>JAWZYT010000503.1:1122500-1272500 GCA_034508575.1 Petrolisthes manimaculis | reverse complement strand
GAAAGATTGATAATGGAAGGAGTGTTGATGATGGGAGATATGAATGGAAAGGAGGAAGTGTGAAGTAATGTGGGTAAATGGGAACACACACACACACACACACAACAGGACACGTAAAAAACACAGACACGGACACACATAAACACACACTAAAACACAGAAGGAAGCACACACAGAGCAGGACACATTAAGACACTCAAACACATCAGCCTACTTAGTAACAATTACTTTCAGTACCTCAGTGTAAAAAACATTGGTGAAGGATAAGGATAGTGAGACGTATTAGAATTTAGACAGGAAGATAAAGGGAATCAGTGATGAGGTGACATAGAGGAGGGTAGGAACTTAGAAAGGAGTGGGAGAGAGGCGGGGTGGTGAGTACGGATGTACGGGGTGAGTGGGGTGTGGCTTGTCCCCCTTTAGCGGCCGGCCAAGAGTATTAGTCTGCACCGCATATCGACACATACCGCGGGACTTTGGATTCTATTTTAACCATCAGGATGGCCGGATTTCCTCTGGTCAACCCTTCCACAAGACTTTTACACCCTTCAACAACAATTTGGCACCTCTAACTCCTAAAAGACAAATTTGTGGGTTATCCCCCTTTCGCAAGAGGGGCCTCAATTAAACTTAGTTTATTTAACAGAGTTTTTGTGTTCTGTCTTGTCTTACTTCTAGCAGAGCCAGAAAGATGTCTTCTTGTATGTTTCGATGTTGAGTCCCTACCAATGGTACTTTTCTCCCAGTATATATTCATTCTGGAAGGGTTAGATGCCAGAACTCTTAAGATATAGTATTACCATTTTAGAGAGTTAAATGTTATTCTAATTCAACTCAAGCTCCACCTCTTTCTCTTGCTGTCTCCACCCCTTTCTCTTGCTGGCTCCACCCCTACTTTCTCTTCTTCTCTCCCTTCTCTTAATTCCCTTTTCTCCCTTCTCTACCCTTTGTGAACCAGGGGTCAAGATGGTCAAAATAAGATTAAATTACCCATTCGTGACACCTGTACTTGGGTAGAGATGAAGATTAGGATTTTGAAAGTTATATGTCCTAGAGGCATATAGGTAGACTAATTGTCTTTGGTCTCACAAACATGTTGTGTTTGGTGTGTAGACCAAAGGTGTGTGTGTGTGTGTGTGTGTGAGTGCGTGTGTGTGAGGGTGTGTGTGTGAGGGTGTGTGTGAGTGAGTAGCTGGGTATGACCACGTGTTGTGTGAGTGTGTGTGTGGGTGAGTAGCTGGGTATGACCAGGTGTGTTTTGGCTGTTTGACCCAAAACAATTAAAGTGACCATATACCCTTTATCTGCTCAATCACCTTGTGTACCACCGTACAGCCTGTACCGAGGGAGTATCTTTTTCCCAGTTTAGAGGAAGGTGTTGCCCTCTGGTCGTTTTCCACCGTCTGTCAGTCGTCAAATGTGTCAGTAGAATAAATGGTACACATGGGGAGAACCACGTAATATATATACTGTATATATTATATTAGTCGAGTGTACATTAGCGGTCAGTAATATCCATCGACACTGGGGTGACTCATGTAAACGTTTGATAGCTTCCCTCTGTTCGTTATATAGCTGTATGGAAGTTTCTAAATGTAAAAAGTAGGTTAAATTAATCCAGCATTAATTCAAATAGTCCTCTTTGAACTTACAATTTTTCCTACACGTCAACCAACAATAACAACAACAACAACCAGTCAATAATGCCACAGCTACCGTTGAATTTAATTTAACTGAATTGAAAAGTTTGATGCTGCAAAGGGATACAATTAGGATAAGTTCAAGTGTATGTATGAAGCTCAAAATTGGTGGTGACATTTCAAATATCACAAGGGAATATCTCACTCAAGCACCCTGCAGATACCTATGATAACCTAATAAATAAACAATTCTCGCTTCACGTCCCTCATCCCCTCCCTACTTTAACAACGCAATGTGTAGTTTTTTTTATACTCATTCCAAACCCCCACACAGCCACAATCTTAAGTCATTGTGAGTGGGGTTGACTCATTGACATTACAGACTATGTTATCATCACTTGCCACTCCCCAACCTCACTACTCATCATGCACTGTACTCATCCACCCCACCACTTATTCATCCACCCCACCACTCACTCATCTACCCCACCACTCACTCCCCCAGTACCCCCCCCCCCCAAGCCTGTCCCCTACTCCCGCACCCCCTTAAAGGAGAGTCAATCGTGGGTGCATTTTGGTTACTGCTGCAGGTGTTCTCTCCATTCAAAGTGTGACGGGATGAAGGATGAAGTTTGGTGAATTAATGAGATTTCTGTAAAATTCATGAAATATATATTGTTACGACCAGGTCATCTCCCAATGGAGGGTGGATAATACACCAGTCCCAGGGAGTTTTAAAAGTCTGGAAATTAAGGATGTTAGGTCACCCACCCGACTTAGCCGAACCGCACATACTGTAAAAGCACACCACTCCCTTACTCTTACCTGATTTCCTCTCCTGTGTTATTAAATTAAATATACAATAGTCATGCTAATTAGGGTTGGTTGGAGAAGGAACTAAAATACCCATTTAACATAATGCATCATATATTAAAATAAACATAAATGTACAACATTACTAATTAGGTAAATATGGTACCAATAATTATGAATGAACATGAAAAAGACACAAAATTGAATAATACAATAAATACAAAATAACTGGGTATCAATATAATCACCATAAATGCACAAACATGAATAATACAAATACACAAATAATTAATAAATCCTCCCCCCCTTACATTCACACATGGGCATATAATATTATAATATATACCGGTACAGCAATGTTATCACTTCTCACTGCCAAAACTCCACACACACATGAAGACTATAACCTCACTGTATACCACCACACCACCTTGGGTGAAACTCCAAAATAGCCCAATAATTATCCTCCACCACGACACCACCAAAACCACACTAATAGACACCACCTTAACACATTATAAATACCACCAAATAACCCACCAGAATAGTGTACACCCTCCAATACCACAATACCAAATATTACCTTAAATTAACATATCAGAAATAACATCACTCATCAGAAATAACATCACATATCAGAAATAACATCACATATCAGAAATAGCATCACATATTAGAAATAACATCACACATCAGAAATAACACCAAATATCAGAAATGACATCACATATCAGAAATAACATCACACATCAGAAATAACACCAAATATCAGAAAGACCACCAAATAATTCACCAGGACAGTGGACACCCTCCAATACCACAATACCAAATATTACCTTGAAATTACATCAGAAATAACATCAGAAATGCCACCAAATAACCCACCAGGACAGTGAACACCCTCCAATACCGCAACAACACCCGTTGCCACCTGTGGCCGCCTCACCACCCACATGTACAGCCACGCACCAAAGTTTCTGTACCCCCTCAGTGGAAGTCAGGGTCACAGAGAGCATAGAGGGTAGGTAAACGGACGGTAGCCACCACAGTGTTGTCAACTCTAGCCAAGCTAGTATTCCCGAACCATGAGTTGTGAAGCTCCATTTGAAGCATTCACTGGTGAGAGGGAGAGTCAGAATGGGGGATAAGTGGAAGGTACAGTTCTCAATATCTACATCCTGTCTGCTTCAATATGTGCTTTATTATTTTGACAAACTTAAAATTGGTTTAGTTCTACTTTGTTATTGTAGTTATTATAATCATCATCATCATATGTTGTCGTGCCAAAACCGTATCCACTTTAGGGCAGTTTCATTTGCTTCTTCCTTTTTATGACTCTGGTATAAGAACGGCTTTATGCATTGTGTAACAATTGATCTAAGAAGATTAACAGGGGCACGGCGGGAATGTTTGCTACTAGCCTATGTATGTATGTATGAGTGCCTTTGCATCAATAAATCTTTCAATTCAATTCAGTTCAATTTAAGGTCCGTATGCAACAACATCCGTGGTGGTGTATACGGTGGTGTGGTACTGGTACGATGGCTCTATTGTTTGTTTGTTTGTCTGTCTATGGAGTCGTCGTACCTGCACCACACCATCGTATATAATTATGCACCACAAATATTCTTGCATATGGCCCTGTCATGACTACCACCATTACTATCATCACTATCATCATTACCACCATTACTATCATCACTACCATGACTACCACCATTACTATCATGACTACCACCATTACTATCATCACTACCAACATCATTATCATCACTACCACCATTACTATCATCACTACCACCATAACTATCATCACTACCATCATCACTACCACTATCACTATCATCACGACCACCATTAATATCATCACTACCACCATTACTATCATCACTATCACCATCACTATCAGGTTTCGTGATAAAGTGACCACCACCAACTTGGATTTAGCCTGATGAGGAAAAAAAACACTTTTTTTTAGACAGAAAGTATTTATTCTGAACATTTCGGAGACATCTACTTCCCTCTTCAGCAGTACAGAGTAGAATGAAACGTGAAAATGAATAAGTAATAGCTGACAGAACCCAGGAACGGAGGTGGGAAAAGATGGGGGAAGAAGGGACAAGGTGTGTCTACTGATAACGGGACACACCTCACCTTACCTCACCCAACCTGGCTTCTCCTACGGTACCCGACCTCACATAATAAAGTTCTTATTAATGGATCTATATAATTTGAACATACCTTCATTTAAGTCAAAGTTTTTATAGTGTTGTGTACATACTCATTATAATATTTTATGTTTCTTGAAATTGTTGCACTTAATTATCATTTTACCAGAATTCCAATCAATACAGTGGTTGTTCTTTCATTCTAATATCTAAAGGTCTCAGGGTGGGAATTATTATAAGACTACAATATGTGTGTGTGTTGGAAAAATCGTTAACCACCACAATATACATACACAGAACGTATATCACACACACATAATTTTCTTCTGCTAGGTTCCTGACGGTGAGATACGAAGACATATGCAATGATGTCTGGAAGTCGACGAAACAAATCTTCACTTCCTTCCTCGGGTACACTGACATTCCTTCTTCCACCATCAGGTTAGTTTGTTAAGTTACTTAGTTAATTTATGGTCTCTTAAAAATCATCCACTTTCCACTATCTCACTGTATCTCTACCACTATTACTATCATGACTACCACTATTACTATCATTACTACCACTATTACTATCATTACTACAACTATTACTATCATTATTACCACTATCACTATCATCATTACTATCATTTCATACTGAACAATCCGGCTGTCTCGGTAGAGTGACTATACCAATGTAACGAAGCTGTCATCAAAATCCTTCGTTCGTGGTTCATTCTGTATCGCGCAGAAGGTGTAACCATAGTTTTTTTTTTTTTTTTTTTTTTGCTGTGTGTACAGTTTCCTGAGTCAACACACGACCAGCAAGAAAACGTGGGACCCCTACGGCACCCACCGGAATACCAACACCAAGAATGATGAGTGGCGGTCTATAATCACTCTGGAAGAATTGACCCTGAGCGAGGCGACGTGTGGAGGGGTCATCACGCAGCTTGGATACAGACTATTAAATGGCTCACTGGAGGATATTCGTAACCTTTCCATTCCACTCTTCAATAATAATGCTGAATATATAAATTAAGTTAAAGGAAGTATACAGGGTGTCCCAGAAGTACGTGCCGAAAATCAAGGGATGTGTTCCTGGCACCTAGATGAAGAAACATTACTAAATGATCCAATTGGCAATTCTCAATAGTATTCGAGTTATAACACCTGAAAGGTTTGCCAGGAATGTGTTTAAATCAAAGGATTGTACCATAGTTCATACATACGGAGATGGAAATGAAGCGAAATTATGCTGCCGACTGTACATACTGTATCTTGTAGAGCTGAAAGAGATAGTAACCAATAGTGACAGTCGAGTGGCTTACTGATTCTAAAATACACATTGTTAACTTAGAGGGGAGGAAGGATGGTATTGTTACTGACTTTATAAGATCAGAGAAGGGTGACGTAAGACTTATAATCCTTCCATAGGACGACAAGTGTAACATTTTTTGACTAGGAAAGACGGAATCAAAGTCAACTTCAATCTGTGAGCCCCGTGCATGTATGGCCAAGTTGATGAGGTTGGTAGGTAGTGACTTGATATTACGGTCAGAGTGTGTCTATAGGAAGAGCTGTCATCTGATGTGTGTATGTGTGTGTGTGTGACTACGTAATGGTACAGGACACAGCGGGACAGGAGTAAATCGTATATAATTTTAGTACAAAGTAGAGACAGAGTACATTGTATATTGGTTAGTATGAGTAAAGTACTTGATTACAGTACAGTTCAAAGGGGAGACAGAGTATATACAGTGTACAGTGCTAGCGGTTAGAAATGGCGCGAGATGACGTGAAGTCCGGCGTGCTGCCATTTACCATAATTTCCGTGTGCAACTCTCTGTAGGCTAATATTATATGGGATTGTAGAAAGTAGCGATATCTGGCAACTCTACTCTAAGCTTTGTATGGGAAATTTAAACAATATAACGTGATAGTGCTTCCTTACACTCTCAGTGGGGGGGATCCTGCAGCTCCTAATTACCCTAGTTTTTTGTGTGTATTGGTTCACTATTCCCTCCAGTTACTAATTATTATGGGTCCCAAGAAAAGACTCAAAGAACCTGACATTGCAGCTATCTGTGCTCTAGCCAAGGACAATAAAACTAACCAAGAAATCTCAGCTAAAACAGGATTATCAATAAGAACAGTACAGAGGTGGACAAAAAAATTCCGTGCGGGCGGGAGTGACTCTAACCCACCACCATACAAACCACCAGGGCGTAAACGGAAAGTGACTGAGAGGACTTTGAGAGTTATTGGTAGACAGCTGGAGGTCCAACCTCGCATCACAAGCCGAGAATTAAAGACTAAGAACCCAAATTTGCTGGCTGGAGTGGCTGACAGGACAGTGCGGGATTATTTCAAATGCGACTTGGGTTACAGGTGTTGCCGCGCAGTACATAAACCCTGGTTAACTGTTGTTCATCGCAAAAAATATTAGCTTTTGCTTCTCAATATCAAGACTGGGGTATTGATGAGTGGCGAAAGGTGTTGTGGTCGGATGTATCCACTTTTGAAGTTACAGTTAACCAGAAAAATCGAGTGTACCGCCGACGTGGTAGTGATTCCCATGACTCCAAATAACTTAACCACACAGTAAAACATCCTGATTCATTGATGGTGTGTTCCTGTTTTTCGTACTATGGTGTGGGAAAGTTGTTTTTTTTACCTAAGAATGTTCGTATGAATAAAGATAATTACTTTGAACTCATACTTGATGAGCTAGACGAGTGTATGGAGAAATGCAACTCTGATTATTTTATGCAAGATGGTGCTCCTTGCCATACCGCTCATTTAATTACCAATTGGTTTGAATTCTGTGGTGTTACTCTCCTAAAATATTGGCCAGCAAATTCACCAGACTTAAACCCAATCGAAAACTTATGGTCGTATATTAAACGGCAACTAAAGGATGGTGACACATCTTCACTTCCACGCCTTCAAGCAGCCATACAAGATATCTGGGACAATATTAACTTGGAATACCTTCATAATTTGGCTGACTTCCTTCCCAAACGACTCAACATGTTAAAAAAGAATCGAGGGTATCCTATCAGGTACTAATTTAGGTGAGTATCCTCATTAAAACTATTTTCACACAGACCATTTTCCCCTCATCAGTAAGAACAGGTTGTTTACATCACCGCGACATTTCTAACCGCCAGCACTGTATATACAGTAATTAGTACACATAAGTAATGTGTACACAATTACAGTACAGTACACAGGGCAGACAGTCAGAGTACAGTGTTTGAATACATAGGGGTACATGATTAATTAATGAATAATTATCCTGCACCTGTCTTTAGGGTACTCCAGAAAACGAATATATATTAATTACAAACACATGCTCTTTAACTGTTGAATGTTTCATGGGCAAGTACCCCACCACCACCACCACCACTACCACTAACTACCCTCACCCTTTGGTCGAAAAAAATAATAATAAAAGAAAATAATTATGATAATAAAAAATAATAAAAATAATAATAATAACAATAACAATAGAAATTATTATTGTTTTATGTAGTGTGTATGATTCATTTATAGCTGCTTGTAATTAATTGAAAGATGGTACTTAACCTATTTATTGAAAAGTTTATCAGGTATGAAACAGGTGACATGCTATCAAATTCTAACGTGGGTTACCCTTTATGGATGATTATTTTTTTACCACGACTGTTCTTACCTCAACAACAACAGCTGGAGAAGGATCAGAAGAGGGTATGCAGTCATACTTGGCCCTGCCTACACTACACCTTTTCACCATCAAATTAAAAAAGATGAACTTCAAATTAAAAAAGATGAACTTCAAATTAAAAAAGATGACTTTCATATTAAAAACACTGACTTTCAAATTTAAAAAAAAACTTACTTTTATATTTAAAAAAACTGACTTTCATATTAAAGTAACTGAACTTCATATTAAAAAAATTGAACTTCATATTTAAAAAAAATTGAACTTCATATTAAAAGAATTGTTAAGCCTATTCCACTGATAATAATAATAAGTGGAGTGAGAGTGAGAAGACAGGTGGTGTTAGAGTGAGAGTAAGTATTATTGCCAGTGGAATAGGCTCACCAATTCTTTTAATATGAAGTTCAATTTTTTTAATATGAAGTTCAATTTTGTTAATATGAAGTTCAATTCTTTTATTATGAAGTTCAATTTTTTTTAATATGAAGATCAGTTATTTTAATATGAAAGTCAGTTTTTTTTTAATTTGAAAGTCATCTTTTTAAATTTGAAGGTCATCTTTTAAAAGAGGACTTTGAGAGTTATTGGTAGACAGCTGGAGGTCCAACCTCGCATCACAAGCCGAGAATTAAAGACTAAGAACCCTGATTTGCTGGCTGGAGTGGCTAACAGGACAGTGCGGGATTATTTCAAACGCGACTCGGGTTACAGGTGTTGCCGCGCAGTACATAAACCCTGGTTAACTGTTGTTCATAGCAAATAAATATTAGCTTTTGCCTCTCAATATCATGACTGAGGTATTGATGAGTGACGAAAGGTGTTGCGGTCGGATGAATCCACTTTTGAAGTTACAGATAACCAGAAAAGTGGAGTGTACCGCCGACGTGGTAGTGATTCCCATGACCCCAGATATCTTAACCACACAGTAAAACATCCTGATTCAATGATGGTGTGGCCTGTTTTTCGTACTATGGTGTGGGAAAGTTGGTATATTTACCTAAGAATGTTCGTATGAATAAAGATAATTACTTTGAACTCATACTTGATGAGCTAGACGAGTGTATGGAGAAATGCAACTCTGATTATTTTATGCAAGATGGTGCTCCTTGCCATACCGCTCATTTAATTACCAATTGGTTTGAATTCTGTGGTGTTACTCTCCTAAAACCTTGGCCAGCAAATTCACCAGACTTAAACCCAATCGAAAACTTATGGTCGTATATTAAACGGCAACTAAAGGATGGTGACACATCTTCACTTCCACGCCTTCAAGCAGCCATACAAGATATCTGGGACAATATTAACTTGGAATACCTTCATAATTTGGCTGACTTCCTTCCCAAACGACTCAACATGTTAAAAAGCAATCGAGGGTACCCTATCAGTTACTAATTTAGGTGAGTATCCTCATTAAAACTATTTTCATACAGACCATTTTCCACTCATCAATAGGAACAGGTTGTTTACATCACCGCGACATTTCTAACCGCCAGCACTGTATATATAATAGAGAAAGATGATAAACACACATAACTCTATGTAATTAAGGTATAACGTACGTTGTGCTCTATATACAGCATACGGTACTGTCTTAATAACTATATAGTTATGTAAAGAGAAACCCTGCATATTTCAGTGCTTAACTGCAAAATGATATATTTCTAGATATAAATAGCTTAACCCAAGTTATATCGTGATTAATTTCTCTATTGAGGAAATTGACTGTTATACAATAGAACAGAAGCCCGCTAAATGTCATGGCCAGTGAAATTAAAAGGGTGAGTTAAGGTCCAAAATCATGCCCAATTTTGATGGAGTTGCCTAGACACATTGAGTTTGATGGAAGGTCAGTTGCAGTATGTAAAATGATTCTGTTCTAGAGTTGACCAGTTGTGCATCAGGGAATTGGACAAAAAAAAAGGTGACATCAAGTAGCTTTACGAGCATTGCATGCTCTCCTGTGTGAGGAGAAGGCATACAATGGGAGAGTTCATAAGAGCATTTTCCAGTGTAATAGCAATAGATGGTAACCTGCGGTAAGAGAGTGGTTGTAGTGAATCAGTATAAGGGTGACAGTTAATAAAACAAATCACATTTGATTTTATCATGTCTCAGAATATCGTGAAGGTTGAGCCACTCTACTCACGGGTGAATTACATTTCTGTATACATGTCAATATATTGACAGCAGCTGCAAGGAGGTGAAATATTCACGGACTAATCACAGCAAGCCTAATTCCTTTGAAACTTAGGCCTATGTGATCTATCTAAGAGAAATTGTTAAAGGAACACAAAGACATTGAGAGAAGGAAAGTTTGTTTTACGTCCTGTGTCATTCATAAAGTAAGGACAGTCATTTGAAATATTAAAGGAAGTTGGAAATGAATGGAACTATGTTTGGGAGGTACTAAAAATGTCAAGTATTCGGTGCCCTATATGGAGATAATAAAAGGTTATACTGTACATTTAGTGTAAAGGAATAATTATTTCAGACTGGGCATAAAAGACTTGCATCTCCTGTGTTTCCTGTCTGATCACTTAGATTAATCTGCTTCGTGTCTTATCTGCACCAAGAGTAGTCCACCATATCCTCAAAGACAGTAAGGAGGGAGGAACAGCCAGAGAGGTTACAAACAACATCTTATGAGTGGTAACAAACGTTTTGCCATGTTTACAATGTCATCTTCAGTAACTATAATATAAAGAAAATTATAAAATTTAAAGATTGTAAATTTACAAAAGTAAATTTTCTGTGAAAAGAAAATTATTTTAATTAAAGTAGATGAATGGGTATTCCTTTTATACTGTTATTCAAGTTATGGGAGAACAATCTGACGGAAAAGGAGTCGAATATTCGTAAATTGACATTAACATTATTGATTATTTTAAAATTATAATGTTTCAACACTACGTTACAAGTCTCAGTGTAGTGTGGGACGTTTGAACCCATCAATAAAATTTTTATTCCTAGCCTCTCTGGTTGTTCATGTCCAGCTAAATTTTCTGTTTTGCAAGAGCATCCCTATTTCTGATAACCATATATGACATTACATCATTCCTATTCACGTCATACTTGAATAGACATTAGGCACATCACAACAAACCAAAATTAATAATAATTCAACATAGTGTTTTCCCACTAGCTGTAAATATATTTTGTGATGCACCCAGCCTCTAACGCACATTGTGTAGTTTTATGCTGCCACCAGAGACAGAATTATATTTACATAGCGTGAGTGGGCAGGGATCAAACACCCCTCATCACTAACACAAGACGTGATACTAATATTCCGCCACTTAGATAGATAGAGATTCAGTACAATCCTCTCGAATCTATTCCTACCTCAGTCATGTAGGAATTGTATTATGAACTCTTGCTTCATATTACACCATGTGTACTTGAGGTTGAGTAATAATAATAGAACCATTATAATAAAATGCTTTTACAGAGGAATAACTAATTTTGTTTTCATCTTTCTGAGTCAATCCCCTTCATCTACAAGCATCAACATATCATGCATCGGGGAACCTTTACAATGGATCCTTTCTAATCCTGGTCCCCTCATGTATGAAAAACAAAGTAGTTCTGAAAAAAAAAGACACTAGTAGAAGCTTCATATAACGATGAAAAACACATTCCATTGTTCATCCCATTGGATGCACGAAGTTGTAGGAACATCAATAAAAGTAAAGATAAAAGAAACTAGATAGAATATGAAACAACACCAAAATATTACGAGAAAAACAGCAAGTGTGTAGAAGAACATGATTTGGGCGTGTGTATACAAGTGTGTGTGTGTGTGTGTGTGTGCTAAGCATTTACCCGGCTTTCTTCGAATACACTACCTACCAGGGTCCAGAGAATACAGGGTCGGCTCACCCTCAGAGATTAGCTAACACCCCACTACTCCAACAGACTTTCTCTGACGTCACTGATGTGTGTGTGTGTGTGTGTGTGTGTGATAAAGAAATAAAACGAGAGAAATGGGAAACAAACACTACATGATAAACTATACATAGGCTACTATTATCAGGAAAATCAAAGTATAAAAGCCCACTGTACACAAATGCGTACTGAGTAGCAAGACGTTCCAGTATGGCTAGATATGACAAGCTACTCCCACAGGGTTTCAAATTACATAAGCTTACAATATTGATGCATATCATACCAGGTATGTCTTAACACGGTTGACTTGGATGTCATATCGTTGAGTTTAAGGAAATATCAGGGATGACGACAGTGATAATTATCGCAAGCCAGTGAGATGAAAAGATGAATTTTCTCTTCTTGAAGATAGTACTAATGAACAGTAATAATTCTAGACCCAACTTAATGACAATAACGCGTTATTGCGTTCCAGAACATTTCGGTAGGTTATGAGTTAAATTGATAAATGGGTAGAGAGATATCCTTATCGTCTATATTACAAGATAAATATGATTTCGTAAAGATAATCAATCCATTTAGAGTAAATCTTGGTGTGACGGAAGGGTATTTGTTAAGCGAACTAATTTCTAACCACAGTAGGCTATACATTTAATGGGACACTATATCTTCGTGTTAAATTGAAGTTCCATGAATACTCCAGACTATACCAGGAAGCAGACGACCTTGGTGTTTCTTATAATGGTTCAGTTTCGTGGCAAAGTTTGGAGGATGCATAGAGCTCCAATTTAGCAGACAGCATCCTCTTAACTTCCCACCTCTTGCCCCCATTTCCCGAAACTCAGACATGGATTGATGAGGTAAGAATAAAACCATAATGACTACTACACCGTAAATACATAAGATATTTATACATCAACGAGAAACGACAGTGGTTCAGTTGTCTTTTATATGGATTACAGTAAACATTGTTACTAAGGACAGACCAACAGTTCCATATTGTGTCTCCCTTAAAACGATAGCATCAAGGCAGTTTCATCATTGTTGTGCAATAAATGTTAATTTGTTTATATTGTTTTAATTATATTTGGTTATCAATATCATTCTGAGAACATAATTTTGTAGTTGAGCATAAAACATTGTTTTCAGTAGCATATAGAGAGATTCATGAAAATTACGTTGACTACCATTACTGTCCTTGTGGTCTATATTGTGTCACATGTTCTGCACAGTAATGCTGGACGTAAGTAAAGGTAAGATAATATATCTACATATAGATTTTGATAACAAATGCCCATAATTCTAACTAGCAACATACTGGCAAATGGCAATACATGAAACCTATAGTCCTTCTGTTTTAAGAAGGCGAAATGCTGTGGGTGGGATTATGCAGGCAAGAATGCTATCTGCCAACACTTTTGTTCTACATAACTATTATCATATCCTTTCGTTTGCATAAATTTGAAGGACTATGGGTGATGAGGGAGAAAGGCCTATGTCATTAAAATTTTCAAAGAACGAATGAGAAGGTTAAAATTATGAGAAAGAAAAGATAATGAATACTACAGAAGGCAAGGAAGGAAGAGGACGCGAGAGAGAGAAGACAAGGGAGAGGAGGTTGTGTGATGTTGCCAGTTACTTGAAAAATATAGGTAGAAGTTTATTTATTTTACGGCGAGAAAAGGTGATAAAGAAGGGGACTGCCAGCATGAGGGGTGAAAATAATACAGGGAGAGCTGAAGACAGAAAAGGGATTGTCTCGGCTCCGTTATTTGTTAACAATAGACAGTGTCTTTATTTAATGGATCGATCAAATGCAATATAATGAAGTAGATATTCTAAATGTTTTTAATTTCTTTTCAACTAGTCACCCTCATCTGTCCTATACACGACCCATGCCCTATCCATATGGCCAGGAAAGTTCAAGAATGGTTTGCTGCTCATGATGATTTGCAGGTGATAGATTTGTCTAGTTAAGACTGAGATATGAACCCTATAGAAAATGTATGGGGTTCTATCTTTAACATGTGGGAGCCAGAACGACAGAGAACCACAGCAGAGTTGTTACGGCACACCAGAGCACAATGGTAGATTTTTTCGGGGAAAACCATATATAGTGTGGAAGTATGGTGCCTCAATGCCCGAGCGACTGCAGGCTGTCATTGAGAAGGAGGGTGGTTGGACACGATACTAGCAACAGATTGATGAGTAATAAAATGAAATATGTAATCTACAGTATTTCAAGCCTTAATGTGTTCATAGAAGTTTATATAAATAGTGTATACACTGTATCTCATTGTGACTAAGGGTCTAAAGCAATACATATATAGGTGCTTATAATAATGATAAGAAACAAAGAAAAACATTACACATGCTTAATGCAAACGTGAGGTCGAAGTAAAAACTTCAGGTTATAATAAGTTAACATTTATTATAATTGTATGACACCAACGTGTTCATCATTTACAGTGTGGTGCCTACAGACCCAGTTGGATTATGGGTTTGAATGCTTCGTGACAAGGACTTGTGGAGCTTTCACAAACTGACAAAGTGATGTAAACAATAACCAATAAATGTCTGATTTCAAGTTTCCCCGTTTTAATTAGTAATAACATTAGAGCTGACACAATATCCTCTAAATCTTGTGATTGGTTCACTAACACTGGCGTTTGAATGACTGGCCTAGATGTTGACCTCAGATAAATAAATAAGGGTAATAAATATATTTGTCATATATATCGGATTGTATTTAATAATAATAATAATTAATAATAATAATAATTTTATTGCCATGAACATACAAAACTCTCATAATATTGGATTTCATACATGTACATAAAAACACATGGCAATGAGGACTGATACCTAAAAGGTATATTTTGCCCTCACTACTTCTAATACTTTACTATACTCCGTTCAGTTAAGAAATATGTTATAATTATTAAAAATCCCAAATGAACAGAGCACACATTATTGAAGCGACAGGTACTTACATAACAGTAATAATAATGCATGTCCCATGTACAAATTTTAGAAAGCTACCAAATACATTCCTAATTTGCCAGTAAGTATTCTTTAACTTTACGTTTGTAAGTTGACACTGAACACTGATGGTCTACACTTAATGATATTTCATTCCAAATATGAACACCCATATAGCGGAAGGTGCTGTGTATTAGTAAGGTTCTTCCCAGTGGCACACGCAGGTTTCCCCGCTGCCTGGTGGGGTAGGAGTGAATGTTTTCGTTGATGGAAAACATGTCCCTCATGGAGCCAGGAATCATCTGTTTTGTAAATTTGAACATTAGTTTTGCAATACAATATTGATATACTTTTTTGAATGGCAAAATATTAAGAGCCTTAAATAATTCGGCAGTATGATCTCTAACTCCTGAAGAAGTTATTATTCTTATGGATCTCTTCTGAATCTTTTCTATTACTTGGATGTGACAAATGCTGGCAGACCCCCAAACCTCCAGTCCTTAGGTTAAATATGGGTACACAAAAGAATTATACAGAGTAACTAACGTTTCAGAATTTAGATACTTCCTAGCTTTGCATAGTACTCCAACACTTTTTGCAATTTTATTTTTAACATGTATAATGTGATTAAACCAATCTAATTTTTCATCAAGTATAATGCCTAAAAATTTTGTTGACTCTTCTCTCTTCAGTTCTGTCTGGCCAATATACACATTCATGTTAGTGTTAAATACTTTACCTCTAGCTCGAAATACCATATAAAGGGTCTTAGATATATTTAATGAAAGCTTGTTAGCATGTATCCAGTTTACCAGAGTCTTCATTTCTGAATTAATGGAATGAAACAAATCAGCTAAATTTGAATCTCTTACAAATAAATTTGTATCATCTGTAAAAAGTATTGGTGTAACCTTTGGGGAAATATTTTCAATGTCATTTACATATTATAACAGAAACAACAGTGGTCCCAAAATGGATCCCTGAGGTACACCAGATTTAATTTGCAAAGTACTGGATTTGTTTTCATTAAAAAATACAAATTGATTTCTATGTGACAGGTAACATTGTAGCCATTTATGAGCTGTGCCCCTGATCCCATATGTTTCTAGTTTATGTAACAGTATTTCATGACTAACTGTGTCAAAGGCTTTACTTAAATCTAAAAATACCCCTAATACATAATCTCCCTCATCCAACGCCTTTGATATTTTGTCTATTAGAGTGATTAATGCAAGATCAGTACCATGCTGCTCACGAAAACCAAATTGATATTTATATACAAATTACATGATTTTACAAATTCCATTAACCTTTTATACATGATTCTTTCGAAAATTTTAGAGAATACTGTGAGTACCGAAACAGGTCTGTAGTTAGACATCAAAGTAGCGTCACCACCTTTATAAATAACCTAACTTCTATTTGACAATTGGAAATGCTTCTTCATAACAATTTGTAAAGTGGCTTTGAAATCTTGAAAAAGCTTGTTGACAATCAGTTATGTCTATAATGTTATTCCACTCAATGTTATTCACCAACAATTTAAATTTATTAATGTTACTGTCATTAAATATTCTCTTTTTTACATATCTAACCTTTTCTTCATTTTGCTCAATTATCTTTTTAATGCAAAATATAGGTAGATGATCAGAAATATCTGTACATAGAATACCATTAAGAAATTCATTATTGTGAACACAATTACAGAATATATTATCAATAAGTGTAGCAGAGGAACTGGTAATTCTGGTTTGTTTGTTAATAAGCGGCAGAAATGAATAGCTCAAAAGTGTATCTATAAAATTAGACACCTGCTTATTACTTTTACTCTTTAGTAAATCCATGTTGTAATCCCCCATAATGTAGGTCTCCTGTTGCTCAGTTTGCACTTTACTTAGAACATTACTCAGACCTTCAAGGAAAAAATCCACTGCTGCTGACGGAGGCTTATACAGTACACCAATCAAGGTTTTTTTGTTAAGTTTCTGTCCGGTATCCAGCTCAATGAAGAATGACTCAAGGTGACTGTTATTGATTGATAAATCCTCTCTCTCAGTGAAAGTTAAACCCTCCTTAACATATAGTGAAACCCCACCCCCCCTTTTAACTTTTCTAAATGATTCCTTATGCACATATTCCTTTATGCTATATAGATTTTTATTTGTTTCATTTATCCATGTTTCAGTGAGGCCTTTGACATCAAAACTCATGTCCAGACATTGTAGATATGATAATAAATTTTGAAGATTTTTAGGGACACTACGGATATTCATATGTAGTAATGCGAACCTATTGTTTTCATTTATTGCTTTAATCTCCGTGTTAAATTTATCTCCATCATAGTACTTATTTGATATGTTGTCTGTTTGTAAAGTATTCATATAATTTATATCTGGATCAAACTGTTCGAGTAAATTATTGTGTTGTGCTTCATTTTCATCTATAAGGTTAAAATTTGTATAGTTTTGAAACTCAGGAACCTGCAAAGGGCCAAAATTTCCTTTTAAATAGTTAATAAACTCCTCGGTACTCTCTAGTGCACTAAATGGAAACACAGCAGCAGAACAGACAACACACATCATCCCCTCCCCACCAATGTCAGCCTCACACACATCGCACCTTACCATTACACACTACATAATAAGGTAACATTACTCCAATCATCATACATGGGTGTTTCAAATACATACAAAAACATTCATATTCAGTAGCTTCTATGTTACTAAAAGTAATAATAATAAACAAGAAATAACGAAAAAACCCTAAACCACAACCTAAACTAGTCATAAAGTACTAGTATCTGAACACAAGTCCCAAAGTGATCATATGCTGAAATACATATACACCATTTAAAATACAATGCTTAATATCAATAACATCAATGACAAATCTCTCTCTCTCTCTCTCTCTCTCTCTCTCTCTTCCACATGCCCACATACATACACACGTACACACATACGTACATATTTGTATACGTGCAAACGCCCATACATATATACATATTTAAGAATTTTCAAGAACAAAAATCATAATCGGAATCTGTTGCAATGTTCATAGGAAGGAGAAAGGCAATAGTTTTCATTATTACAACAATAGCACTAATAATAATAGAAATATTAATGATAACAATAATAATAAACTTAATAACAATAATAATTATAATAATAACTACTATGAATACAGCAACCTCGCCCTTCCCCGATAATCAAACCTCTGTCATAGGTACAACCCGTAGCTGTGACGAATCACCAACTAAACTAAGTGGTACAGTTTTGGATCCCCGACTGTTTAATACTCACTTATTCACTTAATTCTCACTTATGATTCAGTAACCATCATCAACACCGAACATAATTTAGTTTCTTATTATATTTATAAATTCCCTTCTATCTTGACTATTTGCTTGATATTATAATATTCTTTTCTTATTTATCATTTTTCTTACTTAATTTTCTCTCTTTTCATATCACGACTCGATTCATCACTCGTCTGTTTTTTTCACACACAATCACAATGACTCACTTTCGATCTATCAACACCTTTTCAGCCAGATTGAAACATTATAGCACTTAGTTCATCCTCATTTCTCACAGACCTCACAGTACCTTTTGAATCCTTCACCAACACGTTTCCGTCCGATGACCAGCAGTCCTTGATTTTGTTCTCCTGCTTGCCTCGCCGAGCCCTCCACAGCATGGAGGCTCGAGGTCTGGTCAAGTCCTCGTTGACATAGACGTTCTGGGTAGCGACCTGCTGTTGTACAGTCGGCCACACTTCTGGCTGTTACAGTCAGCACTACAAACTCCAGGTGTATAACGTTTGCATCCCTGACTTTCTGAATCATAGGCTCGAAGATTCACAGTGGTGAAAAAGTGAGACGGTGCAGGGTGAAAAAAGAGAGAGGGAGGGAGGGGGGACCAAACCAGAGAGAAGGAAGGGGGGACAGAAAAGTGAGGGAGAGGGGGACAAACCAGAGAGAGAGAGAGAGAGAGAGAGAGAGAGACAGAGAGGAGGGGGGGGAGGAGAGGGGGGGGGGCTGAAGGAGACAGAGAGGGAAGTGGGACAGAAAGAGTGGAGGGTAAAATATCATCTAAGGTAACCAATATAATATATAGCTTATTCAAAAAATAAAATTTATTTTTTTATTTACTTGGAGAAAGATTACTATAACCATATAGCCATGTCGGAAGTATAAGAGTTATAAAGTGCAATTAACGTTATCATTGATACGGAGATATCACATGACATTGAAAATAACTGGCGGTTATAAAATTCCTACTAACCCTAAGACGCATAGTTTGTTTTATATGTCTTCTTAACAAATAAATACATAATTATGGCATTTTGATGCGAGTTATTAATTATCCTCCCTTAAATCATGACGTTACAGTACACTGGCAAGTGTGTTTAATGAAGAAGTTTACGTTTGGCTGGTAAGGGCCAAGCACACATTTGGACACTGGAATACCTCCCTTCATAGTTGTCTTCCTCTTTCCACAGTTATTTAACCTATACTATAATATTAATAAATTAAGTAGTACTAGTAGTATTACACACCTAATTGGTATAAACAATTACGGTATTTTAAACTTTCGCATAAACAAAATTTGATCGTAGCTTGAGGTGGTTTATCTCTAGGCAACAAGCTAATAATTGCTTTGTTTTTATACGCAATAAAAAAAAAACATTACCATCAATTGTTGTGACCAAGAACGCTATGAAATGAAGTATGGTGCTCTACTTTAAACACTCCAGTGTATAATTACAACTATTGTGATCGATATTTATTTAAGTTTGGTATTGAAATAAGTGGCAATTCTGAGTAGTCTAATCCTATCATGAGCAATGTTATCGTTTTCACACTAAAAAACTTAGCCTACTAGTAGCACTAGGGTTAAAGATTTTATATATAGGAGCCGCCATGATTTAAGGTTGTAATAAATCAGTCAATCATTTATATCAAATATGGAAAAAGCAGCCAATCATATCAGCAGATATCCTTCGTCCCATCCAATCACATTTCAACCGAGGTATTTTCATGATTCTGGCGTCGAGGTATAACACAAGCTTTCGAACTCCCACCATGGCAACTCTTTACAGACGAGATCAACTGATCAAGCGTGGACAGATTGTTGCCCTTCACGAGGCTGGGCATTCCATCCGCTCCATTGCCCGGCGCCTCGGTGTATCTCCGACCACTGTCACCAAGTGGATCAATCGAAATGAGGAAACTGGTGATCTAACAGACTTGGGTAAGAAAATTTAATTTGAAAGTACTATATATGAAATCTTGCATATTTCTTATAACCTTGCTGAATATGATATAAGTTGCTTAACTCGCTCAGTATATATATATATATATATATATATATATATATATATATATATATATATATATATATATATATATATATATATTTTTTTTTTTTTTTTTTTTTTTTTTCTTTTTTTTTAAAGAACGGAGACCACGTTTACGGGTTACAACTCCGGCTCAAGACGCAGCTATAGAACGTGCTGTGGAGGATGATCCCTTTATGAACGCCGTGAGGATCCGTGAAGAGCTGCAGCTGAATGCATCGGATGAGACCGTCCGACGCCGCTTACACGGGTCGGGGCTACACCACAGGGTTCCGGCTGTGAAAGAGCGCCTCACCGACCAGCACCGCGCAGCCAGACTCGCCTTTGCCCGTCGCTATGTAGAGAAAGATCTCGACTTCTGGTCACGTGTAGTTTTTACTGATGAAAAGACCTTTACCAGCACCAACCATGGCAAAATTCACTGTTGGAGATCTAACAACACAATGTATTATATGACTTAATATACTGTATATATTATATGATAGATAATAATATTCATCCACAGAAACAAAATGACTTGCTAATTATATTTCCATACATCGTGCTGAAACATAACGGATAATGTTTTTAAATTTTATAGATTATGGAATAATGCGTCAGTAGTAGATATGGAATGAGTGATTTATTGAACATCTTATCCTGATTATAATCTCACCCGACTGACCAAACTCTCCATTTCATTCATCTTCACTTTCCCATCACCCCCTCTTTCCCACCCCACCCACCCCTCCAAGAGTCCACTGTAAAGTGCCACAGTTAAGAGAACAGTATACTGATTACAAATTTTGCATATCAGAATGTGAATAACGTTAAATTTCTCTGTCGATCGTCTGTAACCAGTCCTCGTCATAATAATTAAATTTAGATTACTTAATAAGCATCAAAAAAATTTATGATTTTGTTTTCTTTTTCTTATAAGATATGAACGCAGGCACATCTATGAGGAGGCGCGCAGTGGGCATGTGACTGTCAATGTATGGGGATGGATATCCATGCACGGTATTGGAGACCTGAAAAGGATTGAGGGGCGGTTTACAGCCCAGCAATACCTGGATATTTTGAAAAATGATTTCCTCCCTTCGCTCCAGGAGCGAAACCAACCATTCCCAGCCGGTCCCATTCTGTTCGTCCAGGATCGTTGCCCCATCCACACAGCCCGCAGAGTCCAGCAGTGGTTCTAGGCCAGGGAGGACCTTCAAGTGTTGGAGTGGCCCAGCAAAGGGTGTGACATGAACCCTATCGAAAATATTTGGGCCAACATCGTAAACTGCTGGTAGGTAGAGAGCTGCGGAGCAACTGATGGAGCATACTCAGGCGCAATGGGAAATGTTTCGGCAGAAACAACAGCTCGTCCACAACCACGTCGCCTCCATGCCTGATAGACTAAGGGCAGTCATTGAGATGGTGGGGTGGATGGACGCGTTATTGATGAAATGAGAGATTATTATTTTAATATCTTTTGTATTTATTATTTTCACCATTCACATGCAAATTCATAATCACGAATAAAATTTGCGAGTTCCCAACGTATATTATTTAAAAATGCCCGATAGTAATTATTAATTTGAATTCCTCATATTCTATTAATTCTACAAAAAGCATTCACTGATACCTAAGGGTATAATATGAAAACGATAACATTGCTCATGATAGGATTAGACTACTCAGAATTGCCACTTATTTCAATACCAAACTTAAATAAATATCGATCACAATAGTTGTAATTATACACTGGAGTGTTTAAAGTAGAGCACCATACTTCATTTCATAGCGTTCTTGGTCACAACAATTGATGGTAATGTTTTTTTTTATTGCGTATAAAAACAAAGCAATTATTAGCTTGTTGCCTAGAGATAAACCACCTCAAGCTACGATCAAATTTTGTTTATGCGAAAGTTTAAAATACCGTAATTGTTTATACCAATTAGGTGTGTAATACTACTAGTACTACTTAATTTATTAATATTATAGTATAGGTTAAATAACTGTGGAAAGAGGAAGACAACTATGAAGGGAGGTATTCCAGTGTCCAAATGTGTGCTTGACCCTTACCAGCCAAACGTAAACTTCTTCATTAAACACACTTGCCAGTGTACTGTAACGTCATGATTTAAGGGAGGATAATTAAAGATCCATTATACTCACATGGAAGTACACACTTGTTGGCTTTACCTCCAAACTTGTTGTGGTACCAACAAAGTTTGCTGCTTCGGTCACGAGAAACAGAAGGTCGTCGAAAATTCCTTCGGTGTTTTGAGGTGCTGCGACTTCTTGAATCACTAGATATCCTCTTCAACTGATGACAAATCTCGTCGAGAGTCTGGGAGATATTGTTTAACCTAGCAGAGTTTGCTCGTGCTAAAGGACAATCTTGGTTTGAGTGGCATTCTGTACTGCTCACAGCATCAACAGCTGCAGAAGCTTGATGGAGAGAAGAAACGACTTTATCCGCAGTCCCAGCTAATGTGTCTAGTGAAGTTTCTGGAGGCAGGAATTGTAGGAAAGGCAAAGATTTATCAGGCATATCTTACAAAAATATCTGTCTCACCAATGGTGAATCTTTGTCTGTTATGTGTGTCTGTTATGTGTGGCTGAGCAGAGAGAATAGAGCGAAGATTCTCTTCAGTAGACTTCCCCAACCGACTCTTTAAAGCTCCACACAACTCGTCGTAAGCCTGATCTGAAGGATTACGAATCATGTCAATAAATTCCATGACATGGTGTGCAGGAAGTAATGAAGCGGCTGTCTGAAACTTCACTTCTTGCTGTACAATTTGGGATCTCGCAAAGAAGAAGTCCAGCTGTATAATCCAGATGTCTGGATTGATTGATTGATGGGTATTAGGCGCCGCAACATCGAGGTCCTATAGCGCCAGAATAAGGGGATAGAGAGGTGTGACAGCAAGCAGGAAGGAAATAAAATGAAAAGAGGGATAGTTGAAGAATTGAAAGATGGGAACTATTTAGTTTGGTTTCTCACTCGCGACCTTCCTAGCATGGGAAGCCCTCTCTCCCCGATATCGGGGCAGAGCAGGGTCCGGAGCCCCCTCTAGTCTAGCTCGCCAGGTCTCAGAGACACACAAGCCCCCCCACCTCGGCAAGACGGTTCCCGTTAGGGGGGCAGATGTCTGGAGAGTCTTCCACAAAGGGTGGTGGTGGTCCATAAACAGCAGGAGATTTAGTATGGTTTTCCATTGTGTTTCTTGGAAGGGTATCAACATACACAAGAGAGAGTCAGAAAAAGGTTACAATAACAACAGAGAAGGCATATGGCAAAAAAATATTGTAGACCATAAGGGTCACTCCGGGGTCACCATTTGTAGGTTTAACCTACTATATTGTTGATGGTCAATAAGTTAAGTAAAGTCTGTATTTTAGGTATTATATTAAGTAACAAGAATGATCATTCACAATATCACAATAAGTAGTTCCGAGTTTATACACACATTATATATAATACAAAAATAGTTAGAAATATACACACAATTGAGATTGACTAATGTTAAATTACTGTAACAACAATGCTCTGCTCTAGTACAAAAGTACGACACACGTACAGAGGAGTAGCCTCTGCCACCGTGTGAAGTAGAAGTGTAAATATAAATATAAGTGTAAGTGTAAGTGGAAGTGGTCAGCCCAGAGATAGGAACACTGGAAGTCTGACGCCTTGGTCGACGGCTGCCGGTGTTTATACCCTGGTGATACCCTGGTGATGACGTAGGGTGACTCAGCCATGTTGATGAGGTGTCATTCCCTCATTGGTTGGTGAGCGATGAACCCTCGGGGTCTCTGAGAACTGCCGACGAGCCAAACTACCACTCTCAACACTTTAGTAGTTTGCTGCGTGAACTGCTACAACCCCTTACTGCTCTCTCCCTAATTTCTCCTTTCGTACTTCCATGTTTACACAGAACTGTACCCAGGTACTTAAACTTCTTCACTTCCTCCATCCTCTCACCCCTCAGAGTTATCTCACACTTCGTCCCAGTTGGTACTTCTAGTCTGTAAGGTGTAGCAAAGTCAATCACATCAATTTCTGCTCTTTCAAATACCATCTCTTTACTTTTACCCACATTCACCTAAGTTTCCTTTGTTTACATATAGACTGAAATTCATCCACCACTCTCTGTAAATTTCTTTCACTCCCAGCCATCAGCACAGTGTCATCCGCAAATAAACTTGCCGTAAAGAACCAATTTACATCATTCAGCCTCAACTTCACCCCCAGACCATTCACTTTGGCTTTCATCTCTCTCATACTACCATCCATATATATATATATATATATATATATATATATATATATATATATATAGAACAACCATGGTGACATAACACATCCCTGTCTCAGCCCTACACTAATATTAAAACTCTCACTCAGATCACCCTCCACCCGCACACATGCATTTGCATCTGCATAAAAAGCCTCAATGCCTTCCAGCAAAGATCCCCCAACACCATATATTCTCAACACCTCTGGCATAGCTCTCCTATCAACCCTATCGTATGCCTTCTCCAAGTCCATGAAGGCAGCATACAACTTCTTACCCTATATCTATCTACAGTGCTGGCGGTTATAAATGGCGTGAGATGACGTGAAGTCCGGCGTGCTGCCATTTACCATAATTTCCGTGTGCAACTCTCTGTAGGCTAATATTATATGGGATTGTAGAAAGTAGCGATATCTGGCAACTCTACTCTAAGCTTTGTATGGGAAATTTAAACAATATAACGTGATAGTACTTCATTACACTCTCAGTGGGGGGGATCCTGCAGCTCCTAATTACCCTAGTTTTTTGTGTGTATTGGTTCACTATTCCCTCCAGTTACTAATTATTATGGGTCCCAAGAAAAGACTCAAAGAACCTGACATTGCAGCTATCTGTGCTTCAGCTAAGGACAATAACACTAACCAGGAAATCTCAGCTAAAACAGGATTATCAATTAGAACAGTACAGAGGTGGACAAAAAAATTCCGTGCGGGCGGGAGTGACTCTATCCCACCACCATACAAACCACTAGGGCGTAAACGGAAAGTGACTGAGAGGACTTTGAGAGTTATTGGTAGACAGCTGGAGGTCCAACCTCGCATCACAAGCCGAGAATTAAAGACTAAGAACCCTGATTTGCTGGCTGGAGTGGCTGACAGGACAGTGCGGGATTATTTCAAACGCGACTTGGGTTACAGGTGTTGCCGCGCAGTACATAAACCCTGGTTAACTGTTGTTCATCGCAAAAAATATTAGCTTTTGCCTCTCAATATCATGACTGGGGTATTGATGAGTGGCGAAAGGTGTTGTGGTCGGATGAATCCACTTTTGAAGTTACAGATAACCAGAAAAATCGAGTGTACCGCCGACGTGGTAGTGATTCCCATGACCCCAGATATCTTAACCACACAGTAAAACATCCTGATTCATTGATGGTGTGTTCCTGTTTTTCGTACTATGGTGTGGGAAAGTTGTTTTTTTTTACCTAAGAATGTTCGTATGAATAAAGATAATTACTTTGAACTCATACTTGATGAGCTAGACGAGTGTATGGAGAAATGCAACTCTGATTATTTTATGCAAGATGGTGCTCCTTGCCATACCGCTCATTTAATTACCAATTGGTTTGAATTCTGTGGTGTTACTCTCCTAAAATATTGGCCAGCAAATTCACCAGACTTAAACCCAATCGAAAACTTATGGTCGTATATTAAACGGCAACTAAAGGATGGTGACACATCTTCACTTCCACGCCTTCAAGCAGCCATACAAGATATCTGGGACAATATTAACTTGGAATACCTTCATAATTTGGCTGACTTCCTTCCCAAACGACTCAACATGTTAAAAAAGAATCGAGGGTATCCTATCAGTTACTAATTTAGGTGAGTATCCTCATTAAAACTATTTTCACACAGACCATTTTCCACTCATCAATAGGAACAGGTTGTTTACATCACGGCGACATTTCTAACCGCCAGCACTGTATAGCTCTGATGCCTCGTTCCCTCCGGGAACTCCCTCCAAGGGGGTGGCAACGGCAGAAGTGTCTCCAGTTTTCCCTGTTCCAACACTCCCTCCTTATTTGTTCAAACCCTCCTCTGAGCCTTACTTTTCTCTTCTTTACATACTCTTCCCTATATATTTCTCCACTATTGATTTTAGTGCAAATATTTGGTCCACACATCCTCTATCCTATTTGAACCCTCCCTGTTCCTCACTAACTTTATTCCCTGTTACTTCCATCAGTCTCTCAGTAAGTACCTTCCCATACACCTTCCCCGGTACACTATGAAGGCTTATTCCCCTATAACTACCACACTCCTTACTCCCCTCCCCCTTATACAAAGGTACAATTATAGCCCTCCTCCAATCCTCTGGCACCTCTCTCTGCCTCCATGCCAAATGTTATTGGAAAAAGTATTGATGGTATACCCTGCAGCAACATAATCAAGCTGAATAAACTATGTGTTAACAACTCCCATTTTGTATTTGCTGGTCAACACTACTCACAAAAGTTTGGTATGGCCATGGGTAACCCTCTCTCTCCTGTCTTGGGAAATTTATACATGGAATATATTGAGAGTATGTTGTTAAGTAATATCAAGGATTCAGAGGTAGTATGGTTGAGGTATGTCGATGATGTACTTTGTTTTTGGCCTGATTCTTTGGATGTTGATGTATTTTTGCAGAGTTTAAATTCACTTGCCCCTTCAATTAAATTTACACTTGAAGTCGAGCAAAATAACACTCTTCCCTTTTTAGATGTACAAATTGTTAAGGATAACGGTGTTCTTAAGACCAAAGTGTATAGAAAGCCCACAAACATCTTGTCCTATGTTCATTATTATTCCAACCATCATATTAATGTAAAGAAGTCTGTTTTTATTTCGATGTATTTAAGGGCTTATCGAATTTCAGACCCAGAGTTCCTAGATGCTGAGTTAAAAACAATACTCGAAATCGGACAGAAACTAAAATATCCAGTAAATATTCTAAATGAATGCCATAACAAAGCAAAGAAACGTTATTATACAGCAAGAGATGAAAGGCCACGTCAACAACAGCATGACAAAATTCTTGTTCTCCCATACCATGAAAAATTTCTTGATTGTATTCATGTTTTAAAGAAACTCAATGTACAGGTAGTTTTTAAATATGACAATACTGTTCAGAAATCACTAATCAGAAATAGCCCAGAAAGTGAATAATATATAAAATTCCCTGCCGTGATTGTGACCACTTTTATATTGGACAGTCTGGGAAGAATTTGAAAACTAGGATATCACAGCATAAATATAGCGTAAAAACAAGTCAGCAGAGTAGTGGATTGTTTCAACATAAAGCTAATAATAACCATCATATCAATTGGACAGAATGTAAGACTTTAGCCAAAATTAAATGTTTCCATGAAAGAAATGTAATTGAATCTTGTTTAATCTCTGGTATATATGATAAAAATGTAAACATGAGTTATGGACATTTTAGGTGTGATAAAGTGTTAACAGAATTAATAATGAAGAAATTTCCACCAGACTAGACGGACAGGTGGGGTGAGGTGTGGTGAGGTCAGGTAATCCGGTGATTTGATTGGCTTGCCCTCCAGTGGACCCTTTGTACTCTCTATGTATATATACTCCAACTTGACTCTGTATTCATTCTGTCTGAAGATGTAATATACGAAAGTACTTACTGTTCTGCCTTTGGTTTCTCCTGTG
The DNA here is from genome assembly GCA_034508575.1 of Petrolisthes manimaculis. Lineage (NCBI taxonomy): Eukaryota > Metazoa > Arthropoda > Malacostraca > Decapoda > Porcellanidae > Petrolisthes > Petrolisthes manimaculis. The sequence goes on along the minus strand of JAWZYT010000503.1, from coordinate 1,244,261 downwards.
GTTACTCTGCATATATATATATATATATATATATATTTGTCATTCGATCAGTTCCTATTAGTTTGCAATGACGAATTTAGTGATGAAACACGTAAAGTTGGCCACACATGAATTTGGTACACCTCGCTACTTGTGAGATACCTACAACAGAAAGGAAAGGGAGCAAAAGTTATAGTTTGTTGACAAGCAGACAGTAATAACATTTTACTGTCTGCCTGTCAACAAACTACATATTTTTTTCACTTTTCTTTCGTTTGTAGCCACCTCACAAGTAGCGAGGCGTACCAGCTTCACGTGTGGGCAACTGTACGTATCTTTTCGTACAAAAATAAGACTTAGTTTCATTAATAACCCCCCCCCCCCCAATACGAGTAATACAATTATATATATCTATAAATGTGTCGTGAGATGAGAGGGGAGAATTGTGTGGTTAGGAGTCCATTATTATTATTACCATTACCACCACTACCATCACTACCATTACCATTATCATCACTACCATTACTACCATCACTACTATTACTATCACTACCATTACACTGAGTACCATACACCATCACTATCACTACCATTACTATAACTACTATCACCATTTCTACCATTACTACCAGTACCATCACTACTATTACACTGACTACCATACACCATCACTATCACTACTACCATTACTATCACTACCGTCACTATTACAACTTCCCACCCCCACCCATCACTACCCCCCTCTCCCCACCATCGCCCCCGTCTCTCCTCCACCCCTCCATCTCTACCCCTCTAATTAAGGGACCCTGTGTGTGATATAGTCGGAAATTGGAGGTCCTTCAAATATTGCCACGAAACACACACACAGTCACACGCTGGCATTTAAACACACATACAAACTCTCTCTCTCTTTCTCTCTAACCTATAAACACACATCCACACTCTCTTTAAACACACACACAAACACTCTCTCTCTCTCTCTCTCTCTGTCCTTTAAACACACACACACATACTCTGGCTTTTAAACACACACACATACTCTGGCTTTTAAACACACACACACATACTTTGGCTTTTAAACACACACACACATACTCTGGCTTTTAAACACACACACACACATACTCTGGCTTTTAAGCACACACACACACATACTCTGGCTTTTAAGCACACACACACACATACTCTGGCTTTTAAACACACACACTGGCTTTTAAACACAAACAAACACACACACACACACTCTCTCTTTCTCTCTGACCTTTAAACACACTCTCTTTCTCTCTCTGGCTTGTTTCGTGGCATGGTCAGGAGGAATCAGAAGCCTCCAATTTCCATACACGATCATAGTGTCCTTAGAGAGAGAAAGAGAGAGAGTGTGTGTGTGTGTGTTTGTTTGTTTGTGTGTGTGTGTGTTTAAAAGGCTGATGGTGGTAGTGGTTAGTGGGTGAGTCCATCAAAGCATGTCAGTGTTGGTTGTAAATCTGAAGCAACCAAATCCTCCAAAACTATTCCAGGCAACAACAAGCCACCATTATTTGCGTTGATCCTGTTTCCTGACATATTTTGGAGGACTCAGAGGACTCCAATGCTTACTATTATATATCCATTTGGTACTCATTCATAAACCCACACACTAAGAGAGAAAGAGAGAGAGAGAGAGTTACAAGGAGTTACAAAAATAAGTAGCACCTAAAAAGGTCTTACGACCCATACCAAGGAGGTACCGTAGGTGTAGTAGTAGTTGCTATCTAATAGTGAGAGAAAAGTATAGTAAAGAGAAGGCTCTCCCCACCCACCTCTCCCACCCACATTGCAGGTATGGAAATGGAAATGTACCTAACCCGGAGGAAAAAAGGCTGGACTAGGAAATTTGGGTACAGGAAAGGAGGAAACAATCACTTTAACTCTACCAGGCTTGGCAGAATTTTGTCTAACTGTGTCTTGAACTTCTCTATCGAGGAACTATCAACTACCTCTGCTGGTAGCTGATTCCAGACATTGCAGATTTTATATGTGAAGAAATTACCTAACGTATTATGGCGGAAGCGTTTCAAGTCTAGTTTCTATCCATGGTTTCTAGTTGCATTAGTGTTTAAGCTAAACAGGCACTGATAATCAATGTTTTCATATCCACGAAGGATTTTGAACACTTCAATTAGTTAACCTCTCAAGCGTCTCGTCTCTAATGAGAAAAGACCTAGTGCCTGTAGCTTTCTCTGGTAGCCCATGTGCTTAATTGATGGGATCAGTTTGATGGCTCTAGCCTCGCAATGTCTGTCTTGAGAGTCGGCGACCAGAACTGCACAGCATATTCCAGATGTGGCCAAACCAAAGAATTGTACAGAGTGAGGATTATCTCTTTGTTTCTAAATCTAAATTGCCTCTTTATGTAACCAAGAAGCCTCTGGGCTTTCTTCTCTACTTCGAGGCACTGCTTGGAGAATTTGAGGTCACTGCTGATCAGTACACCTAAGTCTTTCTCCAAGTCAGTACTACTAATTTCACTTCCCAACAGAGAGTAACTGGTTGGCTGGACCTATGTGCATCACTCTACACTTGTCCAAATTGAATGGCATCTGCCATCGTTCAGACCACTTTCCTACTTTCACTAGGTCTTTATGTAATTGTTCTACCTTTTCAAATGATGAAGCATTACACCCTAACTTGGTGTCATCGGCAAATTTTTCAATTCGACCGATAATGCCCACATCTATATCATTAATGTAGATTATAAAGAGTAGTGGACCTAGAACTGAACCTTGAGGAATCCCACTTGTGACTGATGCCCAACTTGAGGCTTCCCATTGATTACTACTCTTTGGCGCCTGTCAGTCAGCCAATTCTCAATCCATTTAGCAAGAATGCCCCTTATTCCCAGTTTATATTATAAAGTTCCTTATTATAAAGGATGTCTATTGCCCGGCACTGGTCATACTCAGAAAGCATACCATGGAAAAATTCTATCAAGTTGGTCAAACATGAACGCCGACACCTAAAACCATGCTGTGAATCATACAATAAATTATATGATTCAAGATGATCTACTATTTTATTTGCAACTATACCCTCCAACAGATGTAAGGCTGATTGGTTGGCAGTTTCCAGGAAAATGGCGATCTCCCTTTTTAAATATGGGAGTCACATTTGCTTCCTTCCAGTCAGATGGGACCTCTCCTGTTTCAAGCGATATATTAGAGATAGCAGCCAGGGGAGGGGTTACCTGGTCACATACCTCTCGCAAGACCCTAGGAAGAAATTCATCAGGACCGGGAGATTTATTGACACTTAATTTGCCTATTCTGTCTCTAACTTTTGCTTCACTGCATTGAACTTTTTCTATGGTAACACCCTCATGAGTAGTGCCTGGCTCAGGGATGTTACCCCTATCTTCTCGGGTGAACACTGATGAGAAATGGGAATTTAGAATGTCTGCCATCTCTTCATCAGAGTTTTGCAAAACACCGTTCTCATCATGCAATGGGCCTATCTTGTTTCTAATTGGTTTTCTGCTGTTTACATAACCAAAAAACTCCTTGGGATTCTCCTTACACAAGGATGCAATCCGGAGTTCCTCGTTACGCTTGGCTCTGTCTACAAGTGATTTCACCTTCCTACGTAGGTGGTAATATTCACTTTGTATCTCTAAATTACCAGTTCTTTTGAACTGGCGGTAGGCTGCCTTTCTTTTCCTAATTGTGGCAGCTATTTCTCGTGTGAACCATTTGGATTGGGACATTGGGGATCCAACTCGCTTAGAGGGCACGATATGGAGTCATCTCCAGGAGGCTGGGTTGGCCGTCGTCTCTGTAACCACTCCAGCTCACCATTGTGTAAACTGTATGCTATTCTCTATTCTGGATGCTGTTAGTCTCGTTTGTCAACGTGGAGTGAATGCTGCCATTTGTTGTGACTCCAAACCTGCCCTTCATTCCCTCTCTAGTGTTCAGCCCATACACTCTTCTGTTATTCAGCAGATTTTAATGTTTTTGGCCTTATTACGTCATTGTAACTTGACTGTCAAATTCTTATGGGTACCATCCCATGTAGGTTTATGTCACAATGTTACAGTTGACAGACTCGCAGAGGAAGCCTGCCATCTGCCTCATCGTGGTGTGGGATGTCATCTCTCCCTGACATGTTACCTCTCTAGAGTCCGCTCTGCCGCTCTCCTTCCTGTGTCTGCCGCCACAAATACTCCTACCGTCGTCGAGGCCTCATGATTCGGAGGCACAATAAAGTCTCTGCTCATTTGAGGCTTGACTACCGGCCACCATGGCAGGTTGCTGGGGTGCAGGGTGAGCCTCCCTCCACTGAGTGTCACTTGTGTCGAGCGCCTCGTGCTAACACCATAGAGCACTATTGCCTAGCCTGCCCCACTGTCCGACACTTGCTGCCCCGGGGCCTGCCACTTGATGTGGTTTGTCGACACCTGCTGAATCATCAGGTTTTGGAGGAGCTTCTGGTACGCCACCCTTGTTTTGGTGGAATTAAGTAGGTCATAATGTAAATATTTGTCAGTATGCTTGTGTTTCATTACTTGGCGAAAACCAAGTATGTTGCTCTACGATCTTGTGTGTTTGTGGCTATGTCTGTAGCTTCGTGGTCTACAGGTCGCAATTCTTGTCCAATTTTGCTGAAAGTTTCACCACAGGTAGACGTCTAATCAACATTTCTAGAAAAAAAATTCTATTGTTTTTCAATGTCAAAATGATACAAAAAACTGAAAATTGATAAACCCGCAATAATTTCGGTTGTAGAGATCTGATTTTGATTAGACTTTTTCTGTAATAATCTATTTTCAATTCTGCTTCTAATGGTACTTGAGTGATGGCCGTATTCCTAAAACTCGCGATTTGAGCAGTAGGTCGAGAATCAAGGGGTCTGAATTTTCAGGTCAATTTCTCCACAGTGTTTTGGTCACTGTAGGACTCACTTCTGGTCCGATTTCGACGAAATTACAAACGCAGATAGGATGTACAATGCTGATCTCACCTATTGACTTTCATGGTCAAATGTCAAGGCCATGACTTTTTATGGCATACTTTCGCCAAGTCCTCGCTCTACGAGCGAATGCTTCATTCTGTTATATTTTCATGATGTGTATGTGTGGTGATAGTAATTTGATCATCATGGATTTTGTCTACCTGTATGTATGGCTGCATGCCTGTTGATTGACGCAACGGCGCAAATATTTGAAAAAAAAAACCATTACATTTAGGGCACTCGGCTCTTGTACACCCAATCCCTGACCAGTAGGAGTTTTCTTAAACTGGAGAATTTTACATGAGAGTCAGTCACTCCTCATTCTTCATCAACACTAGACCTTTGTGAAACACTGTGGATATTACTGCTCCTAGTCGGGTGTCTGCATGCACTTGCTGTGTTCCTGCATACTTGCGTATCTTTTGCTGTGTTCCTACATACTTAAGTATCTTTAGTGATTTATCTTTCCATTGATCAGTATCTTATACGAGTGCGTACTTCATAATATTATATAATGTGTCCTTATACCTAGCTTAGGCTTACTTTAATCAGTATTCTACTTTTACGTGTATACTTATATTATACTGCATCCATATACCGTAACCTAGTTTTAGTATATTTAGTAATGTACCCACGACTAGGGTAGTGATTCAAGTGACTCATTAACAGTATCCATTGGTAATCACAAAATGAATTGTCTTACATACTGAGTGTTGTTGTATTTTATGTTGTTTATTAATTACATTAATAATAGTACCAAACCCTTTACTTCATCCAATCATAGGTCAATTATATCCCATAAATAGTATAATCTATCTGTACTATTTTTGCTTACATTCCTGGTATCAGTGCACCTAACTTGCCCTTATCCAATACCTTTGAATGACATAAATTCTACTATGGGAACCACCCTAGGACTGGATACATTCCCACAAGAAGATATGTTTATAACTAAAAGGTATGAGATTCCTTCCTTGCCTGTAAAGAGTTTTGTTCAAATCTGGGACATAGCAATAATACACACATTCTTTCTCTTACACACATATACACACAGTCTCTCTCTCTCTCTCTTTCTCTCTCTCTCTCTCTCTCTCTCTCTCTCTCTCTCTCTCACACAAGACAAATATACATACATTTTCTCTCACTTTCACGCACGAAACATACACATACATTTTCTCTCTCTCCCTTACATATACTCTCTCTCTCACACACACACAGAAATAAATACACATACACAATTATACAAACATTCTTAACTAAGATTCAACTTTGGACTCTCTTGGTTTATAATCTTGAATGTTGATGATTTTACTACTACCATTGTATTTTTTTAGGATTAATTTTTAGGTCGAAGAAGTTGGTAAGGATATAACCCAGTTTGTGTCAAAAGGTATTCCAAGAAAACTAGGAATTATACAAGATTTTATCAACTGAAATATATGTGTCAAACAATGGGTTATTATTGTGAGTCCTTTAAATTCAGGAAAGATAAAAATAATATGGATATAATCATAACAAAAATAATAATTTATTTGGTCACCTTGGTCAAGCTGTCAATCTGTACCAAAAAGATTAACTCTAATATTTTTATTAAGGGGAAGTTTTGTGTTGGTAAATTTGGAGCAACTAAATCCTCCAAACTATTCCAAGCAACAGGCCACCATTAGTTTTGTTAAGGGGGTGCGGGAGTAGGGGACAGGCTTGGGAGGTGCGGGACTAGGGGACATACTCTTTACCCACCCCAAGCCTGTCCCTCTATTCCCGCACCCCACAAATATGTCCCCTACTCCCGCACCCTCTTAATCTGGTCCTGTTTCCTGGCATACTTTGGAGGAATCAAGGGACACCAATGTACCAAAAGAAATTTCCCCTTTAACATTATGAAAACTAAAGACCTAATTGTCATTGACGTGACCCACTAGAACCTCAATTAAGAAACAGACAATAGAAACCATCAATGCAAACGTCAATAGCCATAAAGGTCCTTGTAGTTGATAAAGAGTGAGAGGTTGACGCTGCCCTGGAGACAAATTTTCACTACTTTTGTTATTCCCACCAATTTGGCCAGGGTTGTGTTGTGCCTTCCACTTCATTCGAAACTCAGACTCGGCATTCTGTATCGTCTTCTCCATCCAAAAGTCTTTGAGGCCTCCCTGAAAAAAAGGAGTATTATATATACATATATATAATAACAGCGTCCTGCTGCATCTTGTTATATTAAGCCGCAAATAAATGAATTCGCTCGTAGAGCGAGGACTTGGCGAAAGTATGGCAAAATTCAGACCCCTTGATTTTCGACCTAATGCTCAAATCACGAGTTTTAGGAATACGGCCATCGCTCAAGTACCACCAGAAGCAGAAATGAACATAGCATGTTACAGAAAAAGTTTGATCAAAATCGAATCTGGAGAACTGAAGTTATAGCAGTTGAAGAAATTTAGGATTTTGACGCTTTTGACCTTGAATTTTTACTTTTGACCTTGAAAGTCTAATTGGTGACATCGGCGTTGTGGTCCCTACCTGTGGTTGTAATTTAATCGAACTCGGACCAGAAGTGAGTCCTACAGTGACCAAAACGCATGTGGATTTTCGACCTGATGCTCTAATCACGAGTTTTAGGAATAAGGTCATCGCTCAAGTACCATTAGAAGCAGAATTGAACATACATTATTACAGAAAAAGTCTGATCAAAATCGGATCACTACAACCGAAATTATTGTGGTTTTATCAATTTCAGTATTTTGATAATTTTGACATTGAATTTTACTTTTGACCTTGAAAAACAATAGGTGATAGTAAGTGATACGTATTTATCTCGGTTGTTGTAATTGGTATGATATATTTTTATTTTGTGCTATTCTGTTTCTAATGCTGACAGTGTACTGCTGTATTGATTTCTGTCAATTATTACATATTTCACACAATTATCTCAGCAAAAATCACCAAACAATCCATTTTCTATATATCTAAATGAAGAGACTCTGTTTGTCTGTCGGGCTATACAAATTGTCGTGTGACCACCTACAGCGCCAGGAATTCACGCACGGAAAGTGTACGTACACGAGGGGGGACAGAGGACATTTTCGTCACAAAAAACACCCCACTAATACTTAATTACACAACGGGCTTATGGTTTAGTCCTCACTAAGAATTCCCAGATTCTGTGGTACAGGATGTCGAATAGGCATACCTACTACCTTGTTCCAAGTTCCAACAGGAAATTTCACCAAGGGAAACAAACTGCCATCAAACGGACAAGTTCTAGGAGTCTTCCTCAACCACAACCAAAATCTGATGGAGAAGTGTGGCCTCAGTGCTGACGCTGTTGTGGAGGAGGTATACTGCAATATTGGGAGAATGCAAAGATCTCAATAAAGAGGCAAGATCATGTGAAGACAAAAGTACTTGGACTGTATAAAATGTGAAATTCAATCAAGAACAAAAATAAAAAGAGAATAACAGGTACCCAAAAGAGGAAGGAGGAGAAATTCAAGAAGATGAAAGATCTCGTTGACATCGCCCATAAGGATGTACTGTCCCTCCTGAAAAATGAGGAGGACAAGCAGTTCCTCCTCGCTCAACGAGAAAAATGATGGAGGGGTTCTATGGCAGCCGCTGATGTAACTTTGGCCAGGAAGGAGGAAGCAGTAAAGAAGAAGGCGGAAGCATAAAAAAGGAGAGATAGGGCACATATGAAACAGGAGGTATTAACAAGTCGTGTCGACTCCGTCGAGCTAGAGTCGAACTCGAGCAGCATCACTTCTTCCTTTTCTGTTAACTCTGATAATGAGGAAGAGGGACCAGTCCACGACGAAGCCAATCCTCCTAAGAAAAAGAAGATCCAGAATGTAATAACACCTGGTTTAGTCGCTGCTTTTGACCGCTCAAAGACTGCAGACCGGATGACACCATACATTTTCACAGAAACAGCAAAGAGCCTTGAACATAACCCTACTTAGCTAAACATCAGTCGCTCATCTATCAAACGGTACAGAGAGCGATAGCGAAAGCAGAAGTGGGGAGAGCTAAAGGAAAACTTCCATGGCACACGATGTGTCGTCCATTGTGATAGAAAACTTTTGCCATCCCTCTCAGACTCAACGGAAAAAGTTGATCGAGTAGCGGTCCTGGTAACGTCCATCTCAACTGGAGAAACTAAACTTATGGGTGTTTTTTTAGTTGCTGTCTGGGACCGGAGATCAACAGGCCAGTGTTGTACACTCGGATACCAGAGTCGAGCCCAAGATCTGAAGCTGTCAACTGTCAAGAAAACAATTCTGAGATGACTACTAGTAGTTTTTGGAATTAGCCATCATCTTCCTTGGAGGAACAGTCCCAGGATGCTCCTTCAAGCGGCCAGGAGCCATGCATCACACCCGCTGGATGGCAAAGGTACTCTACCGCCTGAAGATCTGGATGTTTCGTAATCAGCTCAAGGATTTCACCAAAAGGTAGGCTGAACCTAAGTGTTCAGGAGGGTTTTCTCCTAGTCCTCCACCTGTCTTTATGGTCAATGGAATTAAGATCTTGGATGATTTACCAGTAGCCAACACCATGGCTATCGACCTCTGACTGTCAGTCAGAATAAAATTTATAACCATTTATTCACCCTGAGAGACCTGCACTCTGCTCTCTCTCTCTCTCTCTCTCTCTCTCTCTCTCTCTCTCTCTCTCTCTCTCTCTCTCTCTCTCTCAGGTGACACTTCTCCTTGGCCATACAACATCTTGTATGCAATGTTGCAACACCTGGGTGAGGAGGCTTTATATAACTTAACCTGACTGGAGGGTGTCTTCCCTGGGTGGAAGGTTGCTACTATCCTTCCTTTCTCCAAGCCAGATAAGGACTCTAGTGTTGCCCTCAATTATCGACCTATTGCCTTGACCTCCTGTCTCTGCAAACTATTTGAGAAGATGGTTTTCTGTCTCCGTCCAAGTCTGGCTTTCGTAAACACCATTCCACTACAGACGCTCTGGTCAGGTTGGAAGCTGCTGCATGTGAGGCCTTTGCACGACATCAACACCTAGTCTGTGTATTCTTTGATTTAGAGCAAGCCTACATGGCAATATGGTATTCTGCAACAACTCCATGCATATGGCATCAGGTGGTGTTTTCCGCGCTTTCCTAAAGAGTTTCTCAGTGGTCGAAGTTTTTGTGTGAGTGCTGGCACAGCCCTATCTGCATCCGTTGCACAAGAGGGTGGGATTACCTCCGGGAAGCGTCCTCAGTGTCACTTTGTTTGCAGTGGGAAATAACGCCGTTGTCTCATCCTTTCCGGACGGTATTGCCAACTCAACGTACAGCCGGCTCCACTGCCGCGAGGGCCACTATAGTGTAGTCAGCGCTCCCTCTCCCAGGCGTGAACCACAAACTTCGGTCCGAGACACACATTTGAAGCACTCACTAGTGAGATATGGTAATGGGGGTTAGCAGGCTTGTATGTTGAGCGAAACGAATGACAATGATATAATAATCTGTATGTGAGCAATTTTGTGTTTATATGGATGCAACAATACGCACCAAATGATTCCTGATGCATTAGTTTGCTATATTTTATTTTGCAGAATATTACATTGCAATGCTCGATAAATCAGGTTTTGATTTATTATTAAGATGATATATAGAGGAGACCATAGTATGGGAACATATTCTATACACCTGTGGCCAGTTTATGGATGTTCTGATAATATTGACATATTAGTACAGAGACCTTTTCTTTGTGCCGGGGTCAAACTCAGCACTCTGATATTTACGAGCAACAACTTCTACCTTACAGACCTCGCTGACACTTAAAGAAGAATTACATAAGAACTAAGGATATTAAATAATTCAAGTTTCGGCACCATAAACTATCCATCATCTGGCCTCTTTAATTATTATGTCAGAAAAACAGTGATAAGTAAATCCTACTTTCAATTTTTCATATAAACAATTGGTCAACTCTGGAACTCGGACACACACACACACACACACACACACTACTTTCATCCATCTTTCCACCTTACAACGACTTATGAACCTTCAAACGCAATGCATCTAGGCATCTCGAACGAAATTGGACATGATTATGGAGGCTTTAACTAAAAACTATGCAGATGAGGACAACGAGTGGGGGTACATGCTTGTGGGGGTTTGGGGGGTGCGGGAATATGGGACAGGCTTTCTACCCCCCCTCTTCCCAAGCCTGTCCCCCTATTCCCGCACCCCCTTAATATATTTTATATTGATAATATATTTAATATATTTGTTAGTGTTCGATTCGTTGTCCCACTGGTTCTGCCATTGTTTGTTTACATAGTGTTTAAATAATGAGTAAATAATATGTACAGTCGGCGGCATAAGTCCTGTCGCCTCACCTGCTTCACCGAGACAGGCAGTGTTCATGGACTCGAGAAATACACATGTTTTCTACACCTAATAATCTCGAGTTTATGAACAACATCGTGTGCCTCGGTGAAGCAAGCAAGGCGACAGGACTTTTGCCGCCGACTGTACACTTGCAATCCTCATCTTTTTTTGTTTCTTACCTCAATCATCCTAAAGAGAAGTGAATCAATGTTGTCTTTGTAAGGAGCATCGTGTGGAATGAACCAGGCTCCGTAGGTTGGGATGGCAGTTCCTCTTGCTATATAATAATCTGTAGTGCCGTCAGGGTTCGTGTAATTCTCAGCGAGGCTTAACCGTATTATGTTGCGTTCATAGAAGTTGGCACCCCTGTTGAATGTAACATTGAATAATATTTTTACCAGAAGAATGTTATTCGAGTATGGTGGGTATAAATATTAGATTTAACGTCGCACACCATACACACATGTAAAATGGATATGTAATGGATATGTAAAATGGATATATATATATATATATACAGGGTGTCCGGAATTTTGTGCCCGAAAATTTGGCAAATGCATGCTTTATTAATTCTGAAAAGAAAATACTCTATTGATGTGATCATTTTTTTATATAGTTTAGCGGTAATTGAGACATTTAATTAAGGTGGTGTGGGAGTAGGGGACAGGCTTGAGGGGGTGCGGGAATATGGGAACATTTCTATTTCCTAGCTATAATTACGTGACTACCACACATCTGCCTATCATGTACCGCCATGGGTGATAGTGGTGGACCAGGGTACAAGGAGTGTTGGAGAGCAACTGAGCACAGTTCAAAAAAGGCAAGTTTTCTAAACCTCTCTCAACGTTCAGAATGGTTTGGAAAATTTACTTGTTCGAATTCTGTTCAGTTGCTCTCCTATATTCCTTGAACCCTGGTACACCACTATCAACCATGGCTGCACCCTACGTATATTTAGGCCACATCATGAAAAACATGTCAGATTTGAAGGCTTTACTTCAATCAATATATAAATATACTTGGTAATTATGTTAGGAGTACGAACAAATGCATCGGTTTGATGCTCTAAGCTTCTCCCTCTCATCAGCTGGTCACACCCCGTATTGTGGACATTAGTAATGTGGGCAATACTTCAAGGGTTTTGGCGCGCCTTCGGCCACAGCCACTAGCTTTTAGTTCTTCAACTATCCCCCTTTTCTTTCTCTTTCCCACGCAATCTAATATTTTCCATGTCATGATCCTCGACTCGTGACAAAGTGTCCAGGGATTATTCCTAACACACCGGCCACACGCTGTACAGCCACAATCAAATATCCTCCTACACTTTCCTTCCATCGTACAAATAAATCAGTATCATATCAAAATACAATCATGCAACACCTTACGTCAATTCAACCCTCTCCAATATTATAAAGAGGTGCCGCAAAATCATACACGTGTTGTTTTTTATTACCAAGATATTTACTACTATGAAAGGAAAGTGGATATTTGATTGAGGCTGTACCTCCCAAACTATTAATATTTTCAACTATGCCCATTTGATTTAAAGAATATCACATAAATATTGTCAAAGTATTAGTCAATTACATTTTCTTATTATTTCTTTTTGTTTGTGTGTGTGTGTTTAGATTGAAAGTAACTAAGTACCACGATAATAACAGGCCACGACCTGCAATTTCATAATAAATGCGATCATCACCAGAGTACACTCTATAAGATCATTTAATAATATACTAGTAGCGGTAACTAACGTTGTCTGGGTGAAGATCCTACATGTGGACCATGTGGTTTTGTCAATAAATTTTCTCTAATTATTTTTACGTGAACGTATTAGGAGGGTGGGAGGAGTCCATTATCCGATGTGGTTGCTGGTCCACCAGAGAAACCATGCCAGCTTTACAATCACAAAAGTTATCCATGACACAACTACAGCAGAAGTTGGCATCGTAACAATCACAATTAAATAGCAAAGCCTTCGGCTGCAGGGGTACTGGGATCGAACCCCCCCAAATTGGTCATTTAAATTTTTGTTTTCACTGTCCTTCGATTTAGTATTAAATTTAGGTGTTCAACATTTTGTGGTTTGAATTCATTCCTAAACTGGGCATGTAAGCATCCTTGATGCCTTAGACAATAGAGTCTATGTTGAGAAAGCCATAAATCTTTGGTTGTTTTAACCCCTACCGTCCGGGTGACGTCATACACCATCGGTACGTGCAGTCCGGGTGACGGTTTACACTGTCATAGCTATTTCCCGCCATGTAGGGCTATGTTGGGCAGGTTTTTCTTGTTAGCGGCCTACTAAACAACATCACAACAATGATCCGCTACCCACTCAGTTGCCTTCTGGTCGTCACGAAGGCTGGGCTATTTTTAAGTATTTGCGTGTGTCCGAATTTGTACCCTAGAGCACGTAAGAAAATACCATAGTGAATTAATTATATGGACGTGACAGTTACACGATGATATATTTCTACAAGTATATATTTTTTTTTTAGTGCTTTGATCGTGACACACGATACATAATCGTAGTAATAAGAATATACTGTAGTGAATATATGAAGGTGTTTAGCGCCTAACTGAACACCAAGGCCACAGTCACGCTACGCGTACAAACAAGTGGTGCTTCCCGCGCAAAACTTGGTCTACTTCAACTCTTACTATCTCCATAACTACACATCGTAGAGCCCTCTAGATGGTTCCATTCAAAAGAGGAAGAGTTGATGGAAGATGAAACAATATTGAAGTCAGTACGCTATATAGGTTAAGAGTGAGAGCGCTGTGAAAATAGGGGAAATCGAGGAATTGTGCAGGTAGAAGCGGGCGAAAAAAGCGAGGCCAGTGTAGACTCGCCTGTCCGAGGACATTCCCGGGACTACATGGGTCAGAATGGTGTATTATTTGTCAAAACAATAAAATAAAAAAATTGTACCGGGGATTCGAACGTGGGATCTTTCGGTTAAGACCAAATATCAGCCTTCGGCTTGGGCTGCAGGGGTACTGGGATCGGACACCCCCATTGGTCATTTTAAAACTTTTCTTTTGTAGGCCGAGGCTTCACCGATCAAAATGGCGTATTATTTTTACTCTATTTTTACTCAATGCGGCGGTGCATAGTGGCTAAACTGACAGACAGACGGAGTGTTTTATATATAGATATCGTATTAATTAGCAATAGGTTTAATTCATGAAGAGGTTAAACATTTTATTATGAATGAAGCGGTACTTACCGTATTAAGAAGCAAAGTGTATTTATACAGCCACAATCAAATAACCACCGACACTTTCCTTCCATCGTAGTAAATATCTTAGTAATAAAGAACAACACGTGTATGATTTTGCAGCACCTCATAATAATATAATAATGGAGGGGGTTGAATTGACATAAGGTTTTGTTGTATGATTATATTTTGATATGATACTGATTTATTTGTATAATGAAAAGATAGTGTCAGCGGTTATTTCATTGTGGCTGTATGTCTCTGGGACTTACTTGTTTGCTGCCATTGCTGCCATTCCTCCCGCAGCATTTTCCACTAAAAAACTGTTCTCTCCTATTTCACGACTGGCGGCAATGTGGGATGTGAGGAAAAAGTCACGAATCCACGGAATAGAGGACGGGAAGATGGACCTGTTGACAGAAAACCAATATCTTAAATCCATCCTGCAAATGCAATTATATGATATATCATTGAATACATCTCTCTCTCCATCCTGCCTTACCTCTCTGTCACCTTATTCTGGCGCTGTATGACTTCGCTGTATGGCGCCTAATATCAATCAATCAATCAATCAATCTCTCTCTCTCTCTCTCTCTCCCCTAACAGGAACTGCCTTGATGTGGTGAGGGGGATCGCGTGTATCTGAGACCTGGCGAGCTAGACTAAAGGGGGCTCCAGCCCCTGCTCTGCCCTGATTTCGACGAGAGAGGGCTTCCCATGCTAGGAAAGTCGCCAGTGAGAGAACAGACTAAATGGTCCCCATGCAATACACCGTATAGGGTTATTGCCTGTAGTAATGTGGGGAATACTTTAAGGGTTTTGGCGCCCCTTCGGCCCCAGCCATAAGCTGTCACTTCTTGAACTGTCCGTCTTCTCTTTTTATTTCCTTCCTGCTTGTTGTCACACCTCTCTATCACCTTTTTCTTGGGCTATATAACCTCGCCGTTTCGGTGCCTAATATCAATCATTTTTTTTTTCTCTCTCTCTCTCTCTGACCACCATACTGAACTCATTGAACATCACAGAGCAGTACCATTAACCCTCTCACGCACGGGAAAATATTTCCAATATCTATTCCACGACGACAAAATTTTAGCCCCGTGTGAGAGCCAGATTGAGTGCACCGGAACGAGACGAAAAGTGTATTGTATTATGTTAATTTCAGCCAAAAATTAAACTTCTCTACCTAAATTATATGTCATTGGCTTATTAAGATATTGTGCTACAACATCAAAGACAAAAAATCATAGAAATATGCCATAATAGTGACCGTTCATCAATTGGAATAAAGAATAGTATAAAGAATAAATTGTTGTACTTTGTGTTCACACTCTCCTACCTCAAGATTTTCCGAGCCAACTTTTTTTGTTATACACATCAATATACGCAGAATTTTATTATCTTTCTAACACTGCCATCAGAATTTGTATATCACCAAGCATTTCCAAGCGAAAAGAGAAAACTTCGACCTACTCGGTGGTGGCGACGCGAGTAGCAAGTAACGCGTGGGAGGTACAGTCAGTCACAAGAATAATGCCTTCCCCAAACTATTTATATATTTTATCTTTATCCATCACAACATTTGGTTTGGCTAAGCATTAGTTACTCATAATATACTTTGGAGGATAATGTTATGCAACATATAATTATAAAATAAGACTAATAGGCCTATATAATATGAAATAATATTCTGTACTTACATTCAATATCTGTATGGGGGGGGGGGGGGGGGTATTACTGACACAATCGTGGCTGTCACATTTTTATTGCTTTCATTTCCATTTTCACTTTCACTTTCTTTCTCTTCTTCCGTTATCATCTCTGTTTCATCTCCATTATGATCATTATCAAAGAGGATTTGCAAAAAGTCCTTTTCACATAATGCCACGACACACACGGTATTACGTTATTCTATAAATTTCTGAACACTTCCTTTAACATATATAAAAAAAAATCACAACACTAGCACTTTACTCTGTCGTCAATATGATAGGATTTTTATTGAACCCTGTACTTCGTGGGTTTGGGTAGCAAGACCATTTAATTAAATCCCGCGTGCCACACCTCTGAGGGTGACTGCTGAGAGGAGACTGAACATTTTTTTCTTCTCGTTCAAATTATAATCCGTACAGAGAGTTGCTGCCAATTAGTTTATTTGATAGGCCCCATACAGACCGTTGCCTCACCCGATTTTGACTCAGTTATATAGGAAACTCTATTTTTCGAGAATTTTTAAATGATTTTGACTCTTATTGAGTCAATAGTTGTGTGACGGACGATTCGTGGATGACTCTAATCGAGTCACCGTGCGTGAGAGGGTTAACATCTAACTTTGGTAACATAGATCCGTATTGGAAAAATAAAATTTCTGAATATCAAAAAAATGATTAAAATCTAAGATATTTACCAGTGTTGTCATGTTATTTGATTACTACAGGTGTGGTTTAAATAATGCATAACAGAACATGAAGAAGATTTGTACAGTCGGCGGCAAATGTCATTTCGCCACTTCCGCCAAATGATGAAGTAAGTATGGAAATATAAGCTTTTCGGGCTCATTAACTAAACAAAAAAACATAAGTATATTAATTTAACCCTTGGATATCGTATTGTTTAATTGTTATGAAGTGCTGTGTGAGGCGACACGACTTTTTCCGCCGACTGTATGTTAGTTAGGAAATGTTTGCTGTCTAATAAAAAATTCTCTGGATCACAGCGGAATGTTATATATTAATAGTGATCGCCATTTCTGACGTACATAAAACAAAAACACAATTATTACAAACTCTGCGCGATACAAAATAACACTATGAATGAATATATATAGGGGTAACGCACGTAATAGTTTGACAGCTTCTATCTGTTCCTTAGTTGATAAACTTGCCAATATTTTAGGTTAGGTACCATATCTTAATTTAATACAAGACGATACACACTACTTAAAAGAATATCATAATATGTAAACGTGAAAACATTAAACAGTTAATTGTTTGAGATACCCATATGTGGATGATTATTATTGACCACAACCGTTCATATGCAGGGATACCAATGTGAGAAGTCTGTTATAAAAAAAACTTCATTCGTGGTGTTTTTGTTGTTGTGTGTGTTTAATGCCAAAGATAGACAACTTAATACAAGCAGATGAGAAATGAACCTTTAAAGAAGGTGATGAACACATAATGTCGCCTTTGAATTTATTTTACTTACGGGATCCCAGTCTTCGCTAACTCCTGGACTGTTTCTGGTCGTTCTGGGAACTTGTGAATAGTGAGGAATGCTGTCAGCTTGCAGCGGTATGATACACCAATTAGTAAGGCAAAAATCATCCATCCTAGCAATAGAAGACGAGCTGGAGCCAAGGTTGGTAGACGGCCTTGATCTTGCCACAACAGCACTCTCACTGTTCTTACACCTGTACCACTTTCCAAATGTCCTCCAGCATATGCAATCTATTCGCAGGAACCACATCGGTAGAAAAATCGAAAACAATTACTAAATTATTGTATACAAACATCATTTGAGTTACTGTAACTGATAATTATATACAGTCTCGAACAATATTGATTATCTAAATAGGTTGGCTCCTAAGTGTAGCAGCATTGAAAACTCTGAATTTTATTATTCAACAAACACGTCAATCTGAGAACATTTATTCTCCCAAATAGAATTTCAGGCACCAACTATAATGCCACCGAACTTCGTAAAACACCCTTGCTGGTACACTCGCAATCCAAAATTGTATCTAGGTCTTGAGGTTTCGAATCATTTGACCTACTAATGAACCAATTACAACGCCTATCTTGTTTTATATTTGTTTGAGCTCGCTTATTACTCGATCAGGCTATTCAAATCAAGCCTGGATACATATTTTGGATTGCAACTTGCAGGGCTGCCGTTTTGTCGGAAATCGTCATCTCCGTCGTCTGCTAGTCGGTAATATCGTATACATCTGTAAAATGTGTCTTTACCACTCATATAAGGAAAAATAAAATAAATAAAAAAAAATACATCGTTTTTTAATTATTCCTGTATATAATGATCGATAGATATTGAAAATTAAGTTATGCTGTATCATGTATGTGAGGTGAAATGGAGGAGGAAACACAGCCGGCCCCTTCAGTCTGTCCTTGCCTTCATGCAGTTCAGTGTTTTCACCTCATCACTCGTCGTTGTATGCGGAGTCTCCGTATTTACAAACATCGTTGCAGCTTTTGGTAAGTAAATACTTATCATTTTTAGAGTATTAGTTACATAAACAGTGTATATAAATATGAAACTTAGATAACTTAATAGTTCCTCAAAGATTTGTAGTTCCCATTTTCTCTGATGCAGAAAATAGTCGTATATGTAGGGTAACTATGTTTGTGTGACACAAGTTAATGTTACAGTGAGGTTGTGGCTTCCCTGCACAATCATTGCATACACGTCGTCTCTACTGACGTTCTCCCTATTCAGTGACAGTTGTGGTGAGTGCATAAGAATTTATTGAAAGATAGTGAAATATGCATATAATTATCTTGTAGCTAGACAAACCTTCATTGCAATTTACAGAAGCACTAATTGCCCTGCCAATATAATTAACAGAGAACTATTTATATATAAGTGTGTGTTACATAAGTTTATGTTGCAGGGGTGTTGTGGTCATCCTACACAACTAAATATTGTATCTGTAGCCTGCACGTCATCTTTAACGATCGTTGTGCTCTCAAGGCATTTGTTTTTTGTGAGTAAGTATAATCTATTTATTTGTAATTTTTAATTATTGCAAATGCAATTCATAATCCTGCCATCAACCCTTAATCTTACTAGCAGGTGTTTCGGATGCGAGAGTCGGAACTGGTAGCTCACACGAAGCCGGGTGTATACGTTGGCAACTCTGAACTAGTGAAAGTGAGAGTGGAGGAGACTGTACTTGCCCTGTCAGCATTGCATATATGTGTGAACCTTTTGTTATATTATTTTGATGTTTCTTCTACTTTTAATATTTTCAAGTAGCTTACAGCCTGCAAAATTCTAAAATAATTCCTCATATATATCTTAAGGTAGACCGTCGTTTCCGATGATGTCATCGTGCAGATAGTCTTTTTTCGTGGGCACGGGTGTGGCTGGAGAGACCAATTCTGGAGGCACACACCCGCGGGCAGTAGGGGCACTGGAATGCAGCAGTGGTGGAGAGGGAGGACTTGGCGGCCTTGCGAGCTTCTCTGGTGTTGGCAATTTGATCACGGCGGTTGGTCTCGAAGACGTCTTGGGCCTTACTCGTCCGTGTATGCCAAGCTGATCTGTCCTGTGCAAGGCATTCCAGCTCTGTTGCAGGGGTGCCACTGTATTTCAGACTGTCTTTAATACAATCTTTGAACCGCTTTTTGGGGCGGCCCCTAGGCCTCTGGCCCTGCCTTAGTTCTCCATAAAGCAGCTGGAGAGGCAGTCTGGAGGATTCCATGCGGATGACGTGTCCAGTCCATCGAAGTTGTGCTTTTAAGACCATGGCTTCAATGCTGATCAGGCTCGCTCTATCCAGGACTTGGAGGTTGGTCACTCTGTCTTGCCACTTGATGCCCATGATCGACCGTAAGGATCTCATGTGGAAACGCTCAAGCTGCTTGGTGTGTTTCCTGTACAGTGTCCAGGTCTCACAGCCATAGAGAAGGCTTGTGAGGACGACCGCTTTATACACTTTGATTTTCGTGGCTAGCTTGATACTTTTGTGGTTCATCACACGAGTACGGAGACGACCAAGAGCCTGGCTGGCCTTGCTGATTCTGGCAGAGATTTCCCTGTCGAGTGAGCCGTCACTGGAGATGACACTGCCAAGGTACTTAAAGTGCTCAACTGTTTTCAGAGCAGTGTCTCCGATGAGGATGGTAGGAGGATGATGCTCTGGTGAGGCAGGTGAAGGTTGGTAGAGGACCTCCGTCTTTCCAAGACTGATAGTCAAGCCAAAAAGCCGGGAGGCTTCCGCAAATTTGTTGACAATGAGCTGAAGGTCCGCTTCTGTGTGCGCCATTAAGGCACAATCGTCAGCAAACAGTGCCTCTGTCACGAGTCTCTCAACTGTTTTGGTCTTGGCACTCAGCCGGCGTAGGTCAAACAAGGAGCCGTCCAGTCTGTACTTGATGTAGATGCCTCTATCGATATCTCTGAGGGCATAGTTCAACACACAGGTGAAGAATAGGTTGAACAGGACTGGGGCAAGGACACAGCCCTGTTTGACACCATTTGAGATCTCAAAGGGAGCAGAGGTGTCACCCCCAGCAAGGTCAAGGCCAATCATACCGTCGTGGAAGAGGCGGATAATGTGTGTGAATTTTCGAGGGCAACCGAGTTTGGAGAGAATGATCCAGAGAGCTTCTCTGTTCACCGTGTCGAAGGCCTTTGTGAGGTCGACGAAGACTGCATAGAGGTCCATCCGCTGCTCGATACACTTTTCTTGGACCTGTCTCACTGAAAAGACCATGTCGATGGTACTGCGGCCTGGTCTGAAGCCACACTGTGACTCAGGCAGTGACTCTTCAGATACTGTGCTGATGAGGCGATTCAGGATGACCCGTGCGAGAATCTTCCCAGCGACCGAAAGAAGTGATATGCCTCTGTAGTTGCCACAGTCGGACTTGTTTCCTTTGTTCTTGTATAAGGGGACAACAATGGCATCTCGAAAGTCCTGTGGCATAGTTTCCTCCTCCCAAACGCCGGAGAGTATCCCGTGAAACGTGTCCAGGGCCACCGGGCCGGCTGCCTTGTAAAACTCAGCCGGGATGCCATCCATGCCTGGTGCCTTGCCAGAGGTAGTCTGTTTCACAGGCTGAAATGGCTCTCAAGGCTAAGTTTCGACAGGACTGGTTGCTGAATCAACAATTTCAACCATGGTTGACTCGGGTAGAGGGAGACTCAACAAAGGCCTTTTGCAATGCTTGCAAAAGGACGTTAGGAGCTGAGATAACCTCGATCAAGAGGCACAAAACTTCTCAGCATCACATCGCCGCTTGCAGGGACAACAGCTTGACAACCCACCTCCTCCTTTTGCACCTGGTGGCCATTTCGTGGCAATGGCTACTGTACTTTTTGCTTGTTTTATTGCTGAGCATAATTTACCCTTTACAACTGCTGACCACATGATATCTTTAATGAAAGTAATGTTCCCTGACTCACAGATTGCTCAGTCAATGTCCATGAAGAGGAGTAAGTGTACAGAGGTAGTGAAGGTGATCGGGAAGTGTGCTATTGATGAAACTCTACAGAAATTAAAAACTAACCATTTTTCAGTTATTATTGATGAGACCACAGATGTAAGTACTCAGAAGTTTTGTGCAGTGCTTGTGAAATATTTTGACTCTGAAGCCTGTAGCATTAAAACATCAGTCATTGACTTAATGGATTTGTATACGGGTGATAAAGATAATGAAGGATCATCAGGGCAAAATTTGTATACACTTATTATAAACTTTTTAACCTCTCATGATATTCCTCTCGCTAACTTTATTGGTTTTGCCGCAGACGGGGCTTCTAATTTAATGAGTAAGCACAACTCTGTAAGTAGCAGACTTAAAGAAACATTACCAGGGATAACCATTTTCAAATGCATCTGCCACTCTATACATCTTTGCTCCTCAGAAGCTGCGAAAACACTGCCACGCAATTGCGAGGACTTGCTCCGTAATATTTATTCATATTTTTCACACAGTGCTAAACGTAGATCCGAATTTAAAATGTTTCAGGAATTTTGCGAGGCAAAGCCCCACAAAATACTCCATGCTTGCCAAACACGCTGGTTATCACTGCACCAAGCGGTGACTAGAGTGCTGGAACAGTGGCAGCCCTTGACTCTGTATTTTGAGTCAAAGAATTGTGAAGAGAGGCTGGTATCAGTACAGAACATAACAAAACACTTAAATTATCCTTTAGTATTATGTATATATAAGTTTTTGAATTTCATTTTGCCAAAATGTAACCATTTTAATTTACTTTTTCAGCAGCAGAGTCCAACTTTGCACTTATTAAATGATGGTGTCACAGAACTATATGGGAAATTGCTGAGCTATTTTTGTAACCCAGAATTGTTGAAAAGGGTACAAATTTACAACATAGAACCAACTGATGAAAATCTTTATGTTCCAATTGACCACATATATCTAGGTCAAGATCTACATAAACATTTTCAATCAGCAGAAATTAGAATGCAAACAAAGATGATCAAAAATGTTAAAACCATGTGCCATAAGTTTCTCGTAACTCTTTGTTCGCAAATAAAGAATAGATTTTGCATGGAAAATAAGTTATGGTACTTTGCTAGCTATCTGAAACCTAAAAAGTTATTAACTGCTCAAAGTAGGTTGACTCTCCCTACGCTGGTAGATTTTTGTCAGGAGGTACCAAGAATTAATGTAGATATTGAGGCATTGGATGATGAATGGAGATCATTAGACTGGGTAGCTATACCAGATATTAAAGGTAATGTTTTAATGGGGATATAGTTGAATTTTACAAGAAACTTATGACATATGAAGATATTTTTGGTATTAAGAAGTTCAGTAATTTGTCTAAATTTGCTCTCCAGGTGTTGTCTCTACCCACTTCAAATGCAGACGTAGAAAGATTATTCTCGAGAGTAAATTTAATAAAGACCAAGACACGAAATAATTTGAAGTCCGACACTGTCCTTCATCTTCTGGCTGTGTCTGAGAGTGTGAGAGTTCAGGGGGGATGTAACAAATATAGGCCAACTGAACATATGCTTAATATGTTTAAATAATGTACAAGTTTCTGGCAAAGTTTGGGTAATACATTTCTGTTGTTGTTGTTGTTAAAACAGTGTGGTAAAACATACTTTATGTATATTATTGCTATTTTGTTATTATATCCTATATTATCTATCAATATACTAATAAACTCTGTCTTATAAATCACAAATATGTCCTATTTTTATTAATTAGGCTACTCCTACTGTTTTAAATAGTTTTTTTTTACACATTATTTCAGAAAATTATTGTTATGAAGGAGAAACTAAACTGAAAACTGGTATATATTTTGTCACTAGTTTACCACTATCATGTTTTCTATAGACAAGAAAATGGGTGTGACGTCATGATACGGTAACCAATCAGAACGGTCGGAAATTCTCATGACGTCAGTGAGTCGGATAAACAGCAACACTGAAATTTATTTGCAAGTGTACCATAAGAGCTGCTGTCTTTGGGAATTAACCTCGACACATTCCTCCCTCTGTGACTGGGTGCCAGTTCGTAAGTCGTGACATCGTTGTGTGTGTATGTGAGGAGCAGTTGTCCTGGGCCACTAATCAGGCTTGGTGCAGGCTATTTCCTGTATTGGAAAAAAAAAGCGAGGATATCAACCTTGTAGGCTGGGGGAAGATGTTTTGATGTAAAAAGACTGACTGCCTTAACCACTTAGCCACGGGCATTTTTTTTTTTTTTTTTAATTGCACTGCATAGCATCAATCAATAGGCAGGTAACAATAAGTACTGATTGGAGGTACCCATGAGAATCTAAATGACTACAACCACACATACAAACGCACATACACATCACGAAAACATAACAGAATGAAGCACAATCATACAGACAAATATTTACATTATGAACTACTTAAATCCACCAAAATAAGGGTGGCGTACCAAAAGATCTGATGGTTCAGCAGGTGTCGACAAACCATATCAAGTGGCAGGCCCCGGGGCAGCAAGTGTCGGACGGTGGGGCAGGCCAGGCAACAGTGCCCTATGGTGTTAGTACGAGGCGCATGACAGAAGCGACACTCAGTAAAGGAAGGCTCACCCTGCATCCCAGCAACCTGCCATGGTGGCCGGTAGCCAAGCCTCAAACGAGCAGAGACTACATTGTGCCTCCAAACCATGAAGCCTCGCCAACAGGGCCTCTCTGCATCCCTGCGTCACCGTAGAGGAAGGAGAGCATCGGAGCGGACTTTAGAGAGGTAACATATCAGGGAGAGAGGACGTCCATCACCACGAGGAGGCAGATGGCAGGCATCCTTTGCGAGTCTGTCAACAGTATCATTGTGACGTAAACCTACATAGGATGGCACCTATAAAATTATGACAGTCAAGTTACTATGACGCAATAAGGCCAAAAAAGATAAATTCTGCTGAATAATAGTAGAGAGTGTATGGCTGAACACTAGAGAGGAAATGAAGGGCAAGTTTGGAGTCACAAATAATGGTACCATTCACTCCACGTTGACAAACAAGACTAACATGAGAAAACGGCACAAACTGCTTTACCATCCACTTGCAAGGAACCATCAGTGTAGAGGCAGTATGGATCTATGATGGAAGACTTCACTGTTTCTATGTGTTCCAGAGCCAACTGCAGCTGTAGAGAAGGCAGTTCCGACTTGGAAGTAGGTGTACAGCTCACATCAGGTGTTGGTAGCATCTACAGAGGGGGCCCTGGGGGACGTCTACAACCATTGCATCTATATTAAGACTACGGAGCATAGAGGAAACAGACCTTAACCCATAAAGACCGGTTGACGTGATAGACCGTCTTACGTAAGGAACCGGGCAACAGCACCTACCGTCACAGCGATTTAGCGCTATTTCGCGCCCTGTAGAGCTAGTTTTTCTTGTCGTTGGGCGAGAAAATACACTCACAATATCGATCCGCTACCCACTCAGTCGATTCTGGGACCCCACGATGGCTGGGCGATTTTTAAGTAATTGCCCTTGTCCGAATTTGTGCTCTAACGTTCGTAAGACAATACCGTAGTGAATATATGTACGTGAGTGACACCATGATATTCCTACAAGGTTACAAATTATTATTTAGTGTATAGATCATGACACACGATATATAGTGGGGTAGTAATAAGAAAATAACACCACAAAAGACACCCATACAGGCACAATTGATAGTAAATATACGTGTTTCTTACGGTACAAGTCGGTTTGTTTATCATTTTCTAAGTGACAGTTACACGATGATATATTCCTACAAGTGTTCATACTATTTTTAATGATGAAATCATGACATACGATACATAATAGTAGTAATACGTGTGAGTTGACAAGGGACTTAGGCGGGAAACTGAACACCCATGCCGCAGTCACACCGCACTCACGCGTACCCATAGACACACCGCTGTCTCGCGCACAAACATGGTCCACTTCAACTCACCCTATCTCCACAACTATTCATCGTACAGCCCTCCCGATGGTACCATTGGAAAAAAGCAAGAGGTAAGGATGGAACAATTTTGAAGTCAGTACACTATATAGGTTAAGAGTGTGAGCGTTGTGAATATAGGGCAAATCGAGGAATTTTGACGCTATTGGCAGGGTAGAAATGTGGAGGCTGGGACCCCCCCTCCCGGTCTGCAGGGGTTAAAAGAGTTCGTCCAGCAGGCAGTATGGGAGGCACCGGGTAGTTTGGTCGAAGAGAAGTTCTGACTAACTGGGAGTAATGGGATGAAAGATATGGGAAATGGAGGCACTTGACAGTAATGCAAGTAACATTAGAACAAATTCTCTCCACTAATGGGGGAAGACACAACTCACGCTGCATGTTCACTATCCTGGTCGACATTGGACAACAGAGAATTATTCGCATTGCTGATTTTTTTTTAATGTTTCAGTTAAATTAGAGCAGGGGAGAAGTAATCAACAACTGAACGGATAAAAGCAATATAGATGATCCTTGTTTCTGGGATGAAGATGCCCGAGGAGTTATTAAAGAGCCGTCAAGTCCTGGACAATGGGATGGTCTTTTTATTTGGCTTGGACAATCGGCAAAATATTGACTGACATGACCAGGTAGCGGTACTGGGAACACATGGGAATGACAGTTCCTCCAATAGTGAACACTAATGAGCTTGTGGATGGCGGCAGGTGTATATTCTACTCTTATCTGGTGAGACAATATTGCCACAGTGAGAGGAGGCCACAGAGAAGGAGTCAAGAAACCGCTGGAGATCCCTTGGTGAGGTAGAATGAATACAAATATCATCAGCATAGCATGTAATTATAGTTCCAGGAATGTCAGGAAGAGAAGTAAGCAGCCGATGCATCAGAATTTTAAATAATAATGGTCTGAGAACACCCACTTGAGGTTTACAAAAATTAAAATTGTGCAAAGTCCAAAGTGCTCTACTGAAAAACACACGGGAGGTCCTGTTACTGAGGTAGCCCCGAATACACCATAATATTCCAAAGTCAACCAGTTGATCTAAAATGACGTCTCTATTAACAACATCGAAGGTACTTAGAAGGTCAATGAAGGCCACCATTCTGTCCCTGGAAAGGCGAGAGTACAAGTCGACTAGACAGTGTTGTGTGCTCCGCTGGGGAAGGAAATCAAACAGCTATGGAAAAAGACGATCCTGTAGTCTGTACATGAGACGATTAAGTAGGATTCTCTTCACAACCTTATAAAAACAGGAAGTAACGGAAATAGGCCTGAACTTCGCAGTGCCGGGCTTAGGGATGGGTATTATTGTGCTGCTGGTCCAGGCTCGTGATACACAACCGTCACGAAGACAAAGATTATACAGTTGATGTAGGGGGTTCTGAGGAACTTGTTTAAGTAGATGCAGCACAGCATAAGTAATACCATCATCACCAGGGGAAGAAGCTCTACCCCGAGAGAGAGCACGGCACAACTCCTCCTCAGTTATCTGCTCTGCATCATCTTCATCATCTTGCAACAGAGCAGACATTAGACGTAGCCGATGGATAGCAGCACGGGAAGCGAGTACATCTTGTATGTGGGAGGGTAGACTGGCTGAGGTAGATAGTTTTGACCAGGCATCGACAAGTAGTAGGCCATAGTCGGCGGGAGATTGATGACGAGCAGTGGCCGGCGTCTTTTTAACAACCAGACAGATGAGGTGCCACATAGAAGCCACACTTGTTTGCTGGTTGATTCTGTCCGTGAACTGCTGCCAAGACGCAGTGTGAGCACACTTGCAGGGCAACTAACCCAGCAGGTAGAGAATAATGAAACCGAAGAGCAATGTAATCAGAGAATAAGTCTGGCATTGAGGAGCACTGGACCCAAGATGCTATCAGGCCAGACGAGAGGATGTAATCCAGAGTACCTTCCCGGCAATGAGTGGCACCACCAGTGTCCCAGCGTGTCAGATGATGCTTGTGTATATATGAAAGGAGACGAACACCATTACGATTAATAGAGCCAGAACCATCACCCAAATCAGAATGCCGAGCATTAAAATCTCCCATATACACCATACCACGCACTGTTGGAGAAGGAAGAGCCTCAAGAATAAGTCTAGCTGGGGCAGAATAGACATTACATAATTGGAGTACTCCATTCCCAGGTAGAACCTCAAATAGCTGAAAGGTCATGTCAGGATCAGAGGAGGTACGGAGAAGGCGATGTGGCAAGGATCTATGAATGTAAGTCAGGACACCTTTTCTTACCAAACGAACATATGGCACATAACCTGAGAGTGGAGGAGCTTGCCCAGCAGCGAGTGGCCGTCCTGGAAATGCTTCCTGGAGAAAAATAACACTGGGATGATGACGAAAATCATATGCCTTGAGTTGAGTGAGCTTAGTATAACTTGTGATACCACATACATTCCAGGAGATGACATCCAGCTGGCAATCACTAGCGAATTTTGTATTTGATGGTAGAAGTCCGGTGAGTGGGGGCAGATGAACGACCTGGAGAAGATGATGGACCAGAAGACGGGACTGATTCGAAAAGCTTTTCTAGGTGAGATGCAACAGTATCCATCTTTTCGGTAAGGGTAGTGACAGTTGAGAAAATGGCATGCTGAGCCTCGACCAAGGTGGAGAGTTTGGAGTCCCATTAATCCTGGCTTCAAGCGCAGAGAAGCGGTTCTCGAGGGCCGTACATCGTGCCATGAGGGTATCAACAAACTTGCAGAGGGCCAGGTCCGGAGGCGAGGCAGGGCTGGTAGAAATGAGAAATAGAAGAAACACGAGCCTGGACCTGACGTCGAGTACATCCATGCCACACATTAACTCTTGGCTGAAGGAATCGTTGACACTTCCATCTAGATGTATCGTCCGGAGGTGAAGACTCAGAGGTGGAGACAGCTGGACGTGAAGTTCACCCCTGACAGGACACGTCTTGGAGTCATGATCGGTGGCACACCATGCACACTTCGGCCTGGCAGAACAGTACTGGAAGATATGACCAACTCCCCTGCACTTGTAGCAACAAGGTTGGTCATTATTAAGTTTCTTCACCTCACACGATGGAAGACAGGGGAGGAAATCAAAGGAAATCTCATTTGGCGGTGGATCGGGTTGACTCCAGACAACAACAATATGGCTAATGGGGGAACCATCTTGGAAAAAATGACGGGCAGAGTACACACCAGTGTATTCCTTGGCAAGTTTAGGGTCAACATCAATAGGAAAACGGGTGAGGATGTAGCTGAAAAAATTACAAGGCCTCTCGGGTGAGTCTTCAAGAATGAGAGCCAGAGAAAAAATCACCACCCTTGACTCTGTCTATGATATCCCGACGCTTCCTCGAGATGTAGACCAACCTGAAGTTGACAACAGCCATCTTGATTTCAGCCAGTTCACGCTGCAGCTGGAAGTCCCTGTTGACATCAGACAACCAACGCAGCTTTGTTTGAGTTTCCAGGGAAGGATAGCTTGACATAGGCATTTCTCGGGTCAAAACCAGGAAGGTTGGACGAGGGTAAGGAGTTGATATACAAAGAAGAAACACCAGGGTGAGGCAGAGAAGGTACGGTTCCGAACAAATGAAACGGAGACACCAACGAGGTGGTGTAGTGCTTCCCTCGTCTGGTAACACTGACAGGGTCGGGGCTTCAACAGCAGTGAGGCATAGGTTTATCGCTAGCACGAATCGAGCATGGTGTTCCTTTCTACCTGTTGTTGATGTATAATATATGAGCACTATCCTTTCAAAACCGAAAACGATAATAGACACACGTAAATTTGCTCTGTATACATATTCTGTGTAATACATCGTGTAGATTACTGTGTTTATTATAAACTAATTGGGATGTATCATGTGATAAACTTTTGTATGTTTTTTATATAAGAGTAGGAGCATACTAAAATTAGTAAATGTTATCATTAGTAGTACTATAGTTGTAGTAATAGTAATAATGATAGTAGAAGTAACAGTAGCAGTATTTAAAATTATTATTATTACTATTATTTTTCATTATTATTATCATATATTATTATTGTTGTTAAATATTCATTAAACAACAACAACAACAACAACAACAACAATAACAACAATAATAATGATGATGATGATGATGGTGATGGTGATGGTGATGGTGATGGCGATGATGAACGATCTTTGTGTGAGAGTTTACCATACACACAGTTGATTTCCGAGATAATGATTTTGTACCAAACACAAATGTTATAAAATATATAGAAAATAAATCCCCAGTTATTTTAAATATTTGTTTGTAGTGTAATACTATCCCATGTTTATTTGTTACGTAAAAGAAGCAATGTAAATTTTAGCATTAACAACTGATAACCCATTGTTGTCCATAACAATTATCAGTGATTATATATAGGAACATAAAGTGGAGCTTTTGAGAAGCGAGAGGTTAGTTAAGAGAGTGTACGAGAATGATATGGAGGGGCGGAGGGGGAGGGGCAGACCGAGAGTGAGGTGGAGAGATGGAGTTGAAAGGTATGTGAGAGAAAGTGGTATGGGGTGGGAGGAGGGACGCCAGTTACTTAACGGGGAACAGGGGTTCATGGAGGCGATTAATTTGTGGCCACCCCTTCGGGGATTGAGGCGTCTGGCAATAGATAGATAGACATAAACCAACCATGCACAAAGACCAGTATATGCTCGTAACTTACCAATATGAAAGCAGTTGGAATAATTAGGTTGAGAGAGATGACCAAAACCCACATCATGGGTTGGAAGGGATGATAGAGACTCTGCCACTGCGGCTTAGACTTGGGTTTAGGTAGTACGAAGGAGAGAGGGGCAGGGTCGATGGTCACAGTGTGATCGACAACTTTAAGAAACTGGGGAAGCATCTCGAGTCTTTGAGGCATCAGCATCGCAATCCCTTGAGCCACATGCATCACAGACTGTGCCAACATGTAGACATACAGTCCCGGTGAATAATAATCATCCACATATAGTTATCCTAAACAATTTACTGTCTAATGTTTTCACGTTCACATATGATTTATTGGAAAGTTTATCACGTAAGGAACAGAGGGAAACTGTCAAACTCTTACCAGAGTTACACAAATATGGATGATTATTATTGACCTCGACTGTACATTAATTATTGTATGCAATGAGCTAGTACCCTGAAATAATTGCTATATGAAAGACCCTGTGATCGTGTGTAGAATTGGAGACTTATGATTTCTCCTGACCATGCCACGAAACAAGCTCCTTCTCTATAGGTGGTGTTTCGTGGCAATATTTGAAGGACTCATTTTTCTCGAAATTTAGACATCACATGGTCCCTTAAAGCCAACTGGACCCTGGCAAAATTATCATTACTAAAGGAACAGATTGACAAATCCAAAAAAATGATCAAATGTAGTTCAGGGGCCTGAAAACACCACATTTAAAAGTTGGAATATGATGTGTACAAAATTTAACTTATTTCCTTACTTTATAAGAGTGGAATACGATTAATGATATTTATCACTTAAGAATATGTCAGTAGAAAACTCCAAGGAAGAGTCAGGCTTTTTTTAACATCTTTGATGATATCATTACGGAAAAAAATAAAGAGATAACTCGACATCTGTCCAGCATAAGTGCAGAATGAATATACAATTAATATAATATACATTACACTTGTGATACATAATTTCTGACCAGAGACGAACGGCAGGCCCCACACACACATACCCTGCCTCTATAAGACAGTAACAGTGAGGTGTACTGGATGGGGAAGTGAGCAATACCAGGCGATTCGAAGCTTTCTGCTCCTCACACTCTGGTCAGAAATTATGTATCACGAGTGTATTGTCACGAGTCAAATTTGATCGTGACATATTAATCAATTAAGTATAGGAATAATGCTTCAGCCTAGTGGTTGAGAAAGCGAAAGGCAGGAGTGCGAGGTAGAGAGTAGGAGCACCGTTCATGTTAGAGCCTGCATCCCTCCCCCTCTCTGCCGTTAAATCCTTCGTTTCCCCACTCGTTGGCTCTGTAATTATTGATTTTTGCGTACACACAGTTATTCTTTTAAACTCTCCATATGATTCGTGAAGAGGATAATTACCATGATTAATTTACGTGGCGTCATTACAATTGCATGTATGGCTGGGTGTGTGAATGTGTATAATATGAGGTTCTAGTCAGACAGACAGTAGGATTCAAACTATTGTGTGTGGCGCCTGTATATCGATCCAGACGTTGGGAGCTTGTGGGAGGAGCTATAGCCTGGCTGGGGATTTCTCATGATTTAAACTTCAGTTCATCTCCTACTCGTATTCAGCATACACGTAGCCTCGTGGCGCTCTAGCCTCACGTTGGAGTAGCAGCCTACAATGGTCGAATTCATTCAGTTACGGCATACTAATGATTCGTGATCGAGTGCTGGGTGTGTGTTGGACATTGAAAATTGCGAGTGGGAGGACAATTCATGTATGAGTATAGAAAAACTCTCATACGTGAATATTTTGAACTCCGAGTTCGGCTTCACCATCTTGTAACACGTACGTGGCTCTCTCGACCTCTCGTCTCGTTAACGTAACACGCAAGGCTGACAGTGAATGCCAGAATATTCTCGGTGCCATTCACCAGTCTTTTCTCTAGTGCTTCACGGAGTCACTCTTGTTGTTGTTACTTGCAACAGAAAAGCAAATGATACGAGGTAAGGTTTTATGCCAATGTAGCGTTCTGCATCCATGTTGGTGTAATATTATAGAAAACGAGTGCCATGTGTGTGACATTGAAAATTACAGATGTGAAGAACTGGTGTCTATGTGAATATAGGAAACTTAATCACATAGATACTTGAACTCGTATTATTATATTATATTTATTATTGATTAAAGTAATTGAGTAGGGGTCCTGAAATAGCACCATAAAATTACGAGTGTTTGGGGAATGTAACACCTTAGTTACACACGTAATATTCGCTCTCGTCCACTCATTCACGTGGATATGACGAGTGATAAATTATGATGTGACATTGAAAATTAACTGAGGTGAGACATAGAAAAATGAGACATAGAAAAAGGAGACATAGAAAAAATGGAAACATAGAAAAATGAAGAACAGAAATAATGAACATAGAAAAATAGAAACACATAGAAAATGGAAATATATAGAAAATCGACTGAACACTTAAGAAAAATATATATTGTACTCGAAGGAAAACAACGAGGACAACACGACTCCGACCGATAGAAAACGGGAGTCATATTAAGAGGGTAACTTTAGTATTTAGTTAGCTAGCTTTGCGTGTGGATGAGTGAACGTGTGTGACTATAATTATTGATTTCATGTTGGTGTACTGGAAATTTCAATAAATATAGTTAAGCGATTGTGAATGGTTGTTTCATACACCATATCCTTTCATTCTATAATTTATAAATGCATTCATATCGGAAGACCTCACATTAAAAATAAATATGTTGACAAAAAAAAAAGGAACTTGCAATGAAGGGGATAATTTAACCTCTGAAACCTTCTTTGAGCCAACACAATTAAGGTTAATTAATAAAAACCGGGTAAGGTAAGTCAATTGATTAATAATTACTTACTTGATTATTATATACATTATAATAATTCAATGTTGCACTAGAAAGCTTATAATTGCATGGATCTCCAAGGTGGGCCACAATTCTTTCAGTGTGTAAAAGTCGAGTTTTCTCTTTATTTTGTCACATGTATATC
Source organism: Petrolisthes manimaculis (assembly GCA_034508575.1). NCBI lineage: Eukaryota > Metazoa > Arthropoda > Malacostraca > Decapoda > Porcellanidae > Petrolisthes > Petrolisthes manimaculis. The sequence continues at coordinate 1,210,874 of JAWZYT010000503.1, read as the reverse complement.
AATACATATCAGTATTTACCTCGGAGATTATAGGAGTTATCTTAAAGGACGGAGTAAAATTCAGACTCTTGGCAATTTCCATTAACATTATGTATTCACGACCAACTCCCTCAGTAATCATCTTCCCATCTTGTGTCTGTCTTTGTTTTAGATCAATAAGAGGCATTGCAGGAAGGACGTTCGTAACAGGGAAGTCAGCTCCATGGAAACTAAAAAATAAATATGTACACTAGTTATACGTAATTTCTGACCTGAGACGAACGGCAAGCACCACATATAGTCAGTCTCTTTATATATGTGTAATGGGTGGTGGGTGGTGAAATGAGAAATACCAGACGATTCGAAGCTCTCTCCTCCTCACACTTTGGTCAGAAATTATGTATCACGAGTGTACTTCTATATACACTAGCAGCGATACCCGACGTTGTCCGGGGATCTATCTATCAATCTATCTATATTTATCTATATCTATCTATCTATATTTATCTATATCTATCTATCTCTCTATATATCTATATATCTATCTCTATCTATCTATATCTATCTATATCTCTCTCTCTATCTCTATGTCTATCTATCTATCTCTATCTATATTTATCTCTCTATCTATATCTCTCTCTCTATCTATCTATCTCTCTATCTATCTCTATCTATCTCTCTCTCTATCTATCTCTCTATCTATTTCTATCTATTTCTCTATATATTTCTCTATCTCTCTATCTATCTCCCTATCTATCTATATCTATCTATCTATCTCTATCTATCTCTCTATCTTTATCTATCTCTCTATCTTTATCTATCTCTCTATCTATATCTATCTCTCTATCTATATCTATCTATCTATCTATCTATATCTTTCTCTCTATATATATCTATATCTCTATCTATCTCTCTATCTATCTATCTATCTATCTATATCTATCTATCTATCTATCTCTATCTTTATCTATCATTCTATCTATATCTATCTCTCTATCTATATCTATCTATCTATCTATATCTTTCTCTCTATCTATATCTATATCTCTATCTATCTATTTATCTATCTCTCTATCTATCTGATCTGTCTATCTCTCTAAAACTCTCTATTTAGAGAGAGAGAGAGAGAGAGAGAGAGAGAGAGTGTGTGTGTGTGTGTGTGTGTGTGGAAGAGAGAGAGAGAGAGTGTGTGTGTGTGTGTGTGTGTGTGGGAGAGAGAGAGTGTGTGTGTGTGTGTGTATGTGTGTGTGGAAGAGAGAGAGAGAGAGCACGTGCGTACGCATATCGTATGAGGTTCTCTGTCATCGTAAGAGGTTTTCTTTCATAATATTTCAGGGGATATTATTTTATTTATGTATTTTCGGACTTAGACGCTCTTGTCATACGCAAATTTGGTCACCTTGGAGGCTCCCGTTTTCAGTTCCTGGTGTGTAAATTCAAGCTCTTTCATTCTGCAAGAAAAAAATTGCCTACATGAAAGTTGAAAATTGACAAAAGTGACCCCCATTTGTCAGCTGGGGGTGAAAAAAATATAAAAAGTCGTTTTTAAGGGGTTAATCATTGAAAAAAAAAAAATATAGGGCAAAGACACTCCTCAGTTTTCAGCAATAAAACGTATGTAAAAATTATTACTCGAGGTGAAAGAATGAGCGCGTGCATAGCAGTCATACAGACATACAGACAGACTGTTTTATATATAGAGATTTCAACATGTTAACGACTATTAGACGATTTTCCATACCAGATTCATTATTATATTCAGCAAGGTGAGGAGAAGATTACTTTTAACTCTCATTCTGAAAAATATTATTATTATTTGTATTTGACTTAAGGAGGGAAATTTTGTGATGATAAATCTGGAACAACGGAATCCTCCAAACAATTCCAAGCAATAGCACACCATTATTTTTGCTTTGCTGGTCCTACTTTCTAGCATACTTTGGAGGAATCAAGGCACTCCAATGCACCAAAAAAGAATTACCACCTTAACTGGGGTTTTTTCTAGGCTCAGGATTTACTAGCACATGTCTATGTCCCCCCAAAACCCCTACAATGTGCGCAAAACAAAACAGAAAAAATATATTAATTACAGTAAAATACAGTAAAATTTCACATGGACACACTTGACTTAATGATTTCCTATTTTTTAGTATGCTGTTATCCCATGGTTCCACTCATTACATGATGCTCAAACTGTCTGGCCTTACATTACTCTAAACTCTAAAGAGAAACCTTTTTACAATAGGGAAGTGATGTGGGTAGTACTTTAAGGGGGTCTGAGAGACTTGACCTTTTGTTCTCCAGCTACCCGACTCGAGACTAACTTGACCTGACGTAATTTCCAAACATTAATAAGGGATTACTCACACTCACCTTGTTCTGGAGGGCAAGAAAGACTTTACTTACTTCCAGACTGACGAAAGTAGATGAGCGTGTGTGGCTAGCGACTGGCTGTTGTCTGTTGTCTTTTCGGAGTTTGATTTTAATTATATGGTTTTCTATAACTATATGGTTTAGGAGATGGAGCAAGGTTTCCGTGGTTACTCACTTTTTATTTATAACCCGAGTTAGTATACAGTTTCACAAATATGTTTGGGTTAAGTTAGACTTGGGAACTATCCTTAAGAGAGAGATTATATGCTAAAGTAACCTGTGAAGGCTTCGGTTATCAGTAGCTTTAAGAGCTCAAAAGGGGCCATTCCTTGTAGGTCACATGACCTGTTTCGTCATTATATGCTAACGTGTTACTGGTTCTCACCGTGAGCTGTGCCTTGTTCTCTACCCGTTTAAGCTTAGGATAGCAGTTTTTAGAGCATCATGCGATGTCTGATTCACTCATGTAAGTGAGTATGTTAGTGATTATAACTAGCCACCTTAATGTAGGTTTAACCGGAACAATCTAGATTGAGCTGAACACAAGTTAGTCTGGAGGGAATTGCTGCAAACTATATAGTTAACAAATTATAACATTTAAAAGGTCTAAAGCTCAGGTGTGCAGCTACAATCAAATACCCACCGACATTTTCCTTCCATCATACTAAATATCTTGGTAATAAAAAACATCATGTGTATAATTTTGCAGCAGCTCTTAATAATAATAATAATAATAATAATAATAATAATAATAATAATAATAATAATAATATCCACCAACACTTTCCTTCCATCGTAGTAAATATCTTGATAGTAAAGAACACGAGTAGGATTTTGCAGCACCTCATAATAATTATGAGTTGACGTAAGGTGTTGTTGTATGATTATATTTTGATATGATATTGATTTGTTTGCACGATTAAAGAAAAGTGTCGGTGGTTATTTGATTGTGGCTGTATATATCAACCTGACTCGGGACTGCTCGGCCTGACAGTCTGGGAAACTACAACAACAAAAACTAATAAATACCAGTTATACTCAGGTAGAATGAAAAAATGATAGAGTAGTTCATAAGCAACCTAACATTAGGTACGTACTTGTTAAATTTCATGAAGGAAAGATTAGATGTAGTTATGAGTCCTCTGTCTGGTGTCCAGACGGCTGCCTCCACCATTTGTGGCCCTATCTGAGTGTACGGAAGGTACTGGTACACAACACACCTGCCAGAGATTATGTAATTAATCGCCATTCTGACTGTCAATGTACTAAATCCCTGTACAGTTACCCAAATTTGCTGATGTGTGGCAATATCTGGCAACTGCTCCAAATTATACATTCGTATTTTATCAATGGATAACACTGAAAGATAAGTTAGTATCACACCTAGGTGAGCAAAACTTAATTCTGGACTCTCAACACTATTTCTTTAACAACAGATTTTGTCTAACAAACTTACTCGATTTCTTTAACTGCATAAGCTGTAATGCAGATGGAAAAGTGCTAACTGATATTATATATTTAGACTTTCAGAAAGCGTTTGACACAGTACCACATAAGCGATTACTATTGAAGTTAAAAGCACATGGCTTCTGGGAACTGCCAGCAAAGATTCGTAATTAGTGGAGAAGCATTACACTGTCTGGATGTTGTAAGTGGGGTGCCACAGGGATCAGTGTTAGAACCAACACTATTTTATATATATATATATATATATATATATATATATATATATATATATATATATATATATATATATATATATATATATATATATATATATAAAAGACTTAGAATGCAGACTTATTTCGAAAATATCCAAATTTGCAAATGTTACAAAAATTGGCGGAACTGCAAAAAATGGACGAACACTGTGAAGCCATTCACAGCGACCTAAACACACTGTTAGAGTGGAGTGATAAATGGTTGTTGAGGTTTAATGTGGATAAAAGTAAGGTGATGAGTGTAGGTAATACATAATTATAAATTACAAGGTAGAAATTTGATAAAACTAAAAGAAGTAAAGGATTTGAGTGTCATAGTTAGTAGCGATTATAAGACGACTGCACAGTATTTGGCAGCACAAAAAAAAGCTAATGTAATTTTAGGCTTAATTGCTCGGAACTATATATATAAATCACCAGAAATAATAACACGCTTACATACATCTCTTGTTAGACGCCATTTAGAATATTCAGTTCAAGGATAGTCCCTCTGTTATGCTACAGATGCTAAAAGTTTGGAAGGCCTATACAAAAGAGCAACTAATATGATCCCTGTGTAAATTTTAGCTTTATTATGACTTGGACTGTATTATGTTAACAAAAGAAGTCTAGATACATTACATTATTGCCATAAAGATAAGGTTTTAAACAGGAATGCTAAACTGATCATGCACTTGTTCAACTGGTGCCTAATAGTCCGGCAACTCTTTGAATTCCTCCCGCCAATCCAGGTGGCTTTCTAAAAATCAACCAGTTTCACTTTATCGTTTCTCCTAAATAACAACACAATGAAAAGTAGAATTGGATTTGTATTCTTTATTCACTCTTCCTCTATCCGATGGCACCAACTACAACTCTCTACGTCCTCTGGTCGTACAGTTGGGGAACGAAGTATCTGGACACTGTTGACAGCTTCTGGTAAGAATGTCGGTGATAAAAACGTTAATAATAGACAGAATTTATTCTCTACGACTATAAGGATAACTGATATTGGGTGATGTTGACCAACCACTGACAGTGAAATAAAAGTTATCCTTCCAGTTCATAAATACTTTCTCTCATTGATGTGTTTAATTTTGGGGATGTTGCCAGAAGCCGCCAACAGTGTTCACATACATTATTCCCCAACTGTACATTTAAACATTTATATATAGATAGTTGGGCTCTCCAATAGTATCACAAAGGAGAACCTGGCAAGCTATAATACTGAGTCGGTGAATGTATGAGCAAAAATATAAGTATGTGTAGTACCTGGATTGCCTTGAGAGTTGTTCAACATTCAGCACCATAGCATTCATCATTGACAGGGTCCAATGTTTTTCCATCAAATCATAGATGCGAGATCTATCAAACACGGTCACCATCACCAGCCTTATTGGCCACACCAAAAGGCGTCCCAGACGGGTCTCCTCGGCAAGTAACGCCAAGAAATGAATGTCATTGCTGGCTGCAATCACTGTTACACACCACAATCTGCGACGTACCTAAGACACGTATGGAGTAAGAAAGTTGAAAGTAAGGAAGAAAAACCTCATGGTTGTTATAAGAACTTCAGTATTCCTTATTTACCTTTTACTTCAGTGGACCAATAATGTTACAAAGTTATTCTTAGACATGTTGACAGACAACAAGCTGTAAATTTTACTGGAAACTAATAAATTTTATAAAGATTGGCAATTAAGTCTTGCCAAATGCATGATCCAGATAAAATAATCTTATTTAGGTGATATCAATATAGAAACCCACCCAAATATTATTCTATCACTATGGATTATGTTTGTTACGGCACAATCAACTTCCGTAATTGTTATGCCAATAGTATGTTGTTGGAATAAAAATCACGGTATTTTTTAAAAGAATTGCCATTTTATAGCAGTGTGTCAAATCCGGCTAGGTCCCAGTATTTTGCCCCGGTCATTTCCTGTACTATACCACGGTTATTTCCAGGTAGCTTGTCCAGATAAGATCCCGGTAGTTTGATGAGGTCTAGGTTAGGTTAGGTAAGGTTAAGTAAGGACAGGCTAATTTCAAAATGTCCCATTTGAAAAGGCCCTATCTTGGAAATGGAGCATTTGCGGAGGAAATGCCATAGAAGAAAATAGTCTTAAAATGGTCTAAATATGTGGATAATGAAGGTAGAAAAACCATTTGCAATAACGGTAATTCTTTCAATATTTACCAAAATCACACTGCAGCAAGTGTCACACCAAGTACTCGGATGGATTACAGTACAAGATGTGAAAATATACTAATTTTTGCAAAAGACTGGTCATATAAAATTCTAATTTAATATTGGTTTGTACATCACATTCTCTTTCAGTTCATACTATTACTGTATGACAACTTATATCCTATTATTTAATTAATACTATACTGTAGTATATAAGTTATTCGATTTTCACCTGCCTATACAAAAAATGATTCTTAATAATAATGTGATATCAATATAACATTAAAACAACCTATTACGCACATTGATTGCTGCTACATAGCTATATATATTTATCACCCTGACTAAAATTTGGGGGTCCGAGCATCAGCGTGGCTTCAGTCAACCAGACTTGGGACTGCTCGGCCAGACAGTCTGGATAATTACAATAACACAACATAGCTATATTAACAATGTTGCATATCTCTATATACTTATCAACCTAATCGAAGCAGAATGAGTGATCCATAACTTATGATGTTATGACAATCCTCTTCTAAGTTCGGAAACTTTTTGGAATCGCTGTACAGTGTCTCGTTATTCGTATATTCGGATATTCGTGTATGCTATGCGTATTCGGGTATCCAGTCCACCTCTGATAATAGGAGATTCGCAAGCATGTGTTCCTCTAGTGAAGAAAACAACTAAAAGTCTGTTTCTCTGTATTGCTCTAAATAAAGCTTTTACACTTTTAAAAAATCCTATGTATTAATGTAGTTGCTTTTGGAAGGCATTTCACTCATTGAAATTACTCATGATAATACAGGTATTGATGAAGTTCAGAATGAAGTTTGGAAAAAATATAGAAATGAGTATGCATGTATAAAAGAAAACACAACTCGCAAGCCAAAATATGTATCCATATGTATGTATGTCAAATGATTCAAAACTTCAACAAGACCTGGATACAAATTTTGGATTGCGAGTGTACTTTGTATGGCTCTTATAATTTACAAGAAAACTTGAAGTTGAAAAGAAACCACGGCATAAATGCAAACAATTAGTAGATGAAATACACACGTAAAAATGTTCACAATAATTAATAAAGAATTTCAAAACCAGAAAGCTACACAATTAAAGCTAAAATATATTCTCGTATAAAATGATGATAGAACAAGAATATGAAGGAAAACCCTTCAAAAGCTCCGGCTCTTGATGATTCAAGTAAAATAATAAAATATCCATATGTAAAGGTCTCAAAAATATTAATTATGTTTTATCTGGATTTTCGTATTCATATGGTTATATTGAAATTTTGAAAATGAACCCTTTTTATTGAGGGTGAACCCCTCGGTTGAACCCCCTCTCGGTTGAACCTCTTAAATATTGGTTGAACACCTTTTAAGAAGTGGTCACCCCAAAAAGAAAAAAAAATGATAATAATAATAATAAATGATTCATTGTCGGTAAAAGAAAATGGATGGGAGTGAGTGAGTGAGTGAGTCAGTTGAACCCCTTTTAAGAAGTTGTCGCCCCAAGAAGAACAATAATTACGATAAGACCTAGAGATCTCGGCTTAGGCAGGAGCTAAAAAGTGACACTATTCATTCAAAAATGAATATCAATTACTTTCAGGTGTTCGTCGATAACAGCAAAAAAAAAAAAAAAAAAAAAAAAAAAAAAAATATATATATATATATATATATATATATATATATATATATATATATATATATATATATATATATATATATATATATATATATATATATATATATATATATATATATATATATATATATATATATATATATATATATATATATATATATATATATATATGAATTGACGGAGAATACGGAAACTTTACAACCATACTTTCGTGGATAGAACAATTCTGCATAAGGGGTGGGTGGGAATAGGGGGAAAGGACGGGGGTGTTATAGAGGGGTGTGGGAGTAGGTTATAGGCTTTGGGGGTTTAGGGGGGTACGGGAGTAGGGGACAGGCTTGGGGGGGTTATAGGGGTTGATTTGGACGGTGCGGGAATATGGGACAGACTTTCAACCCACCCCTGTACCTCTATTTTCGCACCCCCAAAGCCTGTACCCTACCCCTGCACCCCCTTAATATTCCAGGATATGAGTTAGAGGAAGAGATCGAAAAAAATATCACAAATAAAGTTAGTCTGAAGTACTGTGTTTTTGGCTAGGGCCTCGCAGTGTTACCACATCCTGCTAGGTATTCTGCTGCAGTCTAGGTTAGGTTAAGTCAGACTGTTCCGGTTTCACCTTCATTAGAGGGCTACTTATAATAACTTACTTAATACTTACTTATATGAGTCACTTAGACACTCAGACTTACACTGTCACATGATGCTCCAATACTGCTGACCTACGCTTGAACAGGAAGAGAACGGGACTCACTCTGTGTGGGAACCACTAACACGCTAGCATAAAGTGACGACACAGATCATAAGATACACAAGGGAAGCGCCCTAGTTTCGCTCCTAAAGCCTCAGTTGGCTACCGATAACCGATCCGATCACAAGTTATTCTAGCGTGTAATCTCTCTTTAAAGTTAGCTTCTTAGCCTAGCTTAAACCCGTGCAAGCTACATATTGTGACTCTGTAGACTAACTCGTGTTATAAATAAAAAGTGATCAATCTAATTTAATCTTGCTGGTATCTTCTCAATCCTAATAATTATAAAAAGCCTAATAATTAAAATCAAACTCCGAAGAGACATCAAAGACAGCCAGTTGCCTGCCACCTATTCGTCTACTCTCGTCACTTGGTGTAAGTAAATTTACGCCAGAACAAGACTAATTTCCAAATTATGTTGTAAAACGGGGCATATCTCCGAGAGAAACACCATAGATGAAAAGTGTGTTTGTAGTCCAAAATAGTGGGTAATGATACTAAAATATACAAATTAGTGAACCCAGTACTTCTGTAAATTTACCAAAAAAAGCATAGCGAATTCTAAGACAACGTTCAAGGATAAGGTAATAGATAGGTACATTGGGCAAAAAAATTATCAACACCACCCTTACATTAATATTTAAAAAAAATGTGCGGGAAGGTTGGTACTCCTGATGTGTTGATCCCAGACCACCGCCCGCCCGGGTAGGGTTGCCAGATTTGAAATCTGTCTCATTATGAAACTCCTTAATTTTTATTGTGCATATTAAGGTTTTGTAGTACTGTAAGTTAATCTAATAGACAACAGACAATCCACCATTTAGATCCAATATCTAATCACTTATTACCAAACTGATATTATATTACCAAATTTATTATGAAAAATGACAAATGTCAACTCAAGGTAGCAGCGGCCTTGTTTTGCCACCCCACTAGACAATACAGCAGTGCCTCCATTTTAGGATAAAATACCCTAATCTAGGATAATCGGACATTTTTTTAGTATTATATAGGGTAAGGCCTATTTTGGGGTAATTTTTTAGCAACAATATTTTATAAACGTGTCAAAACCTCTCGAAACTTATGAATGACACAAAGCTAATGTAGACATGAAAAAGAAAGTCAGAAGTAAATAAATGCTGAGGTTATATGATTAAATTGCTTTGTAAATTTGGTAAATCCATCAAGTAATCCATAATGTAGTGTAATGGGACATAAACCAACTACCGTGATGCTGGTCACTGGTTGTGGCAATATAAATAATCCATTTTAGTTTGATTTATGATTATGACTTATGTCTCAACGACTATGTGTAATAATGGGAAGCGGATGGGGACGGCTGGCCATTCTTTGATAATTAGTCGTGTGATTGGTGCAGCCAGCACCTCCAGTAAGCGCGTCCCTCTTGTGAAGTCCTTGTTACAGAAATTACATTTAAAAAAAGGTGAATTCACTCCTGCCATGGCTATGCTCTCAGTTTGTTTACGCATGTAGCTGTATGTAGCCCGGAGGTTGGGGACGCTTGGCGGGGGGGGGGGGGGGGGATGATGGACCAATGAGGGACGCGCTTACTGGAGGTGACCAATCACAAGACAAATTATCAAAGAATGGCCAGCCGTCCCCATCCGCTTCCGTAATAATGCATTGCATTATTCTACGAGATTGCCGACTTTTTAGAGTAAAACTGGCTCGATTCTAGGGTAATATTTTCGGAGCTCAGGGAAGCCCTACAATAGAGCCGACTCCACCCAATCTATGACACACTAAATATTCATCATACAAACACTTGATGCGCTGTTAAAATCTTTGGAGCCTTAAAAAAAATGAAATATAATGCGATAAATAATGCTCTACTGAATCATTGGACGAATTTGATGAATCCAATATGAATATATGGTAATAATAGGATACACGTTGTAGGCTCTTGTCTCTAACAACTTATTCATAATATCATATGAATGAATAACATAATTAAAGGAGCTATTACAAAATTCTCTACTCTCTACTTTACCTAGCAAAACACATTCAGTATTTTCGTCCCATCATGATAGTTTAATATTCTCTAATTAGGGAAAGAATATTAAGTGATTAAGTACAATTACTATTTGCAATTTCATTATTATTAAATACTGAAAATGTTTGAGTACTTCAGAACAAGAGTAAACTTTAAAAACTTGCAGTAAAGACGAGAGTATGCTTAGAAAAAGAGACACGCCATTCTCCTCGGACTATCAAACCATATTGAGTGTACAGAGGTGAGTCACTTGAGTATCGTGAGTGTAGCCAGGAATGCCTACCCTACATGGCAGTGTCCACTGTCTATAAGGGTGGTATTGATACTTTTTTTTGCCGACTTTACACTCGGATGCCGTAGTCCCTAGTCCACCTGAGTCGCCGTGTTCTGAAGCAGGCGGTTTCTGGACGATAGCATTGGTTTGAGATGTGTGTGTGTGTGTGTGGCCACGTAATGGTTTGGTCATCCAGATTTCGGACCTTGACTTTGGTGGGCTAGAGACTATGGTATCCGAGTGTACTGTATGCTAAAAGTAGGTATAAAAAACTGGAGAGGTATGAAAAACACTCATACATTAGAAGAAGCCTATAAACATCGAATATAGGACAGTGCTCCTACTATACGTTTCAGCGCCGGACAGAAGCTGTTTTTCGTAAATATCTCCTAAATGAATCTTTGTATAAGTATAATACTTCAGCACACTACCTTTAACATCCGGGCCGCATATTCCGAAACTGTTGTTAATTTCGGCACCATCTAAATTATCAGCCAATTAGTCGAAACTGGAGGTTCACACCTTGTGGAATACAAACATTGACAACGCTGAGTGATGAACGTGGCAGTGGAGGAGTTTGTACAGTTGAGCAAGTAGAAAGTGCAATAAAAATATGACTAAATATGGCAAAATTTGGCAGTTGTTTGTAGCAAACCCTCGTTTCTTTAGGAATGAATCACAAGAAACCCAAATCCCATGTAAGGTGTAACGTGATTGGCTGAACTTTGAGTGATGGTGAAGATGATGCCATATACAGCCAGATTTTACTTGCACTTTCTACTTGCTCAACTCTATATGTATGTGTATAGATATGATTATTAACTAAGAGTATGGTACAGTACAGTCGGCGGCAAAAGTCCTGTCGCCTAACCTGCTTCAAAGAGACACACAGAATTCATAGACTCGAAAAATACACACGTTTTCTACACCTAACAATCTCGAGTCTATGAACATCGCGTGCCTCAGTGAAGCAAGTGAGGCGACAGGACTTTTGCCGCCGACTGTACAATCCCATAGAGGCAAGACGTATTTCACATTGATAATTCCTGCACGTACAGTTGCGAGCTGATGGGATGGAGACAAGAGCTCACTCATCATGGGGTCATTTCTACCTGACGAGTTATGGAGGGGGAAGTGAGGGAGAGAGGAAGAGATGGGGGCAGGTGCTGATGGGGTGCTGATGGTGTATGGTTAGCACACTCGCCTAGCATGCGAGAGATCCCGGATTCGATTCCCGGGTAAGTGGCATTGTTGGACAATTTTCCCAAGCCCCTATGTCCCTGTTCACCTAGCAGTAAGTAGGTACCCAGCTGTAAAAACAAGGATAGCAACCTTGTTGATGTACAAGATTGACTGCCTTAACCCCTCCGCGACGAGATAACTATGAATAGCCAATCTGTCAGTCCGGGGCTAGTCTTACTATCCCTCCTGCCTGTCCGGGCGCTTATGGCCGATTTATCCAAAATCGCTCTATTCCACTTACTCTGTACGTCTAAACTACGATACTGAACAACTTAAATTTGGTCTTGTTAGCACCATCAACTCTTCCTCTTTCCAATAAAACCAACCCCAGCTCTCTACATCTCTCGGTTGCCGAGAAATTAAGTGAGGAATGAAGGGTACTTTCTCGGGTGAGCGCGGCTGCGTTCGGGTACGTGTAGGTGGCTCTGACGACAACTGAACGTGGCCCGCGCGGGTGGCAGTCAGTGTTGTAAGTAAGCATGGCACAACACAGAATCGGACACGCACGAGAAATCTAATCCACATCCATGCATGTTCACAGTCAGTAACACACTGACTGATGATGATGATTTGTAGGGATGGTGGTGAAGTACAGCCAAGTAAAAAAAACAACGCCAAATTGGGCTCGCAAATGCCGACATTGGCAATAGCGGTGCTTCATCCCGCCCGGTCACCACATAGCAGTGGCGTACGACACGATCCGGGCGCTTCTTGGGGGCGTCTATGACCGCAATCCGGCCATTAAGGGTTAATGACCAACCTGAGTCGATAGGCATAAAGCCCTAAAATTCTTCTTCTTCATCCACTGAAAGTTTCATTCGAAGCATTCACTGGTGGGAGGGAGAGATGGGAATGAAAATGATAGTGGTTGGGGCTGACTGTATGAGCGACGTGAGTGAAAATATGGCAGGATGAATTGAATTAATTGTGTCTACGAGTTAGACGGAGATAATGATATGTAATAACTGATTAATGTTTTCGAGTTGGATATATAACTGATATTATTTCTCCACACTAAACTCAAGATTATGTACTGAACTGTGTGATAGTTAGCTCAACATTTTCAAGTAATAAAAATATTGTTATCCATTGCAACTTAACATTAATCAATAATTACATAACCAAATTATTAAGTAAAAATTTACCGCAAATCAACTGTTTCTATTAAACCTGGAGAATCAAAGGTGACAAACATATATTCTCTTTGTCGGGAGAATAATATGTTACAGTTCTGGCCCTCAAAATACATTGGTTTGCTAGATTGCCAACATTAATAGTTAAGTCTTGTGGGTTATAATTATACGTGTATATATAGGCCACATCTAAATACATAATTATAAACACTAAGAAGAATGAGAGACAAATATGTAATGTTTTATAGATATGGAACTGGAATTTGTATTTCTGTATATTGTATTTTAATTTAATGTTGTCACTATTAACCCCTGCAGTCCGGTTGACGTGATAAAGCGTCTTACGTAAGGAACTGGGCAACAGCACCTACCGTCATAGCGATTTATCGCTATTTCGCGCGTTGGGCGAGAAAATACACTCACAATATCAATCCGCTACCCACTCAGTCGATTCTGGGATCCCACGATGGCTGGGCGATTTTTAAGTATTTACCCTTGTCCGAATTTGTGCTCTAACGATCGTAAGACAATACCGTAGTGAATATATGTACGTGAGTGACACCATGATATTCCTACAAGGTTACAAATTATTATTTAGTGTATAGATCATGACACACGATATATAACGGGGTAGTAATAAGAAAATAACACCACAAAAGACACCCATACAGGAACAATTGATAGTAAATATACGTGTTTCCTACGTTACAAGTCGGTTTGTTTATCATTTTCTAAGTGACAGTTACACGATGATATATTCCTACAAGTGTTCATACTATTTTTAGTGTTGAAATCATGACATACGATACATAATAGTAGTAATACGAGTGAGTTGACAAGGGACTTAGGTGGGAAACTGAACACCCATGCCGCAGTCACACCGCACTCACGCGTACACACAGACACACCGCTGTCTCGCGCGCAAACATGGTCCACTTCAACTCGTCCTATCTCCACAACTATTCATCGTACAGCCCTCCCGATGGTACCATTGGAAAGAGGAAGAGTTGAAGGTAAGGATTTTGAAATCAGTACACTATATAGGTTAAGAGTGTGAGCGTTGTGAATATAGGGCAAATCGAGGAATTTTAACGCTAGCGGCAGGGTAGAAATGTGGAGGCAGGGACCCCCCCCCCCTCCTGGTGTGCAGGGGTTAAGAGTTTTATTATATAAACATTGTGGAATACAAGGTGCAGTATTATCATCATAAAGTAAAGATTAAAAATAATAGCAAGATGCTGATGGTAGTCTTCTATTGAATTAATTCTTTGTATTAATGTGTGCATATAAATACTAATTATAAATTTGTTGAGCTCGCTTCAACAGCAAACTATAAAACAAAAACGAACGAGCATTAAGTAACACTCTGCAATCAACAACAATATAATAATGTAATGTTATAAGTTACTTGAAGGTAGCCATTATTTTCAAGGATAAATACACAAAGTATCAATAACATTTTATTGGACGCATAATAACTTTTTTGAGTCTCACTAACTCTGTTATGAATGCTGCCACCTCAAAGGTTGTCACCACTGATTATCATATGTTTCACAAATAGTAACTAGCTTTATCCTACTATGTCTATGTGTTAATGTTTTCCTTGTTATGGGCAGAAATTTACTTGTAATTCAATAATGTACTATATGTAACGTAGAACAAGTAATTTTTCCCCCATGTGTTAAGTTGGTAAGCCTGAGAAAGCTACAAGATGTGGGATTGGTGTGTGTGTGTGTGTGTAAAGGGAACTGTGGTTCACATGACTCGAACCCTCACTTCATCAGAAATAAGCTTATATTCTGCAGGAGAGATTCGATTGTCTCATTCCGTTCCACAGAATATTCTTTTCACACATAATATATGAATAATTGTGGTTCTCATAATTTTGTTTAATATATTCATTATTGTTGAAACACATTTATCATTGAATATAGCAATTTCATTACATATGTCCAAGTTTTATATAAACCCATTCCATCTGATGTCATTACAGTTCTGCTGATATCGATCAATACTTAGCCTCCAGATGAGAGTAGAAAATAATAATATTATATGACAATGATAAAATTCAATACTTAATTATATAGGTTTGTTAATGTGAACTCCATCTCCATTAGTCCCTTCGCCCAAAGTCAATCATAAATCCTCAAGATACAGAAAACGTCTCTACAGCCACTGTTATTGGCGTCTCTCTTGTTTTTTCTTCCTCCACCAGACCCTGCATACCCCCCCCCCCCTTCTTCCTTCTTCCGCTCCCACTCCCCCATAACTCGTCAGGTAGAAGCGACCCCATGATGAGTGTACTCGTGTCTCCATCCCATCAGCTCGCGACTGTACATCAGCATGTTTACATACGTTTTTTTTTTTTTAATTAATTGCGCCATATCGTCAATCAACAGGAAGGCAATCATACATACAGGTAGGCAGAACCCATGAAAATCAAATTACTAGACACACACACACACACACACACACACACACACACACATAATGAAAACATAATTGAATCTAGAACAAACATACAGACAAATATTTATACATTATGACCTACTTAATTCCACCAAAACGATGACGGTGTACCAGAAGCTCCTCCAAAACCTGTTGGTTCAGCAGGTGTCGACAAACCACATCAAGTGGCAGGCCCAGGGTCAGCAAGTATCTGATAGTGGGGCAGGCCAGGCAGCATATTCCCGTTCTGTGACCCATTCGAGTAGCTTCAGCCCCGCCTCCTCCTTCTCGCAGCCTTTCAGCCAATCACACAGCAGCGCGCCATATCAGATGCCAGCTGTACAATAATAAAAGAGAGTGGTGGTTGTGGTGGTAGTGGTTGTTGGTGGTGGTAGTGGTAGTGGTAGTGGTGGTAGTGGTTGTGGTGGAGGTAGTGGTAGTGGTAGTGGTGGTGGTTGTGGTGGTGTTTGTGGTGGTGGTGGTAGTAGTGGTTGGTGGTGGAGGTGGTGGTGGTACTGGTGGTGGTGGTTGTTGTTGGTGATAGTAAGTAAGTAAGTAAGTAAGTAAAGGTTTATTGCCCTTAAATTTCCAATACATAACATAACATAACACATTAATACAATGGCATAGCCTGTCAAGCCGAAGCTTCCCGACAGACTTGATTACATATTATAACATATGAATGTTCACACTGCAACACGCAGCTAGAGCATAATATGAATAGTAATGAGCAATGCAATAATTGTAGTGATATTTACAAATCCCAAGACAACAATGCAATAGTTATAGTAATATTTACAAATCATAAAATAACAATAATAACAATCAACAATATCATCATCCATACCAAAGTAACACACCAAATATACAATATATACAAACTTATTTCAATATTAACTATTTTGGTAGTTATATAAATATGTTTTTATAGATTTTTTAAAAATTGATAAGCTACCATTATAAAGAAGAGTTTTAATTCTTAATGGCAATGAATTCCATAATTGAGGACCGAAGCATAGTACACTGTGTTTAAAAAGAGATGTTCTGAACTGTGGACATATGAGATTGACATTATTACCACGAGTGTTGTATAATGTACAGTTGGATACAGGAATTGTGCTACAGCCCAGGTGAAATATAATTGTCCCATTTGAGTAACCAGTGTCTATTATCAGGTAGTTGCTTTTTATTACCATCCTCAATACTGACTTCTGCCCCTGGTGTCTCCTATTTGGCACTAAGAAACTTGATATTGGGAGAAATTGACCATCTTTCACTTGGGCTATTCCTCGAATTCCTGTGTCCAACTGTACATACCACTCTGAAAGGTTGACCTCCACAATATTGTGTAAGATGTTTGTATATATTTAATAGTACAAAATATTTATGAATGTTTGTGAAATTAAGAAAATTTTGTGTATTTATTATATTTCGTGTGGACTGAAACCTATTCATATAAAATATGCATCTAAAGATTTTATTTTGAGCTATTGATAATTTTTTAATGAAGGACTGCCAGGTACATGCCCAGACTGATACACAATAGGTGATGTGGGGGTAACAAAGTGTATAGTAAATACTAATGAGGGATTCAGGTGTGAGAAAATTACGAATTCTGAATAAAATGCCACACATTCTTGCTAATTTACTCGTAACAAGTGAGATCTGTTGATTCCAATTCATATTCTCATCTATACAAACTCCCAAAAATTTTGTGAATTTTACTCTGTCTAATGTGTTTCCTTCTATGGTTACAGGAAGAATGTTATGTTGTAGTGAACGGTTTTGAAATAATATATAATTAGTTTTTGCGATATTCAAACTTAAATTATTTATCTTAATCCAATGATTAATTTTTCTTAATTCTGTAATTAAATTCATATGAAGATCATTTATGTTTATATTGTCTATTAGTAAATTTGTGTCATCTGCATAAATTGTGTATTTGAAATTTGAACTTGCATTAACAATGTCGTTTATATAGATGAGAAAAAGTATCGGTCCTAAAATTGAGCCCTGTGGTACACCTTTGTTAACAGTCATAAAGGAAGAATGAGTGGAGTTACAGTATACAGCTTGAGACCTATTGATTAAGTAACTTTCAAATAATTTTAGAGGAATACCTCTAACACCATAATGATTAAGCTTATACAACAAAATTTTGTGATTTAACCCTTAACGTCCGGACCGCGGTCATAGACGGCCCCAGGAAGCACCCGGGTCGTGTCTTACACCCCTGCCATGTGGTGACCGGGCGGGATGAAGCACCGCTATTGCCAATGCCGGCATTTGCGAGCCCAATTTGGCGGGTTTTTTTTTACTTGGCTATACTTCACCACCATCCCTACAAATCACCATCGTCAGTCAGTGTGTTACTGACTGTAAACATGGATGGATGTGGATTAGATTTCTCGTGCGTGTCCGATTCTGTGTTGCGCCATGCTTACTTACAACACTGACTGCCACCCGCGCGGGCCACGTTCAATTGTCGTCAGAGCCACTCCACCTAAGCGAACGCAGCCGCGCTCACACGAGAAAGTACCCCTCATTCCTCACTTAATTTCTCGGCAACGGAGAGTTGTAGAGAACTGAGGTTGGTTTTATTGGAAAGAGGAAGAGTTGATGGTGCTAACAAGACCGAATTTAAGTTGTTCAGTATCGTAGTTTAGACGTACAGAGTAAGTGGAATAGAGCGATTTTGGAAAAATCGGCCAAAAGCACCCGGCCAGGCAGTAGGGAAAGTAAGACTAGCCCCGGACTGACAAAATGGCTATCCATAGTTATCCCGTCACGGAGGGGTTAAAGTATCGAAAGCTTTAGACAGGTCTAAGAATATTCCTATTAAATAATGTTTTTTTTTCTAAATATCGATATACATTAGAGGTGAACTGTAATATGGCTGTTTCTGTGGAACGACCTGCCCTGAAACCATGCTGACTGTCAGTTAGTAGATTATTATATTCAAGAAATGATACAAGACGGGAAGTAATGACTTTTTCAAAGACTTTGCTGAATGCTGGAAGTATTGAGATAGGCCTGTAATTTTTAATATCGGATCTCTTGCCTGATTTTAGAAGTGGTATAACTTTAGCTTTTTTTAGTGCATCAGGAAAAATACCAGTTTTTAATGTTAAGTTCACTATATGTGTCAATGGAGCAGATATGATATTAGCTGTATGTTTTAAAACAACTGGGGAAATATCATCATATCCGGAGGAAGAAGTCTTAGATGCTGTAATACATTTTACAATTTCAAATATAGTAGCAGGAAATAAATACATTGAAAAATTGGGAGAATTATATAAATAATCATCAAATCCATTTCCTATATTTCCTGTTGCTTGCCCTCCTGCTCTCCGAAAGTGTTCATTAAATGTAGCTGGAATATTATTACTAAATGGTCTTATTTCAATTTCACTATTTTTGCCATGTGCAGATCTACCTAATATGTTATTTATTGAGTTCCAGTGAGACTTAGGGTTGCCTTGGCTAGTTAGTAATTGGTCTTGGTAATACTTCTTTTTGACTTCTTTTAAAAGTGATGTTAGTCTATTTCTATATGTCCTGTATTGTTCTCGATACGTTATAGGCCATTTATAGGCTAATCTTTCAAGTCGATGCTTTTCTCTAATGCTCTTTTTTAATGCTGGAGTAATATGTGGACTGCAATTATCTTTGTTTTGTATTTTATTTTTTTTCTCTGGAAAGCAATCATCATATACTATTTTAAAGTTGTCGTAAAATAGATTATAAGAATTGTTAGGGCAGGTACATTTAATGACATCAGACCAATCTATGTGAGAAAGTGCAGTACTGAATGTATCCAAGGCTTCCTGGGTCATAATTCTTTTCCTTATAAATGTGGGAGGAGACGGAGTAATATTACATTTAAAAAAAGAAATAATTGGAAAGTGATCAGTAATGTCAGTCTTAACTATATAATTTCCCACACTGCTCTCAACATACGTGGACCAAATGTGATCTATAAGGGTGGCGGATGTGGCTGTAACTCGTGTTGGCAGGGTTGTAAGTTGAAACAGGGAGTAACTATACATCAAATTAATAAGATCCTGAATGTTATTATCTTCATGTTGTAGTAGATTTAGATTTAAATCTCCAAAGATGAATATTTCATTGTGGGTTTTATCTTTTACAATAGTTAAAATCTCATTAAGAGCATTATGAAAATTATTTACATTGCCTTGAGGAGGTCTATATATGCATATTAATATGAATACTTTACCATTAAATTTGACTTCCACTCCCACACTTTCAATAAATGTTTCCATCCGACTGTATTCATTTACTTGACAACTTGTGTACCTGTTGGAGACGTAAACGGCCACACCCCCACCATACCTGTTCCTATCATTTGTAAACATTTCATATGATGGCAATGTGTACAATGCAGAAATGTCTGCGTCGAGCCTCGTTTCTGTGAAACCAAGCACGTCGCACATTACATTGTCAGATAACATTGTGTCTTTAAAATATTGAAAATTGGTAGAAATGGATCTAATATTCAGAGTTAATTTATTAAAGTTACTAGTATTGAATAAGGAAGGAAAATTTTCAAGAAAAGTATATTCAGATTTAAGAGAGTTAATATGCCTAGATCTTATATAAAATTGATTAACATCAAGATCATTATTATAATTGTTATCTTGCACAATTAAGGGGTTAAAACTTTCATTGACTTCCTGCCTGTGTATTTCATCGAAGTTAAAAACATCAGTTAGATTTTCATCCGAAATATCATGGAAAGGAAACAGATAGCTATCAAACATTGTACGTAAAGATTATATCAATGAAAACAACATAAACAACATTCACCGTAAACAGTAGCAGTAGCTGCAGCAGTTGTAATAATACCAGTAGTAGTAGTAATATTTGCTGTTGTTGTTGCAGTAATAGTAATTGTAGATATAGGTGTAGAAATAGTTTTAGTAGTTGTCGTTGTAGTAGTAGTAGTAGTAGTAGTAGTAGTAGTAGTAGTAGTAGTAGTTGTAGTAGTAGTAGTTGTAGTAGTAGTAGTAGTAGTAGTAGTAGTAGTAGTAGTAATAGTGGTAGTGGTAGGGGTGGTGGGTTTTGTTGTTTTTGTTATTAGAGTTCTGTTGGAAACTTGGAACTTTGGTAGAGGGAAAAATAGCTGACGATGTAAACAAATCGTGTTGGTTGGCTCTCTCTTTTATTATTGTACAGCTGGCATCCGATATGGCGCGCTGCTGTGTGATTGGCTGAAAGACCGCGAGAAGGAGGCGGGGTTGAAGCTACTAGAATGAGTCACAGAACTGGAATATGCGGCCAGGCAATAGTGCTCTTTGGTGTTAGCTCTTTGGTGTCGAGGCGCTCGACACAAGCGACACTCACCCTGCATCCCAGCAACCTGCCATGGTGGCCGGTAGCCAAGCCTACCGATCAGAGACTACATTGTGCCTTCGAACCATTAGGCCTCGACGACGGTAGGAATATTTGTGACAGCAGACAGACTCGTAATGGGTGATGGAGATGCTGAAGGGCTTCTCTGCATCCCTGCGTCGCCGTACAGGAAGGAGAGCGGCGGAGCTTACTCTAGAGAGGTAACATGTCTGGCAGAGAGGACGTCCAATACCACTAGGAGGCAGATGGCAGGCTTCCTTTGTTAGTCTGTCAACTGTACCATTGTGACATAAACATACATGGGATGGCACCCATAAGAATTTAACAGTCAATTTACGATGACGTAATAAGGCCAAAATCGATATAATCTGCTGAATAACAGAATAGTGTGTGAGCTGAACACTAAAGAGGTGAGAAAATGGCACAACTTGCTTTACCATCCATTTGCAATGAGCCATCAGTGTACAGGCAGTATGGATCTGTGATAGAGGACATCACTGTTTCTATGAGTTCCAGAGCCAACTGCCGCACTAGAGAGGAAGTTCCGACTTGGAAGTAGGTGTAAAGCTCACATCAGGTGTTGGTAGCATCCATGGAGGGGGCCCAGGGGGGATGTCTACAACCATCTATAATTATGTATAAATGAAGATACTCTGTTTGTCTGTCATGCTATACAAATTGTCATGTGACCACCTACAGCACCAGGAATTCACACACGGAAAGTGTGTGACAGTGAGGGGGGACAGAAGATATTTTCGTCACAAAAACACCCCACTAATTACTTAATTACACATACTTCACTTTTATCGTACGCCTGGCAACCCACTCGGTTTGTACTGAACGTCGATAAACAAAAAATGTAATTGTTATATGGTAAACTATACTAATGCGATTTTATTAAATTACAATTATATATGTTATTATGTACGTGTGTATCACAGGCTTATGGTCTAGTTACATATATATTAAGACTACAGAGCATAGAGGAAACAGACATTAAAAGAGTACATCCAGTAGGCAGTATGGGAAGGACCAGGTAGTTTGGTCGAAGAGAAGTTTACTTGACAGTAAAGCAAGTAACATTAGAATAGATGTTTTCCATTAATGGGAAAAGACGCAATTCACGCTGCATGTTCACTATCCTGGTCGACATTGGACCGCCGAGTATTATCCTCATTGCTCTATTCTGATTTTTTTTTTTAAAGTTTCAAGAGTAGCCCAGGGAAGTTGAATTAGAGCAGGGGAGAGGTAATCAACAACTCAACGGATAAAAGCAATATAGATTTTCCTGGCTACTGGGATGGAGATGCCTGAGGAGTTGTTAGAGAGCCATTGAAGTGGTGTAAGTCGGCGCTGGAGACGACCCAACAAGTCCTGGACAATAGGATGGTCTTGAGATCTGGCAGGAATAATTAGCCAAATATTGACTGGCTCGCCCAGGTAGTGGTATTGGGAACACATGGGAATGGCAGTCCCTCCAATGGTGAACACTGGCCGAGATTGAGGAAGGCGGCAGGTGAATATTCTACTCTTATCTGGTGAGTCGATAATACCACAGTGAGAGGAGGCCACAGAGGAGTCAAGAAACCGCTGGAGATCCCTTGGTGAGGTTGAATGAACAAAGATATCATCAGCATCTTACAACAGAGCAGACATTAGACGTAGTCGATGGATAGTAGCACGGGAAGCGAGTACATCTTGTATGTGGCCCCGTAGGGGGGTATTGCCTATATTAATTAATGTGGGCAATACTTACAGGGTTTTGGCGTCCCTTCGGCCCCAGCTATTAGCTTTCAGTTCTTCAACTGTCCCTCTTTTCTTTTCATTTCCTTACTGCTTGCTGCCACACCTCTCTATCACCTTTTTCTGGCGCTATAGGACCTCGATGTTGCGGCGCCTAATATCCATCAATCAAAATCTTGTATGTGGATGGGTAGACTGGCTGGGGTAGATTGTTCTGACCAGGCATCGACAAGTTGTTTGGCATCGTCGGCAGGAGTGTGATGACGAGCAGTGGCCGGTGTCTTTTTAACAACCCAACGAATAAAGTGCCACATAGAAGCCACACTTGTTTGCTGGTTGATACTGTCCGTGAACCGCTGCCAAGACTCAGTATGAGCACACTCTTGCAGGGCAACTAAAGCGTCCCTAGACATCTGGTAACGATGGAGCAGGTCAGGAGTTGGGTTGGGTTGAAATAATAGGCCATCAGGTTCAGCCTCCTCCTTTGCCCCCTGTATACGTGCATCAAGCGTCCAGGAGTGGGCAGTATGGCGATGTTGGAGGTGTGGCAGAAAGACGCATACCCTATAAAAGTCATGAGTAGCAGATACAAGATCAGAGTACAACTGTTTAGCTGATGATATATCAAATGTAAGAAATACATGGGCCATAAATAAGATGTAAGTCGGGCAATATTTAGGGAGCACAGAAATACGCAAACGAGTGGCTGAAGCACTTGAACCAGCAGGTAGAAAATAATGAAATCGTAGAGCGATGTGATCAGAGAATAAGTCTGGCACTGAGGTGCACTGGACCTGAGATGCTATCAGGCCAGACGAGAGGATGTAATCTAGAGTACCTCCCCGCAATGAGTGGCACCACCAGTGTACCAGCGTGTCAGATGATGCTTGTGTATATATGAAAGGAGACGAACACCATTACGATTAATTAATAGAGCCAGAACCATCACCCTAATCAGAATGTCGAGCATTAAAATCTCCCATATACACCATACCACGCACTGTTGGAGAAGAAAGAGCCTCAAGAGTGAGTCTAGCTGTGGCAGAATAGACATTACTTGTTTATAATATTCCATTCGCAAGTACAACCTCAAATAGCTGAAAGGTCATATCAGGATCGGTGGAGATAAGGAGAAGGTGATGTGGCAAGGAGCTATGTATGTAAGTCAGGAGAATATTCCTTACCAGATGAACATATGGCACATAACCTGAGAGGGAAGGAACTTTCCCAGCAGCGAGTGGCCGTCCTGGAGATGTTTCCTGAAAAAAAAATAACACTAGGATGATGACGAAAATCATATGCCTTGAGTTGAGTGAGCTTAGCATAACTGGTGATACCACATACTTTCCAGATGACATCTAGCCAGCACTTTAATATCGAACTTTGTATTTGGAGGTAGAAGTCCGGTGAGCGTGGGCTGATGAGCGACTTGGAGAAGATGATTGCCTGCCTGTTGATTGACGCAACGGCGCAATTAATAATTTATAAAAAGACCAATCTCCCTGCTGAATCATTATGTACTGTATCAGATGTGATCCAAACGTGTCCAGCGTTGCCATCTGTACCCCACACCCACTACAGGGGGTAAAGAAGAATCTTTAGGCAACTGTACTGAAGATGGATTCTGTATGGCTCAGAAAAACGTTGCCAAATAAAGCTGTCCTGTTTCAAGATAGTCCAAGATGTTTGTGATAACCCTGGCCCTGGTATTCCATAGAATGTCAATCATGCTTGTTGTAGTTATAGGATTCTTATGGTGTGTGTGTGATTGATGGTTTGTGTGTGATTGATAATGGCACAAAATCCAACATGCTTTTCGTCAATCACACGCTTGTACAGTGATGCATGATAATGTATGATGAATGCTCAGTCTTCTTACAAGTGTGGCAAATTTAAATGATTGCAGTCACCTAGTTTGCGTAGGCACATGAATTATAGTCTATGGTGGCCTTGAGACAGCGCTTTCAACACGGGGTACTGGCATCTATCAATCAATCGATACACCAAAATACAAAACATATAAAGACATACACTGTATACAACAATCACTGTTGATTTTCTCTGAATGTATGCTCAATAGAAAATGTTAATGTAATGAACCCAAACCCATTTTATTCCATGATCAACGACTTCACACTAGAGTGATGTGTCAGATTTGCTGAGGATGCACCGGTCTACCCCATGCTCATCCCCGTCCGACCCCCGACATTAAACGAATACATTTATTGAAATGTGTTTACATTTTTATGTCTCAAGATACAGTTACGGTCATATTGGGGTAACTCACGTAAGAGTTTGACGGCTTCCATCTATTCCAATAAATAGGTTAATTAAATCTTTTAATTTAATACAAGCAGCTACACAATACTTAAAACAAATAACATCATATTTGAACGTGAAAACATTAGACAGTAAATGGATTGAGATACCCATATGTGGATGATTATTAATTACCGCGACTGTACATCGACAGGTCACCGCCCATGCTTCCGCTGTGTTTGCAGGGCCGCCGATAGGTCGCCGGTGTATCGTAACGTTTTATGGCTATTGGTGCAAGAATATGTCAGGGGAAGGACCGCAGACTAACTTTAGGTGCACCTGTGGTTCCTCTGAAACTTTTTTTTTATTTGGAATCTGTCCTGAAAAGTTGGGATGCCCACCAATTTTTCTTGGCGCACCCCGAACTGCCGGCGAAGCACCCAAAGTACCCAAAAGTGGTCCCGAATAGGATTTTATTCAAAAATATTCAGAAATTGGTTTATTCATGGCAGCGTTGGGAACTTATTGGCGTATGTGTAAACTAGGCTTTACACCCAATGATTCATACATACAGTAGATGAAGTCTGGAATACTAATCAATTTCCATCATTCCCCCTCACTTTACGAGCAATATTCCAATTCACGTCATTCAAACGTGAGTCTTCCTCTTTCTCAATACAGACAAAATATTTAGATATATGACAGTGCAAAACCAGTCCAATAATCTGGTGTACAAGACAGATTTTATTTGGAGTAAAGTATCGTACCGTACAGCCACAATCAAATAACCGCCGACATCTTCCTTCCATCGTGCAAATAAATCAGTATCATATCAAACTATAATCTTATAACACCTTACGTCAACTCAACCCTCTCAATTACTATTATGAGGTGCTGCAAAATCATACACGTGTTTTTCTATATTACCAAGATATTTATTACGATGGAAGGAAAGTGTCGGTGGATATTTGATTGTGGATGTACATTTGCCTCAAGGTATTCCTTTACCCCCTGTTTTATGTCTAGAGTAAATGAATGTGACCAATCTCCCTGATGAACCATATTTACTGGTAACACTATACTTCAATGTTTCTGAATATGATCCGAACATGTACAGCTAGGCCACATGCACTTCACAGTCACCGCACGGGTTAAAGAAATACCTTAAGGCCACTGTACGTTCGGGATACAGAATAGTATCAATAAATGCATCCTTGGTCTCTTAATAATATATTTATATACATCTAATAACTGTATCCTACTTGTTAGCCTTGCCAATTATCTATTCGAAAAGTGATATTGAGAAAAATACTGAGCACAATTTATTATTTTGAATGACATGACATTATGATACCTGTTCGAAGTTTGGAATGACCTGACCATTGAAAGTAGAAAGGTGCAGACCTGGTCATATATTATTTTATTAGATAACAAATATGAAACTTATCTTAACCCCTCTGTCTATGTGTGTGTGTGTGTATTTTAACCCCTTTCTGTTTGTTTATGTGTGTTTTATCCCTGTATGTGTGTGTTTTAGTGTGTTTTATGTTTGCTTTAACCTTATGATAATCATTTTAGTGTGTTTGTGTGAGTTTTAGTATGTTTTAACGCTAGAATATATGTGTTTTATAACTATCATCTGTGTGTTTTATCAATTTAATGAGTGTTTGATAAGTTCTAATAACTAAATTCATAATATTTTTGGAATAACGAAATTGATCAAGACAGTATAGTCGACCGTTTGTCCCTAGGTCGGTGTCTCTGTGGAATGGCCTTGGTGATTCTGTCTTTGATGGTGTAGGACTGGCTGGCTTCAAGAGTAGGACTAATATGGTTTTATTAAGATAACTGCTCATCTTTTTTTTTTTTTTTTTGTAAGCTGTCTTCTTTTCTTCAGGTTGGATTCATGGGACTGGGTGGGTCCTCGGATTGATAGAATGATTGCAATCTCTCCCAGCTTTGTGTATCTGGTCTATTTTAATAATAATAATAATAATAATAATAGAAAAAGGAGAACCCCGTAGGATGGACAGTGTTTACAATGATGTGGGCAATACTTTCAAAGTCTTGGCTAGACAATGGCTACCCTTCGGCCTTAGCCGTCTCCTGGCCCTATATGACATCGGTGTTGTTGCAGCGCCTAATATCAGTCACTCAATCAAACACAAACGTGAGCTCGAATACTTTGATAGCAAACATAGTACAGTAGGCTACTTACGGTAAATATAGAAAGAATTATCGTTATCGCGTACGTTTTTTCTACCTTCATTACTTACTTATTTGGACCATTCTAATATTATTTTCTACCTTCATTACCCACTTATTTAGACCATTTTAAGACTATTTTCTTCTATGGCATTTCCTCAGCAAATGCCCTATTTCCAAGATGGGCATTTAAAAATTAGGCTGACCTTATCTAACTTTACCTAGCCTAACGTAGACCATAGCAGACTACCAGGACCTTACCTGGCCAAACTACCTGGACCTAACCTGGCAAACTACTGGGAAATAAACGTGATAAAGTACAGGAAATGACCGGGGCAAAATACTGGAACCCAGCCGGATCTGACAACACTGTTACAAAACGGCAATTTATTCAATCAATATCTAAATGAAAGCTAATGTTGATGAACATGATGGTGATGAGTTCACTCGTGATACGTAATTCCTGACCAGAGACGTACGGCAGGCACCACACACACAGATACCCTGCATTCGAACTCAGCCTCTATAGGTGTACTGGGTGGTGAAATGAGCAATACCAGGCTATTGGAAGCTTGCTGCTCCTCAAACTCTGGTCAGAAATTATATATCACGAGTGTACATGGAGAAATACGTGCCAGCCCTCCATCAAAGGTGTGCATGGTTGTTGAAGTATGTGCCATGCTACAGTCGTGGTCAATAATAATTATCCCATATGGATATCTCGAACAATTTAATGTCTAATAAATATTTTCACGTTCACATACGATATTATTGTTTTAAATAGTGTGTAGCTGCTTGTAGTAAATTAAACGATGGTACTAAACCTATTTATAGGAAAGTTTATCAACTAAGGAACAGAGGGAAGCTGTCAAAATCTTATGTGAATGATTATATTTGACCACGACTGTACATACATACCAATCGAGCCTGAGCCACAGCAAAGGACAGCTGTTCATGAGTTTTATTTGTGTTTCTCCCTTTGGTAACCAATTGGAACATCGTGACTCCATAGCCATTCCTGTTCTGCAGACGAATGAGCTTCTGTATGAAGGATGAAAGGGAAAATATTATTATTTGTGTGTGTGTGTGTGTGTGTGTGTGTGTGTGTGTGTGTGTGTGTGTGTGTGCCATCAGACATCTGGCGGCGCAACAGTTAAGGTCATATACCACTCAACATAAAATGGTCATCTCTACATCATTAATAAAATATGTACACACACCAAACAGGCAGCATGATTAAGGGGTGCGGGGGTAGGTGACAGGCTTCGGGGGGTGCGGGAATAGGGGGACAGGCTTGGGGTGGGTTGAAAACATGTAGCCTATTCCCGCAACCCCCTAACCCCCCCCCCCCCCCCCCCCCAAGCCTATCCCCATACTCCCACCCACCCCAAAAAACCCCGACCCACTGGAGCAACTGAATCCTACATACTATTCTATGCAGCAACAACAGAACACCTTTATTTTTGCTCTTCGGGTCCTCTTTCCTGGCGCATACTTTAGAGGAATAAGGCACTCCAATGTACGAAAAAAGAATTAACACCTTAACAATACGCCAATCAATCTCAGGGATGTTAACTACCGGAACGCCGCTACACAATATTGCTTTCCCTAATGCTTTTGTGGGCAGTAATCATGCATACAGATGAAAAGAGATGGAAAGATAAGAGGGTGCTGATGTTATAATGGTTAGCACACTCGCCCAGCACGCGAGTTTGATTCCTGGGTCAGCAGTGGAATTGTTGGACAATTTTCCCACCCTCCTATGTCTCTGTTTACCCCAGCAGCAAGTAGGTACCCAGCTGTAAGAGAAAGGATAGCATCTTGTAGGCTGGGGGAAGATGTGTTGATGTAAAAACACTAGCTGCCTTAACCCCTGCAAGCTGGCTGACGCGATAGACCGGCTGATACGATAGACCGTCCCAGCTATTTAGCGCCATTTACGGTTATGTAGGGCTCGTTTTTCTTGTCAGCGGGCGAGAAAACACACTCACAATATCGATCCGCTATCCACTCAGTTGATTCTTGGACGTCACGATGGCTGGGCTATTTTTAAGTAATTGCCCTTGTCCGAATTTGTGCTCTAACGATCGTAAGACAATACCGTAGTGAATATATGTACGTGACAGTGACACCATGATATTCCTACAAGTTTACAAATTATTATTTAGTGTATAGATCATGACACACGATACATAATGGTTGTAATAAGAAAACACCACAAAACACGCCCAGGCAGGGGAGAGTGATAGTAATTATACATGTTTCCTACGGTACAAATCAGTTTGTTTATCATTTTCTATGTGACAGTTACACGATGATATATTCCTACAAGTGTTCATACTATTTTTAGTGTTGTAATCATGACATACGATACATAATAGTAGTAATACGAGTAAGTTGACAAGGGAGTTACACGGGAAACTGGACACTCTAAGCCGTACACACAGACACACTGCTGATTCACGCGTAAACATGGTCCACTTCAACTCCCCCTATCTCCACTACTATTCATCGTACAGCCCTCCGGATGGTACCATTGGAAAGAGGAAGAGTTGAGGGTATGCATGAAACTATATTGAAGTCAATACACTATAAAGGTTAAGAGTCAGAGCGTTGTGAATATAGGGGAAATCGAGGATTTTTGACGCGAGCGGCAGGGTAAAACAGGGAGGCAAATACCTATTATCCCAGGCGGCAGGGGTTAATGACCAACACCAGGAGTCCATTGGCATAAAGTCCTAATACTTCGTTTTTGAAAAGATATGAGAGGACATGAATTGATACTGGGGAAGTTTGAACTCGGGGCACACATCGGCTTGACAACACTGAATATACTGCAACTGTATGTGAATGACTGTATAGTCACGAGCACTAATATATATACAGCTTTGGTTGAAGCTTCGAACAGTCTACCAATTCACCAGCGAGCTAATTATAATGGAGATCTTATTGTGCATTTATTTATTGTCTCTAGGTATATTTATTAGTGCTCGTGACTGTACATTCGCAATCCAAAATTTGTATCCAGGTCTTGTTGAAGTTTTGAATCGTTTAACATAGTAGTGAACCAATTACAATGCTTACCCTGTTTCATATTTGCTTGCGCTCGCTTAATATTCGTTCAGGCTATTAGAAGCAAGCCTTGATACATATTTTGGATCGCGAATGTACAGTGTTACGACCTTATGTCTTCGAATCATCAACAACTTCACTCTCATTCTTTTAATAACTATCATTCGAGCAGACTCATGTTTTTATTTCAACTCGCTGTGTCCACTATAGTTTCACTCCATCGGAAACGAACCCTATACGAGGTTACGTGTGGGCCTGGCTGCAGGAAACGGACAGTTCTTCTGTGGGACTCACCACGATAACACTTCCACAATCTCTCGCCTTCCTACTGGGGCATATGTGTGTTAGTGTGTTGAGTGACTTATCGGGACTTCAGCCACTACTCTTGAGTATACTTATATTTTGTGTTATCCGAGTTGTCTCTTTTTGTCATGTTATATTTGTGTGTGTTTAGGTTATAGGATATTCATTGTATTTAATAGGGTATTTGTTATGTTTATTTATTGTGTATATAAGGTATTATTAATAATTGTCAGGGCTTGTTTAACTAATATTGTTTATAATAAAGAATAATTAAGTTAGTAAAGTTTATATATCATCTGCTGTAACAAGTAATGGCGACCGTGACAGGACCGGAAAAACAGCCCTTAAAAATAACTAAATATTGTTTGAAGTCATTCTATGTATAGGAAAGTGTTTGTGGTTGTAGGAAACTCAACAGTGTCATAATTGTTCACTATCTGAATTTCACGTTGGCAGACGTTCAGTGAATAGTTATCGTGCTAGTAACTGTGTAATTCACCTCTCTTAGCACACTAACGCAGTAATCTTTGTTCGATCTCTTAGTAGGAGAAGATTGGCATCCTAGACTGTGTAATTCCTGGGGACATTCATTATCAGTGTTGCTTTGCTCAAATGATTAATCCTCATTAACAAAGTGTTGACCCTCTAATCTCTTTTATCGAGCAGGAACACCCATAGGAGTTAAAACTTGCTTCCTTATGCGTATTTAAAACAATCCCGGAATTTTAATCGCGTATCCTGCCGCTTTTAGTCTCGTCCCTAACCGAGTTTTACTCTTATCAACTTTATTCTTTTTATAATTTTCTAAACATGGCTTATTCAGTCTTGAAGGTTTTACAGAGAATCCCACATACGATCAACTTCGATATCTTAGAAAAGCTGACTGGAAATTATTAGCTGAACATTATGGTATTTATATCACTGCTCATATGCGTAAAGAAGTAATGAAGAATATAATTATAGAGAAATAATTATTGGTATAAGCTCAAATTTTACCAGAAGAGGCAGTGTGTGCACTAACGCCGGCAGGTTTTCCTTTAACTTCTCCCGAAGCAAGTTCAGTTCAGAATTCTAAACAAACCAGTAAGGAAATGAGTCCTGAAAGCCTGTTCGAATTGGAGAAATACAAATTACGAATTGTCGAAACCGAAAGACAGGAGAGACAGATACAGGCAGCGAGAGAGGAAAGACAATTACAAACGCAAAAAGAGATAAGGCTAGCAGAATTAGAATCGGAAGGAGAAAAGAGCTCAGACTGAGTTGGCGTTAAGGAGCCTACAGGTTTCTGAAGAACAGGATCGACTAAATCATCAACAGAGGCATGTAAGGTTTAGACCTGACAAAACGACTTCACTTTTACCAACATTTGTTGAGGAAGAGGTTGATACATACTTTAAGACGTTCGAACGTTTAGCAACCAAACATGAATGGCCTCTAATGGTAACTATACTAGTGCCTAAATTTACGGGTAAAGTTCATAAAGTGTTTAATTCAATAGACCAACCAATTGATTATGCACAAGTTAAAGCAAGTATTCTTGATGCCTATTCAATCACCCCAGATGGCTATCGACAGAATTTTCGAAGTCATAAAAAAGACTCCTCCCAAACTTTCATAGAATTCGCCCACGAATTACTTCGATGGTTCACAAAATGGTTGGTTGCTACTGAAACAAAGACACGGGAAGAGCTAATTAATTTAATGGTAATGGAACAGTTTAAGTCTAAGTTGCCATTCTTTATCCTAAGACATATTGAAGAACAGAGGGAGACAAACTTGGATGTAGTAGCGAGATTGGCTGATGCCCATAATTTGCTTATTCAGTCACTCAACTCCAGGGATAGTGGTCAAAAACCTAATGTAAGATCATTCTCTGGTAGTTCATATTTTAAAAAGTCTTTCAAGCAGAAGATGGGGAGTGATAAACGAGTTACTGAATCAGAGTTATACTGTAGTTATTGTAAAACTTCAGGTCATGTGATTAAAGATTGTACTAATCCAAGGTGTCGAGTAGCAAGGAAGGATTCTGGCCTACAAATATATCCCGTTGCTTCTAACTTTAACCAAAATAATACTGAACTCTTTATGCCATTCCAAACTAAGGGGAAACTATCTATCTTCAAGAACTCTCATTCATACCCTATCACCATTCTACGCGATACTGGAGCCGCAAAATCAGTTCTTTATGGAGAAACCATCCTTAACCTCCAGATTGCTGGAACGGGAAAACAAGTAGTACTTGCTGGGTTGGCTTCCCAAGTTTCTTGTCCCTTGGCTAAAGTTTACTTGGAATCTCCTATTTTTTCTGGTGAAGTAGAGGTAGCAATAACATACGAGTCCCTTCCAATTCCCGGTATACACCTTTTGCTCGGTAATGATATTGCAGGATCCCAAGTAGTACCATCCCCAATAGTAATACAAACTCCTACTACTTTCATTCCTGAAGATAAAGGGCCTGACGATGTCTTTCCTATTTGTGCTGTGACGAGAGCCCAAGCCATTAAGCAGAAAGATTCCTCCCACAGTAACATTTCGTTACCCTCAGAAAGTGTATATGACAAATTGATCTCGAAAGATGAACTTATAGACATTTGGTCTCTGAAGATGGCGATTTTGATAAAACTCCAGGTTATTATTACAGGGATGAGGTACTAATGAGAGTATTCAGACCTTCATACCTTGATCCTAAAAGCACCTGGGCTGAAACACATCAGGTGATCGTTCTCCAGTCTGCTCGTAAAGCACGACGGTAAGGCAGGACACTTAGGTATCAAGAAGACTCTTGCAAAAATATTAAATTAATTTTACTGGCAAGGCCTTAAAAAAAATGTTTCAGATTATGTGAAATCTTGTCATGTGTGCCAGTTAGTAGGAAATCCTAATCAAGTAATCCCTCCAGCTCCACCCAACCCTATTACTGTAACAATTGAGCCATTTGAAAAGCTTTTTCTAGATTGTGTAGGTCCATTGCCAAAGACCATAAAAGGCAATCAATATCTTTTAACCTTAATGGATCCCACCACTAGATACCCAGAAGCTATTCCTGTAAAAAACATTGAAACAAAGACCATTGTAAAACACGTATTGCATTTCTTCACTACAGTTGGAATCCCAAGGATTATACAGACAGATAGGGGTACTAACTTTACAAGTAATCTTTTCGAACAGATTATTAAAAAACTAAATGTAAATCATGTAACCTCTTTTGCTTATAGGTCTCATGTCAGTCTCAAGGGTGTCTTGAAAGATTCCACCAAACTCTAAAATCAATGCTTAAGAAATATTGTTTAGAAAATGACAGGGACTGGGATGAAAGCATTGATTGGATGCTATTTGCAATCAGGGAAAGTCCTCAAGAGAGTATGGGATTTTCTCCGTTCGAAATGTTGTTCGGAAGAAATGTAAGAGGACCTCTCAGAGTACTCAAGGATCAATGGATTAAACCTTCTCCTGTACCGAACATCACGGTAGCTAGATATATAGATAATTTACGGAACAGACTTACTTCCGTGAGACAAATGGCTTTACATAATCTAGGAAATGCACAACAACGAATGAAAAATCACCAGAAAGTAAATATTCTGGACCTTATGTCGTCTCAAGAAAGGTATCTCCTACTAATTATATTATCAAGACACCTGACAGACGGACGAAAGAATTTTCAATTGGCCCACATAAATCTTATGAAGCTATATAACGAAAGAACATCAGAGGATAGATCAATACAAAATGTGATTTGTTTAACGTTAGAGAAGAGGGAATCGAGTGCAGATGACGGTCACTCCTCTGAAACGAATGATACTGAAATTTCCTTTCCTCGTATTAACCCTCCTAACAGTGTAATTTTGCAGAATTTGGGGTCTTACCTTGACTCAGAACATAAGGAGGAATTAGAAACACTTATCCATTCTTTTCCTTCCATCACTACAGACTTACCGGGTTCGTATAAAATACTTAAACATGATATTAAGTTAATTAATGATAAAGTTAATCCAATCAAACAACCTCCTTACCGTTTAAATCCATATAAAACAAATGTCATGAAACAGGTAGTTCAGTATCTTCTGGAGAACAGTTTTGCTGAACCTAGTATCTCTCCATGGGCTTCACCTTGCATATTGGTGCCAAAACCTGACGGTTCATTTAGATTTTGTACAGATTTCCGCAGGGTGAATCATGTCACTGTTCTCGATTCTTTCCCTCTCCCATTGGTAGAGGATTTAATTGACAGAGTTAGTGCAGCAAAGTATATCAGTACCTTAGATCTATGTCGTGGGTATTGGCAAATACCACTCACAGATAGGGCCAATGAGATTTCATCATTTGTTACCCCACAAGGTTTATTCTCCTATACAGTCCTCAGTTTTGGTCTCTGTAATGCAGCTTGTACATTCCAAAGAGTTATAAATTCTGTAATTCAAGGTTTACTAGGTACAGTAGCTTATATAGACGACCTGGTTGTGATGTCAGATAATTGGAACGAACATCTGGTGAGACTCCGATGTCTGTTTGAACGGTTGAAAGAAGCTGGCCTCACTCTTAACCTGTCAAAATCTCAATTTGTTAAAGGAACCGTATTTTATCTGGGATATACAGTGGGAAGTGGGTTGGTAAGGCCCAAAAATGCCAATGTAGATGCCATTCTGAATTTTCCTCCTCCACAGACTAGAAGGATGTTAATGCAGTTCCTGGGAATGTGTGGCTACTATCGTCGATTCTGTGCCAACTTCGCTGCTGTGGCTGCCCCCTTGACTGCTCTTACACGTACTAAAAGAGTCTTCAGGTGGAGTTCAGACTGCCAGCAAGCCTTTGATAACCTTAAAGGCTTTTTATCATCTTCCCCAGTATTGAGAGCCCCGAACTTTACACAACCTTTCTTCTTGCAAGTAGACGCTAGCGGAATGGGAGTTGGTGCAGCTCTACTACAACGTGACGCGACGACTGGTGTACTTCATCCCGTTGCTTACTACTCGGCGAAAATGAAACCTCATCAATTGGCCTATTCTACCATCGAGAAGGAAGGGTTGGCACTGGTGTCATCTCTGAAGAAGTTCGAATGTTACCTTTTACACCACCCTGACGTAGTGCAAGTGTATTCTGATCACAACCCATTGGTATTCATCGATGCTCTCTCTAGGTCTCCTCCTATTTCACCCATTGAATAACCTCTGCAAACAAGTGCGACGAAGGTTTTTAGCTGGGAGATCTGTTACGACCTTATGTCTTCGAATCATTAACCACTTCACTCTCATTCTTTTAATAACTATCATTCGAGCAGACTCATGTTTTTATTTCAACTCGCTGTGTCCACTATAGTTTCACTCCATCGGAAACGAACCCTATACGAGGTTACGTGTGGGCCTGGCTGCAGGAAACGGACAGTTCTTCTGTGGGACTCACCACGATAACACTTCCACAATCTCTCGCCTTCCTACTGGGGCATATTTGTGTTAGTGTTAAATCCCAGCTGTTGAGTGACTTATCGGGACTTCAGCCACTACTCTTGAGTATACTTATATTTTGTGTTATCCGAGTTGTCTCTTTTTGTCATGTTATATTTGTGTGTTTAGGTTATAGGATATTCATTGTATTTAATAGGGTATTTGTTATGTTTATTTATTGTGTATACAAGGTATTATTAATAATTGTCAGGGCTTGTTTAACTAATATTGTTTATAATAAAGAATAATTAAGTTAGTAAAGTTTATATAACATCTGCTGTAACAACAGTCATGGTCAAAAGTCCTGCAACACCTTCTAATGATCTAGATAGCTTCGAAAAAGGATCCGAAAGTATGGATGTTGGTCTATGCAATATTGGTTCATAAGATTCCCTCAAATGGCTCGCTTTTATTCACCAGGACTTTTGTCCATGACTTTACTGTATATCAATGTTTGACATTACCTGATAAAGAGCAGAGGCATTATGATCGTTGTCGGAGATGATGATGGCTGAACAGTAACGTTGAGAGGATGATGGGAGCATTGAAGTCACAGCCTCTCCCGCCACACTTAACAACTCTTTCCCATCTAATGGTTAAAATCAGCAACATGTTACCAAAATTAACCATATACAGTCGCAGTAAATAAAAAATCATCCATATAGGGGTGATTCACGAAAGAGTTTGACAGCTTTCATCTCTTCCTTAGCTGATAAACATTCCAATTAATAGCTTATAATTTCTTTTAATTTACTACAAGCAGCAACGCACTACTTGCAACAAGAACATCATATATAAGCCTGAAAACATTAAACAGCATTTTATAAGATATTCGTATGTGGATGATTATTATTGACAGCGACTTTACATTTCCAATCAACCTGAACCACAGATGCTGTATTACTTGTACTAGATTTGACACGGAAATGTAGTAAAGTCCACAATGTATAGGAATGTTAGTATGTATATAAGTAGGTATTATATGCAGGTAGGTATCGAGGTAAGTATGTAACTAGATATGCAAGTAGATATTTAGAAATATGTACAGTTGTACACATGAATGGATGGTACAGCGCAAGTAAAATATGGTCAATTTCTGCCAATATCAAGTTCCTTAGTGCCAAAGAGGAGACATCAGGGTCAGAAATCAGTACTGAGGATGGTAATAAATAGCAAGTGCAGTCGGCAAAAAAAGTTTCGTTACCATCCCTTTAACGGTGTGATGTAATAGTGGTAGGCCTGGCGTGACGAGAGTAGGGGAGTGGGAATGACATTCTTTACCCAGTGCTACTTTTTCTGTTTATTTCACGGTTGTTCTTGTTCTAAAATACTCAAACGCCTTTCTTTATGCTTAATAATAAATAGTTAAATAACAAGAGTTCTTGAACACTCAAATTTTAATTTAAAAAACAGCTAAACTTTTTATGTATAAAAGTTGTCACTGACTCGGCCTGAGTATTATAGGCAGGAGCGAAGACAATACATGTCTCGGTTGACACGAGACACACCTGCCCAATAGGTGGAGTACCAATCTTACCGAGCTTAACCATGTAAGAATTAACGCAGGGGTAGTAACGAAACATTTTTTGCCGACTGTACCTGATAATAGACACTGGTTACTCAAATGGGACAAGTATTTTTCACTTGGGCTGTACCACCAATTCATGTGTCCAACTGTACTATCGCCGACACAATTACTTTTTTGTTTCCCCAGCTCAATCTCTGACACTTATAGCTGGTATGGTTGACAACAGGAATTTTTACACATGCTATATGGAAAGAGAGAGAGGTCATTCATTATCCTGGAAGTACAGTCGCCGGCAAAAGTCCTGTCGCCTCACCTACTTCACCGAGGCATGCGATGTTCATAGACTCGAGAATATTAAGTGTAGAAAACGTGCCTGGAAAAATAGTTTGTAGGAATCATTTGCTCAAGATTTACTACTCAATACAATGTGCTATATACCCCCTTAATTGATTGAACTATTGATTTTAAATATATCTGGCAGAGCACCAGCGACGTCATATACTGCTAATTCCCTGTAACTCCATCCATCTTTCCATTTTTTTAAGTAACGCAAAAACAACCGAGGTAGCATTATTGTACTTTTAGTTCTTCAACTGTCCGTCTTTTCTTTCTATTTCCTGCTTGCTGTCTTACCTCTCTGTCACCTTTTATCTGGGGCTTTATGACCTCGCTATTACGGCGCCTAATATCAATCATTCAATCAATTAGCATTATTGCTACTTTTCTGCAAACCATTAACTATGTTGTTATGACAATAACAGTTCACAGTCATCATTTTCATGGGCTGCACTTACTAGACGAGGATATACAGCACCATTACCACTATAAAACTCTGAATCTTTCTGTGCCGAATCGAGAGCCCATGCCTGGTCAAACATGGTAGCCAGATCGAGAGTCTTGTTTTACAGTAAGCGTTGCCTGATCAGTGGAGACTGCAGGCCACTAATAAAAGCATCCCTGATGAACTCCTCTCAATGCTAAATTGCAGTTACAGCTTTAAAGTTACAGTCTTTATTCAACACTTTAAGGGCTCTGAAATACTAGTCCAAAGTCTCACCTGATTGTTGGCGGCGGGTAGCAAGACGATGACGAGCAAACGCTTCATTAGTAGGTTTCACAAACATAGCTTGTAAGGTATCTATGTCATTATTGTAGGAAGCACAGTCAGATATATTTTCATAAACTTGGGTCACAATCCTGGATTGTGACCCAAGTTTACCGAAGGCAGCACAAGAGTGGAAGCACTGGTTGAAAACGTTCAACAACTTCGTAGAAGCTATACCTGGTGAAAATCTAAATAGGCTCAACTTTCTCATCAATTTTGTGTCTCTTAGAATTTATGAAACTATATCTGACTGTGCTTCCTACAATAATGCCATAGATACCTTACAAGCTATGTTTGTGAAACCTACTAATGATACTAATAATACCATACACTGCTTTTGAAGCGTGTGGTAAACTGTACCAATTTACTCGTGTACGGTGATACACACAGATGATTTAGCCAGATAAAAGGTAAATGGTCAATTTTATGACTGGGTCAAACCTTGCCAAAACAGCAACTGGTCTATATACACACACACCCATACACACACACACCTGAACATACCCAGCTACTCACCCACACACAATCACACACACACAAAGGACATGTTTGTGTGACCAAAGTCCATTAGTCTACCTGTATTCCTCGGTAGGACATTAAACTTCCTAATCTTATTTTCATCTCTACCAAAGTACAGGGGTCACGAAAGGGTCATTTAATCTTATCTGACCATCTTGACCCCTGGCCCACCAAGGATAGGAAAGGGAGAGAAGAGAAGAAGAGAAAGGAAGAGATGGAGACAGTAAGAGAAAAGGGGTGGAGCTTGAGTTGAACTAGAATAACCTTTGACCCTCCTATAGGGTAATACTGTATCTTAAGAGTACTGGCATTTAACCCATCCAGAATGAATATATACTGAGATAGGAGAACCTTAGATAGGGACTCAAGATCGAAACACACAAGAGACATCTCTCTACTTCTGTTAGAACACGAGACAAAGACAGAACATAAAAACTCTGTTAATAAACTAAGTTTAATTGTTCTTACTGAAGTTTAATTCCCACCTTGCACCTTGCTTGCCGGAACACCCACACGTCGCTGAAGCTTGCTACCAACAACAACAACAACCAGGTATTGTACCAGATTCATTGAATAAATCAAATTCAGGATTGGTACACTCGTATCCCTTTTGGGGTCACCAACAGAGTAGCGTGTTTTCAACGAATTATTGATTCACTATTGATTTAATTATTGATTATTGATTGACATTCTGGCACCTTTGCCTACATGGACGATGTCACCATTTGTGGAATGACGCAAGAAGAACATGATGAAAATCTCAGAAAATTCATTGAAGCTGCTGGGGGAAGGAATGTAAGTTATAATGAAGGAAAGTGCACTTTTTCCACATGAAAACTCAGCATTCTCGGTTACCTAATGGAGAACGGAACAGTACGTTCGGATCCAGAACCACTCAAACCACTTCAAGATTTACCTGTGCCGTGTGATATAAAGTCCCTGCGCCGCACTCTCTGCCTTTTTGCTTACTATTCACGATGGATATACAACTACTCAGGCAAGATTCGTCCACTAAGTGCCACTACTACATTTCCGGTGACGAAAGAGGCAGAAGAAGCATTTCATCAACTCAAGAATGATATCGAATCCTCAGTGGTTAAGGCTATTGATGAAGCGGTGCCATTTGAAGTAGAAACAGATGCCTCCGACTCTGCCATAGCAGCCGTCTTCACTCAGGCTGGACGTCCTGTTGCCTTCTTTTCGCGTACACTCCAAGGACCTGAGAGGCGTCATGCTTCTGTTGAAAAGGAGGCTCCGGCTATTATTGAAAGTGTACGTCACTGGAGGCATTATTTGACTGGTGGGTATTTTATTACAAGGACTAATCAACGCTCTGTGACTTACATGTTGGATAAACTTCACAACAGCAAGATTAAAAACGAAAAAATATTAAGGTGAAGAATGAAATTATCTTGCTATGGTTATGATATCGTGTATAGACCTGGCAGAGACAACATTACTCCTGACATAATTTCAAGATCCTACTGTGGAATGACATGCAATGACCAAAGGTCGCTGTCTGCCCTTCATAACGGTTTGTGTCACCTTGGTATTACCTGAATGCTTCATTTCGTCAGATCTAAGAATCTCTCTTACTCAGTAAAAGACATCAGACAGGTCCTTAATTCATGTAAAGTGTGTGCCGAGATTAAACCTAAATTTCATAAAACCTGAAAAAGACCATCTTGTTGTGAGCGTCTTAATATTGATTTTGAAGGACCTTTCCCCAGCACAGATAAAAATCAGTATTTCTTAAACATTGTAGACGAGTACTCAAGATTCCCTTTTGTATTTCCATGCTCTGGTATAACTGAATCGACCGGTATAAGTGGTCTTTCTCAGCTTTTTTCTATTTTTGGTATGCCAGCTTATATTCATTCAAACAGGGGGAGAGCTGCAGGGATTCCTGGCAAGTAAGGGAATCGCCAGTAGTAGGACTACGAGTTACAACCCTCAAGGTAATGGGCAAGAGGAACGGACTAATGGCACAATCTGGAAGGCTATCACCGCTGCTTTGAAGTCCCGTGGCCTGCAGACCAAGTACTGGCAGGTTGTCCTTCATGATGCCCTTCACTCAATCCGCTCGTTACTATGTACAACTACCAATGCTACTCCTCACGAAAGGTTATTTAACTATGTTCGCCGCTCCTCTACAGGTACCTGTATTCCGTTTTGGTTATGCAGTCCTGGCCCAGTTCTCCTGAAGTGTCATGTCCGCATGAGCAAGACTGAACCTCTAGTTGACGAAGTTGAGCTTTTACATGCCAATCCTCAGTACGCTCATATTAAGTATCCAAATGGCAAGGAAGATACCGTATCTATTAGACATTTAGCCCCAGTCGGTAGTGAACCTCCTTGTGTTCAGCTGAACCAGGAAGTTGATAATCATATGACTCTGTTTCCAGAATCTACAGAGGTGACTTAGGAATATGCCCCTGGACCTGCTCAAGTGGGAGTGGAGGTTTCGAGTCTCGAGCAAAGTTCATCTTCTTCCCCTCAACATGAAACTAGTGAGGAGGTCCCGGCAAAAAGACAATCTACCCGTGTCAGGCGCCCTCTTACTCGTTTTGAGGCGTACTAAGGCGGCCTCTCACTATGTTTGAGGAAATAGGTGCAGAGTTTTTGTAAGAGGGGGTGAATGTGATGATAAACTACTTTTCTGTAAACCATTAACTATGTTGTTATGACAAACAGCTCTCTGTGAATCATTGGCTGTTGTATGTGAGTTTGGCAACACTATTTTAGGAGTTGACCTGAGAGTTGTCGGAGTTGGGGTGTTCCACTCTTCACTCATCGTCAGTTCTGACAGGTGTGTACTATGTATAGACTTGCTAGTATTGTGGGTTTTCTTATAATAGTGTGTTTTGTGTTATTTTGTTATTATGTTATTGATGTTCACGTGTTAAGGTTTGGCTTTGTATCTTTTACAGTACGATGACGTTTTATGTTGATTAAAGCCTACAAAATGGTTTGATGTGTATAACTTCTTATATCATATACTTTATTCGTATTGTATTCAATGGTTATCTTCAAGCAATTAACGCCGTAAATATTTACTGCATAAAAATCATGAATCAGAATGCTCTATTAATTAAGGGGGAATTTTTGTGTTGGTAAATCTGGAGCAACTGAATCATCCAAAATATTCCCAGCAACAGAACACCATTATTTTTATTCATTTGATCCTGTTTCCTGGCATACTTTGGAGGAATCAAGGCACTCCAATGTACCAAAAGTATACTATCCCTTTACATGGAGGAAATATATATAGCTTCATACTGCATGTATCAAGTTTCGATACCATTCATGGGGTGCGGGAGTAGGGGGACATGCTTGGGAAGTTTTAGGGGAGTGCGGGGGAGTGTTTGGGTGGGTCGGTTTTATTTTAGGGGAGTGTGGGGATTTTTGGATGGGTCGGAGGT
The DNA here is from genome assembly GCA_034508575.1 of Petrolisthes manimaculis. Taxonomy (NCBI): domain Eukaryota; kingdom Metazoa; phylum Arthropoda; class Malacostraca; order Decapoda; family Porcellanidae; genus Petrolisthes; species Petrolisthes manimaculis. Next base: position 1,168,143 of record JAWZYT010000503.1, on the reverse strand, counting down.
TGTTTGAGGGGTGCGGGAGTAGGTGTACAAGCTTGAGGAGGGTTAAGGGGGTGCGGGAATACGTTACAAGCTTTTTACCCACCTCAAGCCTTTTGCCCTATTCCCGCACCCCCAAACCCCTCCAAGCCTGTCCCCTACTCCCGCACCCCCTTAAAAGTGATTCACAAATTACTGTGCTTCCCTATGAGAATGTGACCAAGAATTTTATATATTTTTTTTGTTTACTGAATGTTGCGAATCCAATCTCAAAAGCTAGTGTTGTCATAAAATTGTTTAGTATTATGATATAGATTTATGCTTACCATGTTGAACTTGTACCACACTGTCAGCTAAGGTAACCAGGGTAAAGATCAGCAGAACTACTTCACGACCCATAGTAATGGTATTCTGCAACAATTAAATGTGAAACAGTATATTATTATTATTGTACAAATTTATACATGTGTATTTAGCCGCTATGCACGGCCGCATCGTTTGACATAGAATAAAAAGTAATACGCCTTTTTGATCGGTGAAGCCTGGGAAGCGTCCTCGGCCTACAAAAAAAATCCCCAGTGAGGGTACAATTTTTTTAACACTTTTTTGTTGACATATGATACACCATTCTGACCGATGTAGTCCTGGGAATGTCCTCGGTTTAATTTTATTTTTGGTGGATATATGTTTCTTGAATTATCAGCTTAAAACAACCCAAGATTTATGACTTTCTCAACATAGACTCTATGGTCTCAAGCATCAAGGATGCAGGCAGGCCTGGCTTGCATGCCCAGTTTAGGAATTAATTCAAACCACAAAATGTTGAACACCTATGTTTAATACTAAATCTAAGGACAGTGATAAAAAAATTACCAATGGGAGAGGAGGTTCAATCCCAGTACCCCTGCAGCCCGAGCCGAAAGCTGTTATTTTGCCTCAACCAAAATATCCCAGGTTCGATTCCCCGGTAAAGTCATGGTCTAATGTACTGCAACACCTTCCAATGAGATGGCTTCGAAAAATGATCCGAAACTATAGCTGTTGGTGTGTGCAATTTTGGTTCATAAAATTAACTCAAATAGCTCGATTTTATTCACCAGGTTACAGTACATTAGACCATGACTTTACAATAAAAAAAAAAAAAAAATGACAAATGATACACTATTCTGACCGGTGTAGTCCCGGGAATGTCCTCAGTCTAATTTTATTTTTGGTGGTTATGTGTTTCTTGAATAACTATCAGCTTGAAACAACCAAAAATTTATGGCTTTCTCAACATAGACTCTATGGTCTCAAGCATCAAGGATGCAGGCAGGCCTGGCTTGCATGCCCAGTTTAGAAATGAATTCAAACCACAAAATGTTGAACACCTATGTTTAATAGTACATCTAAGGACAGTGAAAAAATAAAATAAATAAATTACCAATGGTGGGGGTTCGATTCCAGTACCCCTGCAGCCAAAGCCGAAGTCTGTTACCAATTTGTCACTCGGGCCTTGCTATTTAATCGTGGCTGTTACAATGCCACCTTCTGTTGTAGTTGTTTCATGGATAACTTTTGTGATTGTAAAGCTGGCATGGTTTCTCTGGGGGACAAGCAACCACACCATGTGAAATTTATTGACAAAACCACATATAGGATCTTCACCCGGACAACGTCGGGTATCGCTGCTAGTTAAGAATATTGGAAGAGGAGGAACGAATAACTCGCATGCTATTGACTGAGAGAGAATAGTCATTTGGAAGATTTGAGAGAGTTGGTGGAAGATTAAGGTAATTGTGTTTTACAAAGGAATACAAAGGAAGTACAGGCAACAAGAGGCTCACTGTTTATCTATGTTAATCTAGACTACGTGTTGAAGAATAGGATAGATAAAGGACAATGCTCCTCCCCACCCACAACTTCCACCTGGTATTCTGGTTGGAAAGACAGATAGAAAATAACACCTTGTTCGTTAATAAAGAACGCACAAGGAGGCAATGAAAACATTTCTCTGCTGTAACTGGAGATGAGGGAGAGGTAAAGTCAGGTGTGTGACTGCATCATCACGTGGTGTGTGGAAGTGCTTCTGGCATGGATGGTTGTACAGTCGCGGTCAAACAATTTGCTGTCAAATGTTTTCACATTCACATATGATATTATTGTTTTAAGTAGTGTGTAGCTCCTTGTGTTAAATTAAAACATGGTAGTTAACCTATTTATTGGAAAGTTTATCATCTAAGGAACAGAAGGAAGCTGTCAAACGCTTACGTGAGTTACCCCTATATGGATGATTATTTTTAACCACGACTGTACCTTTGAGTGCAATAATCTCCATATGAATGAATAACTAGGGTTCGTATGGCGCCAGTCTAATGATCTTTGAAAAACATGTTTCCCTATAATCTATTACAATGATTTAATGTCTTTCCCGACTAAATTAAACTTTAACAGTCGTTTATTGTTCCCGTCTGACAAGGTGTATTGGTCTCTCTGCATGGTTTCGGTTTCTTCTTAACTTTTTGGATCACCACTGAACTTTATGTCACCAGTAATTTCGAAATAAATCTGCAGTCAATACCAATTTTGTACAGTATATCAAACACAGTATATACCCCAGCTAAGATCTCTGTGGTAAAGTCATGGTCTAATGTACTGCAACACCTTCCAATGAGATGGATACGAAAAATGATCCGAAACTATAGATATTGGTGTCTGCAATTTTGGTTCATAAAATTAACTCAAATAGCTCGCTTTTATTCACCAGGTTGCAGTACATTAGACCATGACTTTACACCATTTATTACATCTAGCCAATCTCATAGCATTGCATTATCACACTGTACGCGCATATCGTAGACAAATTTAAATTCAAAACCGTAAACGCGCCGAAACTTCCTTCAAATCGCATACCTATATAATTTACTCTAGTTTATTGCACTCCACCTGCAATGCAGATCTTATTAATTTATAGGTCAATACAAGGGTTTGACATGCCCCTCTTTTCACATACATTTTCATTACAATAAAGTAATTATGAATTTTAAATACAGTTGGGGTGGGGAATTCGTACACATAGTATTGGTTAAAATGTGTTTTTTATTCTGCACATGCTGTAAGGATAATTCTGCTGACTAATTCAAATATTAGCCAAATAACATTACTAGCAAATTTTGGTGTTAGGAAATTAACGTACTCAGTTTTCTAGTTGCCACGAAATATTGATATTACAGCGGTGTATACGAATTCCTAAGGCCGACTGTACATTTAATACACAACATCTGTTATTAATGTAACAATATTGTTGAGTGCCTAGTGTTCGATTATCATCCAAATAAGATACAATTATATCTTGCATATTTTTTCACAAATATTAACAGATATAACTTTCCTTCCATCGTGCAAATAAATCAGTATCAAATCAAAATATAACTAGACATCATTCGATGGCAACACCGCCCCTTAAAGATCAATCCGCCACCGCAGCGACCACTCGCCCTTTGCTATCTCTATGTCCTTCATATAGGCCTTGGGTTGGTTCCGTATTGAATTGGTTCCATATTTATGGAGATATTATACAAAACATACGTTAAATGGGTTTTTCAATGTTAAATCTAAATGGCCGCCATTTCTCCATTCCGGATCAGATTCAGATTAAACTTTTTCTATCAATACATATTAATACTTTGTATGGATCCATTAAATTTGAGATGAATCGGGTTTACAGAGATATGAATTTTTGAAAATCGCCCAATGTTGAAATATACCGATTTTCACGATTTCAATATTTTTTTTGTGACCTTGACCTTCGACCGATTTTGCCCAAAAGTTAGTCATTTTGTTTTTTTATGAATATCTATCAATAGAAAAAAAAATGAACATCATACGGCTAAACCTGTGGACGCTAGACTGTTAACAAATACACGAACAGATAAATAAATAAATAAATATCCGGCACCGAAAACAATACACCGCCCCCTTCGGGTCGGGGCGGTGTAATCATACAACACCACCTTACGTTAACTCAACCCCCTCAATTAATTTTACGAGGCGCTGCAAAATCATCCACGTGTTATTCTTTATTACAAAGATATTTGCTACCATGGAAGGAGAGTGTCGGTGGATATTATTTTGATTGTGGCTGTACACCCAATTTACATTCAATTATCCTACTGGTTTTCAAGTTTATGTTATTCGTTGTCACCTATTCAAATAGAGTTTTGACCCATTTGTTTTATTATTGTTTTGTTTGTGAGCACGATACCTCAAAACTATATTGAATAGATTCATCAAATGTTGTACTAATAGTTTCAGAGAGAAATCAAGATTGAGAATGGATACTTTCTTTTGAATCTAATCATAGGTAGATAACATAATTTTATGTAGTATTTATACATGTCTCAAGGGTATGCACATTGCTCGATTGAAATATTGCTAATTTTTAATATTAAAATAGTTAATGTCAATTATCAGAGTATGGTAGATGGAATTTAGTCACATTGTCCAGCTAACTTTGATCTATCAGCCACATGACAAGAAATGAGATGTGAAGATGTGAATCTGATGTATACAGTAAACTCCCAATATACAATAAATAAATAATTGTATCAACCATTTCAATTCTTAATTTTCCACTCAGTCCTTCATGAAAGACCACCTACTGCTTTCCCAGGCACCTGTTATTCATTACCATATAGAATAAGAAAATGAATGAGCCTGTATTAATAGTATATTGTTGAAAGGATAGAGCTAAATTTAAAAATGAAAGTTATATAGAGGGACCAAGCTACTGTAGTTAACGTCAGATATTTATTTTACATCCTCAGTGATTAACTTTAGAAACGTGTTGGTCAAATAAGTGGTCAAGTGACATAAGGAACCTGATGTGGCCATCTCTTGCAGACGATTTGGATAGATTCTACTTATTCCAAACTATGTTAGGAATCTCAACGTAACAGACGACCTCAATGTAACTAAAAGGGAATTTATTTCCTTGCATAGGATAGAGGAATCCGAAGCACTTTAAATGGGTGCGGGAGTAGGGGACAGGCAACTCCTACCCCCCCCCCCCCTTTTAGTTCTTATTCTGCATGTTACTTCCCTAAACTTTTAAACAAATATCTCTCACTGATATTGGTGGAAGGTGGCTGAAGAATAAATACTACATAAGGCTATGTTAGAAGATTGAATATTTTATTTTGGATAGCTTAATACATGTACTATACAGCCACAATCAAATACCCACCAACACTTTTACCGTTAGCTTTAGATTAATTAAAAGCAAATGAAGTGTACTAATGTTTTCGTAAAATATTATAAAACAATATTTTCCTTCAAATTTTCAAATGTCTGTTTGGGTTGGGACACCAAACTTCTGTACCAGGCAAGAAAGCAACCCTCTAGAGAGGCTCGAATTTCATATATGAAAGATAACAAAGAGGTTGATCACACCATTTAATAATCAACCTGTCAGAAAACTAGACGACTGCCTTCTGTACTTCTCGGGCGAACCTACCCACCTATCTATTTTTATATAAAACACTCCGTCTGTCTGTCTGTTTAGCTGCTATGCACAGCCGCATCATTTGACCTAGAGTAAAAAGTAATACGTCATTTTTATCTGTGAAGCCGTGAAGCTTCCTCGGCCTACAAAACAAAGTTTAAAAATGACCAATGGGGGGGTTAGAGGGGTTTGATCCCGGTACCCTGCAGCCCAAGCGGAAGGCTGTTATTTGGCCTTAACCGAAAGATCCCAGGTTCGAATCCCCGGTACAATAATAATAATAAAACAAAATTGACAAATGATACACCATGACCAGCGTAGTCCCTGGATTGTCCTTGGTCTAATTTTATTTTTGGTGGATATGTGTTTCTTAAATTATCAGCTTAAAACAACCCAAGATTTATGGCTTTCTCAACATAAACTCTATGGTCTCAAGCATCAACGATGCAGGATCTAAGGACAGTGAATAAAAAATGTAAATGAATAATTGGGGGGGGGGGGTCGTTCCCCCAACCCCTGCAACCCAAGCCGAAGGCTCCTCCCATCCTCCTAATACGTACACATAAAAATAATTAGAGGACATTTATTGACAAAACCACATGTAGGATCTTCACCCGGATAACGTCGAGTATCACTACTAGTAGATTATAATACGAGATCAATGGGTTGATCACACCATGTAGTATTCTCACCCTGTTAGATAACTAGACAACTGCTATAGATTAGACGGTTAGAAAACGAAGCCACTACAAGGGTCTAAAGCCGAGTCCGTTGTGTACAAGGGGGCAAGCGACACTGGCTAAAAGTCAGCTAACTTCCCAGGGAGGTGACTGCCAGGATTGCATTGGCCAAATATACATTATTATTATTATTGTTTCTTTTGTACTGGAAACTCATTAGGATATAAGAACTAATAACATAATTTATAAACAACACTCACTCATTTACTTCACAATACGGTAAAAGCGGAGGTTGCATTTGTTTGTCGTGATAATTATGTGGCGGGGATGGTTGAAATATTAAAGTATTGAATTAAAGTAGTTGATATTTTGGATATTTATATCTTATTCTATTACATAAGAGGTTAATGAGTTCATAGATGTAAAGACACACACACATACTCTCTCTCTCTCTCTCTCTCTCTCTCTCTCTCTCTCTCTCTCTCTCTCTCTCTCTCTCTTCTAAAGCTATATCCACTCACACACACACACATATTCTCTCTCTCTCTCTCTCTAATGGCGCTATTTGACCTCGCTGTTGCGGCGCCTAATATCAATCAATCAATCAATAATTATAGATGTGAATAATTGATCATATAAAATGTGGCTAGGGAAACTTGAGGTCCAGGTCTAATATTATGTCGAACTCGAACGTGTCCTTCGTAAAACCAACGTCGTACCCATCTGGAGACGGTGCTCGTTCCCAGACCATTTTCTCTTGCTATGGCGCGTAGCGATTTGCCCCCCAACCACATAATGACGAACCGTAAGCGGTCATCTACTGTGGTTTTCTCGCGCCGACTCATAATCTGAAATATGAAAATTACATCCCAAGTTATATATATATATATATCTTTTACCTGGGCAGTACCACCCATTCATGTGTCCAATTTACCAAGAAAAGATCCTCATTATGTAATAAACACCGATGGTACAGTCGGCAGCATAAGTTTGCTTCATTTTCACTCATATGGTAAATTATGTGTGTTGTTGGAATAAAAACTGGTTGAGAATGCAACTATCAGGCCATATTAGCAATACCAAATACCGGTACATTAAAATGACGCGAATTTACGTTGCCGGTTGTAGGCCTACCAGATATTCCGTATGAGTGGATAATACAGGAATATCTACAGACATTTTCAAACAAACCTTTTCATGTCAGAACTTATTGTAATCATTATGACAATTGTTATTAAAGCAAGGAAATAGCTCTAAATAAATATGTAATTACTCTTAATTTAAGAAGTGCCATTGAGGCCCTTAGATGCTAATATTCTAAGAAACATTTAGTTCTCGAAATAAAAGTACCCTGAAAATTTTACTGGTAAATATTCAAAGAATTACCGCTATCACGTACGGTTATTGTACCTTCATTATACACTTATTTATACCATTCTAAGACTATCATCTTCTATGTCATTTTCTCCGCAATGCTCCATTTTCATATTAAAATTTTGAAATTAGCCTGACCTTACCTAACCTAACCTAGACCGCATCAGACTACCGAGACCTAACCTGGAGAAAATATCGGGACCTAACTTGGGCAAACTACCGTGAAATAACCGTGATATAGTACATGAAATGACCGGAGCAAAATACTGGGACCTAGCTGGATTTGGCAACACTCCTACAGAACGGTAATTCTGTCAATAAATACCATTTTAAGTATAACTAGCAGGGATACCCGACGTTGTCTGGGGATCTATCTATCTATATCTATCTATCTATCTGTATCTATATCTATCTATCTATCTGTATCTATCTATCTATATCTATCTATCTATATCTATCTATCTATATCTATCTATCTATATCTATATCTATCTATCTATATCTATATCTATCTATCTATATCTATCTATCTATATCTATCTATATTTATCTATATCTATCTATCTCTATCTATATTTCTATCTATCTCTCTCTATCTATCTACCTATCTATCTATCTATCTATCTATCTATCTAACTCTATCTATCTATCTCTATCTATCGATCTATCTATCTATCTATCTCTATCTATCTCTTTCTATCTATCTATCTCTATCTATCTATCTATCTCTATCTATCTATCACTATCTATTTATCTCTATCTATCTATCTCTATCTATCTCTATCTATCTATCTCTATCTATCTATCTATCTATCTCTATCTATCTATCTCTGTCTATCTCTATCTATCTCTATCTATTTATCTATCTCTATCTCTATCTATCTCTATCTCTATATATCTTTATCTCTATCTATCTATCTCCTATTCCCGCACCCCTCCCCTCCGACCCCCTGTGCATGAGAGAGAGAGAGAGAGAGAGAGAGAGGGGGGGGGGGGGGGACTGTTAACGGTTGCTGCCCAGCTCAGGCTTTGTGTGGGGCCCCTTGTCCTACCCTATCTATCTCTGTGCCAGCCTTTTCCTTTGTCAATATAAGGCTTCCTTCGTCCTCAAATTCCTTTTCCTTCGTCCTTTGGTCAATTTAATTCTTCCTCTGTCCTCCAACTTCTATTTAAAGATTTAAGTTTATAGTAAAGAAGTTTGAGTGTCCATCGAGGGTGTATAGGTGGAGAATAATCAACTCCCCTTGTCCCACCCTATCTGTCTCTGTTTGGCCTTTTCCTTGGTCAATATAAGGCTTCCTTCGTCCTCAAATTCCTTTTCCTTCGTCCTTTGGTCAATTTAATTCTTCCTCTGTCCTCCAACTTCTATTTAAAGACTTAAATTTCTAGTAAAAAGGTTTGAGTGTCCATCGAGGGTGTATAGGTGGAGGCGACATGCCCATGGCTCACTAATACAACCCCCCATTGATCATTTAAAAAAAAAAATTGTAAGCAGAGGACACCCTGAGCTTTCAGAGATGACATTCATGTAAAAATTATTACTCTCGGTGAAACAATGCGGCCGTGCATAACGGCTAAACAGACAGACAGAGTGTTTTATATAGTAGATTTTATATCACTTTGAAGGATCAGAATGCATAAGGCCAATTCTATCTAAGTTCCATTCATTGATCTAGGAAATTATGAACTGGTCCGAATTTCGAAATTCAGTCGTCTGCTCTGGTTGATATTCAGTTAAAGGAAAGACGGATTTTGTCAGATACCCGGCATATGTGGGTAGTACAGCCAAAATCAAATATCTATCGACACTTACCTTCCATCGTGGTAAATATCTTGGTAATAAAGAACAACACGTGAATGATTTTACAGCTCCTCATAAAAATAATTGAGGGGGTTGAGTTGACATAAGGTGTTGTTGTATGATTATATGTTCATATGAACAGCACGTGTATGATTTTGCAGCACCACATAATAATAAATGAGGGGGTTGAGTTAAAAGTAAGGTGTTGTATGATTATATTTTGATATGATACTGATTTATTTATGATACTTATATTTGATTGTGGCTGTACATTAAGGGTTTTAGTGCCCCTTCGAACCCAGGCCAAGTCTTTTTTTTTATTTTTGCTGTTGCCTCTATCCTTCTTTTAAGAAAAAATCATGTTTGCTGTTTCTCGATTATACCTCCTTTTCTGTTGTGTAATAAGGTATTTCTGGCAAAACTATGTAGATATGGTAGTATACTGAAAGACTGCAAAATGTTAAGGGGGAAGTTTTGTGTTGGTAAATCTTGAGCAACTGAATCCTCCAAACTACACCAAGCAACAGAACACCATTATTTTTGCTCATCTTGTCTTGTTTCCTAGCATACTTTGAAGGAATCAAGGCATTCCAATGTATAGCCACAATAAAAAAAAACACCGACATTTTCCTTCCATCGTGTAAATAAATCAGTATTATATCAAAATATAAACATACAACAACACCTTACGTTAACTCAACCCCCTCAATTATTATTATGAGGTACTGCAAAATCATACACGTGTTGTTATTTATTACTAAGATATTTATTATTATTTTTATTATTATTATTATTATAATTATTATTATTATTTTTATTATTATTATTATTATTATTAGGTGCTGCAAAATCATACACGTGTTGTTCTCTATTATAAGATACTTAACTATACGATAGAAGGAAAGTGTCGGTGGATATTTGATTGTTGTAGCTGTACCAAAATATAATTAATTACCACCTTAAACTAACCTACATGTGCAGAAAACACAGTTGCACAACAACAATTAGTCCACGGTGAAGGAAGAAGTGGTGGAGGAAATACTTAACAGACGAAGATTTCTCTCCAGTGAATAATCAAAAGAGAACTGAGAAGCTACAGTTCTTCTCTTATATTTTATACTTGTAATTGACACAGGCGCATTGCTAAACGAGATTTGCACATTGACATTTACTTAAGGGGGTGTGAGTATAGGAGTACGGGATGGGGGCGGTTTGTGGTGAGCGGGAATAGGAGGACAGGCTTGGGGGGAGAGTGGGGGGTAGCAGGAATAGGAAACAGGATTGGGGGGGGTTTGGAGGGGTGCGGGAATAGGGGGAGAGGCTTGGGGGGGGTTAAGAGGGTGCGGGAATAGGGGACAGGCTTGGGGAGGATAGGGGGGTGCGGGAGTATGGGACAGGCTTGGGGGGGAAGGGTTAGGGGAGTGCGGGAATAGGGGACAGGCTTTCTACCCACTCTAAGCCTGTCCCCCTATTCCCACACACCCTTAAAGAACTTGTGCGCGCCTTCGGACCCCAACCATTCCATTTAATAATGTACAGCCACAATCAAATATCCACCGATATTGTATAGTAAATATCTTGGTAATAAAGAACAACACGTGTATGATTTTGCAGCACCTCATAATAATAATAATAATAATTGAAGGGGTTGAGTTGACGTAATGTGTTGTTGTATGATTATATGTTGATATGATACCGATTTATTTGCACGATGGTTTTATTTATATATTCACGGCAAGTAATAGTGAAGACGGTTTTCGATCTTCACTATTCATTCTCCTTAACGTGGTAATTCGGTTTTGTTACATTGGAGTGCCTTGATTCCTCCAAAGTATGCCCGGACACAAGACCAGATGAACAAAAATAATGGTGTTCTGTTGCTTGGAATAGTTTGGAGGATTCAGTTGCTCCAGATTTACCAACACAACACTTCCCTCTTAAGGGCCCATCATCATGGGCTTGGGTTTTGATTTTTGGAACTAATGGAGTAAAAAACAAAACATTGAGAAGGTGTAGGTTGTTTAGTGTTTGTTTGTATAATTTATATAGGAAGAGAGTACTCTACCCAGCACCACGTGGGAAGGGTACGGGGTTGATTTGAATGTTCGATAGTTCGGCCACAGTACGGACTTTACTTTCACTTTAGTAATAAAATCATGTGCAAATGTGTTCATTATCATGTCTGGACTTCACTCTGATTTTATTGGTATAATTTTGAATCACCATGTATATAACTCTGGCTGATATAATATGATGGCATGAATTGCATTTTCCTATAAAAACTTTGATGGAATGGGTGAATAAAAGTTTTTTCAAGTGGATAATGAAATACTTTGTTTATTCGTTTTTATATTGTGTACTGAGAGGTACAGTCGCAGTCAGTAATAATCATCCACATATGGATATTTCAAACAATATACTGTCTAATGTTTTCACGTTCACATATGATGTTATTGTTTTAAGTAGTGTGTAGCTGATTGTATTAAATAAAAAGATGGTAGTTAACCTATTTATTGGAAAGTAAAACATCTAAGGAACAAAAATAAGCTCTGGGGAGTGTCTTTGCCCTATATTTTTTTTTTCAATGATCAATGGGGGGGGGGGGGGGGTTCGAATCCCTGGATTAGTGAGCCATGCGTGTGTCGCCTCCACTTATACACCCTCCATGGAATCGAACCTCTTTAATATGATCTTAGGTCTTTTAAAAGGAGTTGGAGGACAGAGGAAGAATTAAATTGACCAAGGGACAAAGGAAAACAGAATTGGAAAACGAAGGAAGCCTTATAATGAAAACAAGATGAAGGAAAAGGCCGTTAGAGAGAGAGAGAGAGAGAGAGTGGGACAGGTACAGTCGGCCACACTTCTGGCTGTTACAGTCAGCACTACAAACTCCAGGTGTCTAACGTTTGCATCCCTGACTTTCTGAATCATAGGCTCGAAGATTCACAGTGGTGAAGAAGTGAGACGGTGCAGGGGGAGAAAGAGAGAGGGAGGGAGGGGGGACCAAACCAGAGAGAAGGAAGGAGGGAGGAGAAGGGGGGGACAGAAAAGTGAGGGAGGGAGAGGGGGATAAACCAGAGAGAAAGAGAGAGGGTGGGCTGAAGGAGACAGAGAGGGAAGGGGGATAGAACGAGTGGAGAGTAAAATATCATTCAAGGTAACCAATAGAATATATAGCTTATTCAAAAAATAAAATTTATTTTTATATTACTTGGAGAAATATTACTATTACCATATAGCCATGTCGGAAGTATAAGAGTTATAAAGTGCAATTAACGTTATCATTGATACAGAGATATCACATGACATTGAAAATAACTGGCGGTTATAAAATTCCTACTAACTCTAAGACGCATAGTTTGTTTTATATGTCTTCTTAACAAATAAATACATAATTATGGCATTTTGATGTGAGTTATTTAATATCCTCCCTTAAATCATGACGTTACAGTACACTGGCAAGTGTGTTTAATGAAGAAGTTTACGTTTGGCTGGTAAGGGCCAAGCACACATTTGGACACTGGAATACCTCCCTTCATACTTGTCTTCCTCTTTCCACAGTTATTTAACCTATACTATAATATTAATAAATTAGGTAGTACTAGTAGTATTACACAATTACGGTATTTTAAACTTTCGCATGAACAAAATTTGATCGTAGCTTGAGGTGGTTTATCTCTAGGCAACAAGCTAATAATTGCTTTGTTTTTATACGCAATAAAAAAAACATTACCAACAATTTGTTGTGACCAAGAACGCTATGAAATGAAGTATGGTGCTCTACTTTAAACACTCCAGTGTATAATTACAACTATTGTGATCGATATTTATTTAAGTTTGGTATTGAAATAAGTGGCAATTCTGAGTAGTCTAATCCTATCATGAGCAATGTTATCGTTTTCATATTATACCCTTAGGTATCAGTGAATGCTTTTTGTAGAATTAATAAAATATGAGGAATTCAAATTAATATTTACTAACGGGAATTGTTAAATAATATACGTTGGGAACTCCAATTTTAATTCGTGATTATGAATTTGGAGTCTGTCGCTTGCAGAGTAAAATTCGGATCTACAGGACAGTCTGCTCTGTAGAAAATTAATTTTGGGAGATTTTAATGCTCATCATACGTTATGGGGTTCCCTGCAGGATGATAGAAGAGGGAACTGATGGCTAGGCTAATCAGTGATTCCAATTTGATTCTTCTGAACGACGGTTGTCCGACGAAAGTTGATGATAATACTGGAAATTTTAGCGTTCTTGACCTATCTCTGGTCTCTTGCCAGTGGCTACCCATTAATGACTCATTGGGAAGCGACCATTTTCCTATTTTGATTAAATATATAAGCGACACCATTGAAGAGCCTTCAGCACCTAAATTTAAAATCCTTCACAAAGGGTGTCAATATTGAAATTGTTGGAGAAACCATGGATGATAAAGTAAATAATATTAAAGATAGTATTCTCAAAGCCGAAACGGCAACAATTCCTAAGACTTCGGTAGATAGCACAAAGCATAGAGTTCCATGGTGGGCGCCAGATTGCCGCAAGGTACAGTCGCAAACCAAAGTTTCGCACCCCCCTTGATTGATAGGATGGCGAAGACAGTGTTAAAGATATGCTGAACGATGGGACAAACTGGTGTTTCGAATTGGTAACGAAACAGTGTGAGGTTCATTTTCACAAACCACAAACTGCATGTCATCGAAAATGAAGGTCACCCTGTCTCGTTACCAACTCCTTTCACGTGATAGAGAGGCGTGACAGCAAGCATTAAGGAAATAGTTATAAAAAGGGAGGAGATGATAAAGAATTTCTTGTTGCCCTGAGCATTTTCAAATCCATTACAATAATTAACTGAATTTTAATCACTCTCGAACATATCGAGGAAATCCCTAAGCGTAAGAGAAATTTCCGAGTACTGCATCAAGCTCTGATTTGGGAAGGACTTGGCAAATGGATAAGTAACTTATAGTTATACAAATGGAAATAAAGGAGGAACAGGCAACAACAGCCCTGGTGGGCCTCATTACGCTGCCTGTGTAACTACTCTACATGTATGGTTTCTACATGTCTGAGGCAAATCATGGCCAGAAAAAAAAATGGTGGAAGAAACACCTGTGCAATAGTAGCAAAAAAAAAAAAAAAAACCTGCAAAGGAAATTTTATAGTACAGTAGGAAAAAGTAAGAAAGTAATCTATCTACGTCTGAAAAGAAAAAAACAAAAACTAACGAGGCGGGTAATATTATGTTAGGTTAGGTTTTGTCTTCATATTTATCAAGTTTAACTTTAAAAGTTTCAATCGTATTACTATTGATTACTTGTGCTGGGAGAGAGTTCCATACATTAACTATTATGTTCAAGATTTTTTTTTCTGATCCGACGGCTTTGTCGATTATTATGAACCCATTCTTTCGTGTGGTTTTTTCCCGATCAACAATTACGTAATCGCTTATATTGACATTGTCGAAACCACTTAACATTTAAAAAACTTCTATATTAGATCCCTCCGTAGTCTACGTTTATCTAAACTGAATAGATTTAGCTCCTTCAGTCGCTTCTCGTATGGTTTACTTCACAGTTGCGGAATAATTTTTGTAGGTCGCTTTTGGACTCTCTCTAGCTTTACAATGTCTTTTCTGTAGTAAGGTGACTAAAACTGAACGCAATATTCGAGATGTGCACGCACGAGGGAATTGAACAGTGTTAGGATGACTTTGTTAGATTTGAACTCGAAGGTTATACCAATGAAACCAATTAATTTGTTAGCGGTTTTAACTGCTTCTGAACAGTGTTTGCCTGGTTTGTTACTCCGAATATACAAAATTTACACTTATTTAGGTTATAATATTATGTCATCTGCCACTTCTTTGACCAGTTAACTAAGCGATCAAGGTCGGACTGTAGTAGCGCTTTTTCAGCAGTAGTAGTAACTCTTCCAGTTATTTTTATGTCGCCAGAAAATTTGGATATCTTATAGGTGAGGCCTTCATCGATGTCATTTACATAGATTATAAAAAAAACAGGGCCGAGCACTGAACCTTGCGGTACTCTACTTAGAACGTTTCACCAGTTTGATGTGTTTCCTTTAATTATGGCGCGTTGTTTTCTCTCGTAGAGCCAATCTTTAAACCACGAGTGAATTTTACATGTCTTTGAGAGACAAGAAGAGTGTCTCATATAATCGGTAATCTTGTAACCTGATATACCTCAGTAAATAAAGACAATTTCAAGCGTTTACTCAAAAGTGTGTGTAATTCCCTTAGTTTCCCAGGAAGATGAAGGGTGGTAAGTTCAGGCAACGGGTGGTATGTTGATTGACACCAGCCCATCTAGTAAGTGACAGTCCGGCAGGTATATCCACAGGTACGTCGAAGGTGAAGTGGACGACACCACGGGTACATTTGTCTGTACAGGAGCCAAGCATTTACCACACTCATATATACTAGCTCACCAAACAATGGGAAATACCACCATCTGAATTTCAGTGGAATGCGATACAATGAAATAAGCATATTAGCCAAATATACCCCACCCATGTTATGGTTATACTTCTTAACAAGGTTTGGTACAGGTACAGTTGGACACAGGAATTCATGGTACAGCCCAGGTGTAAGATGCTTGTCTCTCTCTTATAACCAGTGTTTTTTGTCCGGTATTTGCTTATCGTCGCCATCCTACATCATAGTTTCTGTCCCTGGTAAACCTTTTTGATCGTTAAGGAGTTTCGCACTGGGAGGAGATAAGCATTTACCACCTCAGCTGTACCACCCATTCATGTGTCCAACTGTACGTCAACTTTGGTATTGGATGCTTAATCATAGCATTTCACTATACCCAAAGGTTCTACACCTTCAAATGAGCTTGTTTTAAGAGCACTGACTTGTTATCATACCATTTTATAATTATTATGCATTCTCTTGAATCTGTTCAATAGTCGAAACATCCTCGGCCCACAGTGGACACTAGTCTATGCTTGTTGTCTCTCAGCTGAAGATTTCTTTTTTCGGTTGGCACGTAGTGTGATACTAGTGTCCCGGTGGCATATTCCGAAACTGTTGTTAATTTCGGCACTATCTAAATTATCAGCCAGTCAGGCGTCTTTCTCTCGTCATGACGTCACCTCCGATTGACCAATCACACACTTCCAAAGGTATGAAGTGTCGTTCACTCTAACGTATGCGATTACACCAATTATTATTATTGTGCATGATAATACTAAAAAAGTTTGTTATAATACGTTATTATTATTATGTATAAATATCAGTCAAAGAAGTGCACTCTCCAGCATAATGTCTGATCCAGTTTTTTTGCGTAATTGCCGACATGACGTATCTGCTGCATGCGCCACAGACGGTACTCGGTGCAGTTCGTGAGTGGTGACTTGGTGCAAATTGCCAGGAGATTGAATAACCCCATAAAGATAAAGGACCTCGATGCTCCATGATGTTGAGTATAATCAAAGGGAGAGAAAACACAAGACAGACCTTAGTTACCATAATTTATTTTCAGTCTTATCTACAATCAAAATCCTCCCACCATTGTTTCACGAAATAAATGAGGTACAGTAACGAGCACTAATAACTATTTAGGTGTGTTTGGAATACCTAGAGACCATAAATAAATGCTCAATAAGATCTCCATTGGAATTACAGTACTTCGTTGGTGAATTGGACTGTTCAAAGCTTCAACCAAAGCTGTGGAAGGGGGTTTGGTGCTGCCCCCTCCAACACCTCCTCCACCTTCACTTCCTCCATCGCTGACGCCTCCACTCCCTCAACCGAAGGTCAGTAGTGACAGACCACTTGGGATGGCACTGGAATTAAAAATCCCACATTAATTAACGCCATAATCGCCTTTCATTATCATCACCATCATCAGTAGGCCAACAGTATTTTAATCACCTTCTGTATCTTCATTATCATCATCATCATCACCCCATTTCACCTGTACAAACTTAAAGATTTAGTAAATATATACTGTAACAATTTAATATGCAATTCTAGATAAACAATGCACCAATAATATAGTACAGGTAGTTACATTAGTGTTTCATCTAGATATTGGTTGAAAACACACACAGTCTCTCTCTCTCTCTTTCTCGCTCGTGATATAATGGGAAAATTGACAGCTGTCGTAAAGGAGTGAAATGTTTTTATATTATTTATTTTTTCACGGCGAGGATAAGCGCGAGTCATTAGTTAATCGGAATATGACGACATGACACAAAGGAAGCTCGTGAGTCGTGAGAGGCTGATATTTTAGATAGTAACTTTTTTCATTTCAACTTAATTTTGAGTTCATTTTTATTGGACTGACACATTTTTTACTATAATGTTAATCCTCGAACATTACTCCGTTTGTAACCAAAGAACCAAGTAAATATTTAATGAGATTAATGAGGTATGAAAAAATAAATGACAACTTCTACTGTGAAAAAGTGAAAAAAAACCACTAAAATCAAGCTATGACGTCATACCTTTCGAAATGTAATTGGTTAATCGGAGGTGACGTCATGACGAGAGAAAGGCGCCTGATTGGCTGATATTTTAGATGGTGTCGAAATTAACAACAGTTTCGGTGTAGTAAATTTGGTCCTATTCCTTCATATACAGCCACAATCAAGTAACCACCGACATTTCCCTTCCATCGTGCGAATAAATCAGTATCATATCAAAATATAATTATACAACAACACCTTACATCAACTCAACCTATTCAATTATTATTATGAGGTGTTGCAATATCATACACGTGTTGTTCTTTATTACCAAGATATATACTACGATGGAAGGTAAGTGTCGGTGCATATTTGATTGTGGCTGTACACAAGTAGCTCCAAACTTGTAAAGAAGTTGTCAAAGCAAACCTGGCAATTATTAGGCTCTGGAATAGAATTGCATAATTTAGCTACGACTATTCCACCGTGCCCCACAGTCTTTTCTTCCTCAGTAAATCGTCCTCGTCAAATGTACACTCGTGATATGTAATCCCTGACCAGAGACGAACAGCAGGCACCACACATAGGCTACCAAGCATTCGAACTCAGCCTCTATAATTATGTGTACTGGGTGAGGAAATGAACAATACCAGGCGATTCGAAGCTTTCTGCTCCTCACACTTTGGTCAGAAATTATATATCACGAGTGTACACCTACAGAGGCTGAGTTCGAATGCAGGGTATATGTGATGCCTGCCGTTCGTCTCTGTTCAGAAATTACCTAACACGAGTGTACTGAAGACCATCAAGTGGTCCCCCCATCCGGAACCGCCTTGACGGGGTGGGGGTCATGTGTGTCTCTGAGACCTGGCGAGCTAGACTAGAGGGGGCTCCGGCCCCTGCTCTGCCCCGATTTCGGGGAGAGAGGGTTTCCCATGCTAGGAAGGTCGCTATTGAGAGACCAGACTAAATGGTTCCCATCTTTCAGTTCTTCAACTGTCCCTCTTTTTTTTTTTTTCCTTCCTGCTTGCTGTTACACCTATCTATCACTTTTTTTCTGGCGCTATATGACCTCGATGTTGCGGCGCCTAATATCCAACAATCAATCAAGTGGTCGTTCAGCAGCAGGTGGTGGTGGTTCCAATGTTCCTTAGGTGATACACTCTTCAATATACAGGTTAACTACCATATTTTAATTTACTACAATCAGCTACAAACTACCGTACTTAAAACAATAACATCATTTATGAACGGGAAAACATTAGACAGTAAATTGTTTGAGATACCCATATGTGGATGATTATTACTGACCGCGACTGTAGCATGCCACATACTGTCATACTTTAATAACCATGCACATCTTTAATGGAGGTCTGACACGTATTTCTCCATGTACACTCGTGATACATAATTTCTGACCAGAATGTGAGGAGCAGAAAGCTTTGAATCGCCTGGTATTGCTCATTTCCCCACCCAGTACACCATTAGAGGCTGAGTTCGAATGTAGGGTATGTGTGTGTGTGGTGCCTGCCTTTCGTCTCTGGTCAGGAATTATGTATCACGGGTGTACCACATGGAACCGTCGCTCCACGTTACTTTTGGTTTTCTCATGGGCTCTGATAAAAAATAAATGGACTCTATTGTAATTTGTGAATATAATATAATGGAGCTAACCTATTTTCTTCATATAATTTGAAAACATTTTGGTCCGTACTAAGTCGCGAAGGTGGATGGTCGATTATACCGGGGAGCATTATTACGAACTGTATATTGAGTTGGCACCATACCCCCCGCAAACCAATCAACGGCTAAGATAAGATAAGATAAGATATACTTTATTGTCTTATTGCATTATATATACAATGAGAAATTTGTTGTGGTGAGAGCTCCATACAGTATTGGACAATGAAGTTGGAATACAAATATAACTTCACAATACACGTAACACATTAGGAAATCATACATGTCTCACCTATCACACACATAATATTAAAAGCTTTTCACACATACTTAAAGTAGAAGGTATAATGTAAAATAAACTCTATTGTCAAAATATATTATATCTATATGATAAAAGGTTTAACATAGTGCAATCCCAAACACACACACACGTACAGCTGGTCAAACTCCCATGAGGCCCACTCAGCGTTGTCAACGTTGGCCGAGATAATCCCGAATCACTAGTTGTGAGATATGCTCGTTCGAACCATTCCCCGGTGGGAGGTAGAAGTAAGGAGGGGTTTGAGGAGGGTAAGGGGGGGGGGGGTTGCCTATACAAGAAAGGTGAGAAATTTTTTTTGGGAAGTGAAAAATCTGTGGATGCCCAGTTATCAATTATTAATATGCCGATATTCGTGTCAATTAATAACATAATTATATATATGATTAACTTTTTAATATTATGATATAAAAAAACCGAGGTAACATTATTGTATACTTTTTTTCGTATAATATTCACTGGCTGTTATCAAGCACTAAATGCTGAAAAATACTTACACAATAACTGAATAAGAATCATGAACCAGAATGCTTTTTATTGAATGAAACAAATTTGAATAACTTCATATTAGATGTGTTAAGTGTTGATACCACTAACACACTTCAATATCTCCCGTATCTACCTAACAGTTTATAATCAAGGCTCTCATTATCCCTCACGTGATAGCAGCCATGTAATATTCTGAATATTTTTAATAATAGCCAGTTGTATTGAATTATTCGAATTTGACGATGAAAAACTTGTTTTGTCATTTGTCTCTTGGTAGCAAAAATTATTTGCTCTGTATCTCTCTTTTCTGTGGGCATGTAATATACTTATATACTGTATATAAGCCAGTACACACACATAACATAATATTTTTGGTGACAAAGTTTTTATTGGTTTTATCTTTCATGAGTTGCGAGAGAACTATATATATCCATAATTATTTAAACATTGTAATAGTTCCATCAAGTAATACATGGGATGTTCAGTTGAGGTTTCATCAAACATGTTAATAAAGAACCTGGCAACCATTTTTAATATTTCTTAAAATTAAACTTTATTGAAGGCGTGTTAAGGTCTGAAATCCTGTATTTCCCATCATACAACACCTAAGCCGTCATCTGGTCGTCCAAGCGGAGGATTGGGGTACCGAAACCGTCTTGGGAGCGCTTGGTTTCAGTGACGAGAACTGACCAAATACGTAGAAACTGTGTTCTCGTCGTCCAGATACGGATTGGACAGAAACAAAAGAAAGTTTGTAAACAAAGTCGTAAGAAAATACTACAAATTGGTCAACTTTTCTTTCACTTTTCTCATATTATGAAGCAAATTTGTGTCCTAAGTTGCATGTATTATACACCAAAAGATGCAGAATTAAGAAACGAATAAGATGAGACCAACTAGAAGTCTCTTGATATGATCTTTTGTTGAAGACTTGCGATTTTTATTACTTTATTCTCGATTTTCGGTCAAAAATTTACTATACTTGCTAGAGATAGGTTGCCAAAAAGGTGATTGATTAGCTATATTTCTGGAGTGTCCATCAACCATTTCGCAACACTTCAGACATCCACCTTGCTGAAAGTGCACATGATATTTATTCACCTTTTTGGTACTCTCTGAAGTTCCAGGCTCAGCTCATGGACTAATAAAATGTTTGTGTGCCTCTCATCATGTCAAGATGATCCTTGATTTTGGTTTTATGGTGTGCAGCCTGTGATTATCTTTAGGGCTCTATTCTGTATGGGTGTGAAGAGTGTTGGAGATGAGTCTCAGTAAGGTTGGTGGTCTGTAGGTGTGGTAGCTGTGCAGTCTGTCATTATCTTTAACGTTAGGGCTCTATTCTGTATGGGTGTGAAGGGTGTTGATAGTCTCAGTGAGGTTTGAGGCTGAGGCAGGACTTACATAATCCATCATTAATCGAATATAGTAATTGTTTGCATATTGTAGTTGAAGTTTCTTTGTTGTGTCCAAATATTGAGCTGGCAAGTGATCTGAGGGCTTTACATTTTTGCATGCATTTGTTTTTGATGGCCATTATGTTATTTGAATGTCATGGATGTGTTGTATATTATGCCAAGTATTTTGAATGTGTGTGTAAACTCAAGGTCAGTATAGGTAGGCAATGCAGTGTTGATTGCAGCTTTTATTTCGTGAAAATAAACTCTTAGTATCAAACATAATACTGTATACATTTTCTTATCCAAACAAAATTAAGGTACAATATCACACAAAGTACAAAAATATATATGCATTATATAGGGTTATTCAAAAGAAGTTTCTGCTAACATGGTAAAATGAGTACGAGCTTGCATTCATGAAAATATATTACAGTTGAACATATGATCTGCTATTGCTTCTTAAACACTGTAAATAAGTTCTGTATATTATGTCTTAAATGCATATATACAGCGTATAATACACATTTAATAAATATTATAATATGTATATGAATCATCCTGTAGATATGGTACAGTACTTGGTTCAGCACTCACATAATCAAAGAAAAATGCGCACATGTAGGAATGATGGTTGTGAAAAAATGAGAATGGTCCAAAGATTGGAGAAGTCTTCCATTGTGTTTTAGGTCTTCAGCCATTATAGGTAATCATTATGGCAAGAGTTGTTGTTGAAGTTCCGCAAGCTGTCTGGCCGAGCAGCTCCGAGCTCTCGAGGAAGGCCATGGCCTGAACCGGGCTTTCCCAAAGTGCCCTCAGAGTACAGTATATGTTGTGTTGTTGGCTAGTGTGGTTGTGTGCGTTGCAGTCTTCAACCACCCCCGAAGGCTGTCAAGGAAGGCAGCTATGGGAGCCAAATCATCACAACACCAGGGGGCACGAGTCCCTGGACATGGAGTAGGGCTCATCAGTCTAGAATAGGTGCAGTAAAAATGAGTTACTTGAGAGGTGCATGTGGACTTACAAGTCGGGATGGAGAAAATAATGAGAGTGTGTATGAGAGATGTGGTATGAGTAAGAAAGCAATTGGTAATGAGTGTGGTGTGGTTGAGAGTGAAGTGTAATACATTGAGGTGGTTTGGATATGCTTCCTCTCTCCCTTATGCTCTTCCTTGGTTATTGTACCAGTAAAATTTGTAAAGTACTAGTTAGTATCAATGAGACAACAAGAGGAGTGCCATTGTTAATTAAGGAAACTGAACTGCTCTAAACCATTGCATATAATTATCAGGGCATACATTGTTAGTAAAGGAAAAAGTTTCCTTGAATTAAATATTGAATATCTATTTTTGCAAATGACTGTAAGTCTGGATTAAAGTATTTTTAGCTTTAACCTACTCTCAGCAAAAGAGGTCGAGGAGATGGGCGATACTGAAGGAAGACTCTCCGCTTGTGCTTCAATTAAATGGGACTGTATGCAACTGCAGGCATCATTTGGGTCATCGAATGCACGTTCACAGTACACACACACAGTCCTGGAAGTAAAGAATTTAATGTAGTAACCTACCATGGTAAGAAACAGTTAAAGAAGGGAATACAGTCTGGTACTTATATTACTTAAGTACTTATATTACTTATATTACACATTAAACACACATGCTTAATAAACTACATTTGCAATGTAGTACAAAAATTACCTCTCCCTATATAACGATAAGAAAGTTATTGAATTAGTTAGACCTAACTTAATTATTTTAAAGAATTTATTGCTGTTCTGTAGCAGTGTCCGGCTATGTCCCGGTTAGGTCATGGTAGTTTAACAAGGTTAGGTGCCATTGGTTGCTCTGGTTAGGTGCCGGTAGTTTGCTCCAGTTAGGCCCTGGTTAATTTATTACGGTTATTTCCCAGTATTTTGCCCAGGTTAGATCCCAGAAGTCTGTTGCGGTCTAGGCAACATCTACAGGAAACCATTGCATATAAATATCTGGGCATACAGTACTTGATAGTACTGTTAAACTGTATTTTTGCAAATGATTGTAGATTACATTAGTTTGATCATGTAAATACGGTAATATTAATATATGGTTGCAATGACCTGTCTGTGCTTGATAAAAACATATTACAACCTCTATTCTCACCAAAGGAGGTAAAAGGGATGGTTGACAGTGGAGGAGGTGAATCCATAAGAGGCTCCATAACCTCTGCTTCCGCTAAATGGGACTCCATACATCTACATGCATCACTGGAGTCATCGAATTGTCTATCACAGTATACACATGTTGTCCTGGAAGTGAGGCATATAATGTAGTATCCTACTACTATGGTTGGAAACAGCTGAAAGGAAGAGAATAAACTGTCTGCATTTATTAATGTCCACCTATAATTTCCTAACAATTAAAACATTGCATGCCTATTTTTGCTGGTCTTAATTCTATTTTCCATATTGTGAGCAGATGACTGTTTCTTTAATTGAGTTGCCCTGACCTAACCTACTAATCAAATAAAGACCGATGCAGATTACGTGTATCGAACCAGGCAACTTACCGGAACCAAAGTCGTTATTGATACAGAATACCGTTATGAACTAAATTACTGCAATCACATTTGAAATACACATGAAGGAGGACCTCTTATATCCTACAGTGATACTGTGTTTAAGTCAGAACCGGTGAAAGTCAAAGTCCATTCCTGTATTTTAAGATTGATTAAAAACTGAAAAAGTTGGCATGATTTTATATTTTTACCAAGAACTGATTTCCAATAAAGTATAATACTTCCCTTCACCTTAATGATATTACATAATTATCAAGAATGGGTCACATAACCCTTAAGCTATCCATATAATCTCATATAAGTTAAATTAGATACGAGAACATAAAAAAAAAAAAATAATAATAATTTATATCATTATCGGGATTCTCCAGGTTTTAACAACTACTATTTTAGTAGAAATGGTAGACTAATAGGAACTCTACACCTGCTCTAATCTGTCATTGCTATACTTAAAGCCTTATTTGTGTTGCTATCGCTCTATTTTACAGCCTGTTGCACCTACAATTCATGTATTATTATACTATTAACTTACTTGTCATATCTTTAATGGCCGCCATATTTACTGCTATACTTCTCCTATCTATCCTCCTATCAAGCTTACCGAATCACTGGTCTGAGGCGAGCTTGGATGGATACGTGGTTGGTCTTGGTTTCAGTGGCTGGCAGCAGGGACCATCTTGGTGGATCGTCGAATCCTTTTGACCGACCAGAACAGTTCCGCTTGCTTTGGCTTGGTTTCACCCAAGCGAACTTCGTATCCAATTGACGTCCAGATGACGGCTATACCCATGACTCATACGGTTGTATTTATTGCCATATTGGTCTTTACTGTCTTCTGCTACAAGGTTGATATTAGTGTGACTTTCCATAATTATACACTCTACCACTACTCAAACCTTTGTATTTGATGCCGTGTTGGACTTTATTGTCTTCTGTTACAAGGATGATATTAGTGTGAATCTCCATATACACGTTGCCTAGAGAACTGACTGACTGCACCACCTTACACATCTTCAAGTCATCTGTACTAGACAGTACAGTACGGTAATTATACTTGTGAGCAGAAATCAAGGAGATTGTGTCTGACACCCACAGGCTTGTAAACTGTATTTTTTTTTCCATTAATTAGAGACTGACGTTGACTCTAGTCTTATTAGCCCACATTAGGTTTGATACTCGAAGAGGATTATGAGTTTGTTGAAAACCACTAAACTGGTAAGGATAATGAAGACTGAGTGTGGAAATATTCCCTCTCCAACATGTTGGCAGTCCTGATGACTTAAGATGTGTAAGGTGGTGCAGTCAGTCAGTTCTCTAGGCAACGTGAATATGGAGATTCACACTAATATCATCCTTGTAACAGAAGACAATAAAGTCCAACACGGCATCAAATACAACGGTTTGAGTAGTGGTAGAGTGTATAATTATGGAAAGTCACACTAATATCAACCTTGTAGCAGAAGACAGTAAAGACCAATATGGCAATAAATACAACCGTATGAGTCATGGGTATAGCCGTCATCTGGACGTCAATTGGATACGAAGTTCGCTTGGGTGAAACCAAGCCAAAGCAAGCGGAACTGTTCTGGTCGGTCAAAAGGATTCGACGATCCACCAAGATGGTCCCTGCTGCCAGCCACTGAAACCAAGACCAACCACGTATCCATCCAAGCTCGCCTCAGACCAGTGATTCGGTAAGCTTGATAGGAGGATAGATAGGAGAAGTATAGCAGTAAATATGGCGGCCATTAAAGATATGACAAGTAAGTTAATAGTATAATAATACATGAATTGTAGGTGCAACAGGCTGTAAAATAGAGCGATAGCAACACAAATAAGGCTTTAAGTATAGCAATGACAGATTAGAGCAGGTGTAGAGTTCCTATTAGTCTACCATTTCTACTAAAATAGTAGTTGTTAAAACCTGGAGAATCCCGATAATGATATAAATTATTATTATTATTTTTTTTTTATGTTCTCGTATCTAATTTAACTTATATGAGATTATATGGATAGCTTAGGGGTTATGTGACCCATTCTTGATAATTATGTAATATCATTAAGGTGAAGGGAAGTATTATACTTTATTGGAAATCAGTTCTTGGTAAAAATATAAAATCATGCCAACTTTTTCAGTTTTTAATCAATCTTAAAATACAGGAATGGACTTTGACTTTCACCGGTTCTGACTTAAACACAGTATCACTGTAGGATATAAGAGGTCCTCCTTCATGTGTATTTCAAATGTGATTGCAGTAATTTAGTTCATAACGGTATTCTGTATCAATAACGACTTTGGTTCCGGTAAGTTGCCTGGTTCGATACACGTAATCTGCATCGGTCTTTATTTGATTAGTAGGTTAGGTCCGGGCAACTCAATTAAAGAAACAGTCATCTGCTCACAATATGGAAAATAGAATTAAGACCAGCAAAAATAGGCATGCAATGTTTTAATTGTTAGGAAATTATAGGTGGACATTAATAAATGCAGACAGTTTATTCTCTTCCTTTCAGCTGTTTCCAACCATAGTAGTAGGATACTACATTATATGCCTCACTTCCAGGACAACATGTGTATACTGTGATAGACAATTCGATGACTCCAGTGATGCATGTAGATGTATGGAGTCCCATTTAGCGGAAGCAGAGGTTATGGAGCCTCTGATGGATTCACCTCCTCCACTGTCAACCATCCCTTTTACCTCCTTTGGTGAGAATAGAGGTTGTAATATGTTTTTATCAAGCACAGACAGGTCATTGCAACCATATATTAATATTACCGTATTTACATGATCAAACTAATGTAATCTACAATCATTTGCAAAAATACAGTTTAACAGTACTATCAAGTACTGTATGCCCAGATATTTATATGCAATGGTTTCCTGTAGATGATGCCTAGACCGCAACAGACTTCTGGGATCTAACCTGGGCAAAATACTGGGAAATAACCATAATAAATTAACCAGGGCCTAACTGGAGCAAACTACCGGCACCTAACCAGAGCAACCAATGGCACCTAACCTTGTTAAACTACCATGACCTAACCGGGACATAGCCGGACACTGCTACAGAACAGCAATAAATTCTATAAAATAATTAAGTTAGGTCTAACTAATTCAATAACTTTCTTATCGTTATATAGGGAGAGGTAATTTTTGTACTACATTGCAAATGTAGTTTATTAAGCATGTGTGTTTAATATGTAATATAAGTTTTATAAGTACTTAAGTAATATAAGTACCAGATACTGTATTCCCTTCTTTAACTGTTTCTTACCATGGTAGGTTACTACATTAAATTCTTTACTTCCAGGACTGTGTGTGTGTACTGTGAACGTGCATTCGATGACCCAAATGATGCCTGCAGTTGGATACAGTCCCATTTAATTGAAGCACAAGCGGAGAGTCTTCCTTCAGTATCGCCCATCTCCTCGACCTCTTTTGCTGAGAGTAGGTTAAAGCTAAAAATACTTTAATCCAGACTTACAGTCATTTGCAAAAATAGATATTCAATATTTAATTCAAGGAAACTTTTTCCTTTACTAACAATGTATGCCCTGATAATTATATGCAATGGTTTAGAGCAGTTCAGTTTCCTTAATTAACAATGGCACTCCTCTTGTTGTCTCATTGATACTAACTAGTACTTTACAAATTTTACTGGTACAATAACCAAGGAAGAGCATAAGGGAGAGAGGAAGCATATCCAAACCACCTCAATGTATTACACTTCACTCTCAACCACACCACACTCATTACCAATTGCTTTCTTACTCATACCACATCTCTCATACACACTCTCATTATTTTCTCCATCCCGACTTGTAAGTCCACATGCACCTCTCAAGTAACTCATTTTTACTGCACCTATTCTAGACTGATGAGCCCTACTCCATGTCCAGGGACTCGTGCCCCCTGGTGTTGTGATGATTTGGCTCCCATAGCTGCCTTCCTTGACAGCCTTCGGGGGTGGTTGAAGACTGCAACGCACACAACCACACTAGCCAACAACACAACATATACTGTACTCTGAGGGCACTTTGGGAAAGCCCGGTTCAGGCCATGGCCTTCCTCGAGAGCTCGGAGCTGCTCGGCCAGACAGCTTGCGGAACTTCAACAACAACTCTTGCCATAATGATTACCTATAATGGCTGAAGACCTAAAACACAATGGAAGACTTCTCCAATCTTTGGACCATTCTCATTTTTTCACAACCATCATTCCTACATGTGCGCATTTTTCTTTGATTATGTGAGTGCTGAACCAAGTACTGTACCATATCTACAGGATGATTCATATACATATTATAATATTTATTAAATGTGTATTATACGCTGTATATATGCATTTAAGACATAATATACAGAACTTATTTACAGTGTTTAAGAAGCAATAGCAGATCATATGTTCAACTGTAATATATTTTCATGAATGCAAGCTCGTACTCATTTTACCATGTTAGCAGAAACTTCTTTTGAATAACCCTATATAATGCATATATATTTTTGTACTTTGTGTGATATTGTACCTTAATTTTGTTTGGATAAGAAAATGTATACAGTATTATGTTTGATACTAAGAGTTTATTTTCACGAAATAAAAGCTGCAATCAACACTGCATTGCCTACCTATACTGACCTTGAGTTTACACACACATTCAAAATACTTGGCATAATATACAACACATCCATGACATTCAAATAACATAATGGCCATCAAAAACAAATGCATGCAAAAATGTAAAGCCCTCAGATCACTTGCCAGCTCAATATTTGGACACAACAAAGAAACTTCAACTACAATATGCAAACAATTACTATATTCGATTAATGATGGATTATGTAAGTCCTGCCTCAGCCTCAAACCTCACTGAGACTATCAACACCCTTCACACCCATACAGAATAGAGCCCTAACGTTAAAGATAATGACAGACTGCACAGCTACCACACCTACAGACCACCAACCTTACTGAGACTCATCTCCAACACTCTTCACACCCATACAGAATAGAGCCCTAAAGATAATCACAGGCTGCACACCATAAAACCAAAATCAAGGATCATCTTGACATGATGAGAGGCACACAAACATTTTATTAGTCCATGAGCTGAGCCTGGAACTTCAGAGAGTACCAAAAAGGTGAATAAATATCATGTGCACTTTCAGCAAGGTGGATGTCTGAAGTGTTGCGAAATGGTTGATGGACACTCCAGAAATATAGCTAATCAATCACCTTTTTGGCAACCTATCTCTAGCAAGTATAGTAAATTTTTGACCGAAAATCGAGAATAAAGTAATAAAAATCGCAAGTCTTCAACAAAAGATCATATCAAGAGACTTCTAGTTGGTCTCATCTTATTCGTTTCTTAATTCTGCATCTTTTGGTGTATAATACATGCAACTTAGGACACAAATTTGCTTCATAATATGAGAAAAGTGAAAGAAAAGTTGACCAATTTGTAGTATTTTCTTACGACTTTGTTTACAAACTTTCTTTTGTTTCTGTCCAATCCGTATCTGGACGACGAGAACACAGTTTCTACGTATTTGGTCAGTTCTCGTCACTGAAACCAAGCGCTCCCAAGACGGTTTCGGTACCCCAATCCTCCGCTTGGACGACCAGATGACGGCTTAGGTGTTGTATGATGGGAAATACAGGATTTCAGACCTTAACACGCCTTCAATAAAGTTTAATTTTAAGAAATATTAAAAATGGTTGCCAGGTTCTTTATTAACATGTTTGATGAAACCTCAACTGAACATCCCATGTATTACTTGATGGAACTATTACAATGTTTAAATAATTATGGATATATATAGTTCTCTCGCAACTCATGAAAGATAAAACCAATAAAAACTTTGTCACCAAAAATATTATGTTATGTGTGTGTACTGGCTTATATACAGTATATAAGTATATTACATGCCCACAGAAAAGAGAGATACAGAGCAAATAATTTTTGCTACCAAGAGACAAATGACAAAACAAGTTTTTCATCGTCAAATTCGAATAATTCAATACAACTGGCTATTATTAAAAATATTCAGAATATTACATGGCTGCTATCACGTGAGGGATAATGAGAGCCTTGATTATAAACTGTTAGGTAGATACGGGAGATATTGAAGTGTGTTAGTGGTATCAACACTTAACACATCTAATATGAAGTTATTCAAATTTGTTTCATTCAATAAAAAGCATTCTGGTTCATGATTCTTATTCAGTTATTGTGTAAGTATTTTTCAGCATTTAGTGCTTGATAACAGCCAGTGAATATTATACGAAAAAAAGTATACAATAATGTTACCTCGGTTTTTTTATATCATAATATTAAAAAGTTAATCATATATATAATTATGTTATTAATTGACACGAATATCGGCATATTAATAATTGATAACTGGGCATCCACAGATTTTTCACTTCCCAAAAAAAATTTCTCACCTTTCTTGTATAGGCAACCCCCCCCCCCCTTACCCTCCTCAAACCCCTCCTTACTTCTACCTCCCACCGGGGAATGGTTCGAACGAGCATATCTCACAACTAGTGATTCGGGATTATCTCGGCCAACGTTGACAACGCTGAGTGGGCCTCATGGGAGTTTGACCAGCTGTACGTGTGTGTGTGTTTGGGATTGCACTATGTTAAACCTTTTATCATATAGATATAATATATTTTGACAATAGAGTTTATTTTACATTATACCTTCTACTTTAAGTATGTGTGAAAAGCTTTTAATATTATGTGTGTGATAGGTGAGACATGTATGATTTCCTAATGTGTTACGTGTATTGTGAAGTTATATTTGTATTCCAACTTCATTGTCCAATACTGTATGGAGCTCTCACCACAACAAATTTCTCATTGTATATATAATGCAATAAGACAATAAAGTATATCTTATCTTATCTTATCTTAGCCGTTGATTGGTTTGCGGGGGGTATGGTGCCAACTCAATATACAGTTCGTAATAATGCTCCCCGGTATAATCGACCATCCACCTTCGCGACTTAGTACGGACCAAAATGTTTTCAAATTATATGAAGAAAATAGGTTAGCTCCATTATATTATATTCACAAATTACAATAGAGTCCATTTATTTTTTATCAGAGCCCATGAGAAAACCAAAAGTAACGTGGAGCGACGGTTCCATGTGGTACACCCGTGATACATAATTCCTGACCAGAGACGAAAGGCAGGCACCACACACACACATACCCTACATTCGAACTCAGCCTCTAATGGTGTACTGGGTGGGGAAATGAGCAATACCAGGCGATTCAAAGCTTTCTGCTCCTCACATTCTGGTCAGAAATTATGTATCACGAGTGTACATGGAGAAATACGTGTCAGACCTCCATTAAAGATGTGCATGGTTATTAAAGTATGACAGTATGTGGCATGCTACAGTCGCGGTCAGTAATAATCATCCACATATGGGTATCTCAAACAATTTACTGTCTAATGTTTTCCCGTTCATAAATGATGTTATTGTTTTAAGTACGGTAGTTTGTAGCTGATTGTAGTAAATTAAAATATGGTAGTTAACCTGTATATTGAAGAGTGTATCACCTAAGGAACATTGGAACCACCACCACCTGCTGCTGAACGACCACTTGATTGATTGTTGGATATTAGGCGCCGCAACATCGAGGTCATATAGCGCCAGAAAAAAAGTGATAGATAGGTGTAACAGCAAGCAGGAAGGAAAAAAAAAAAAAGAGGGACAGTTGAAGAACTGAAAGATGGGAACCATTTAGTCTGGTCTCTCAATAGCGACCTTCCTAGCATGGGAAACCCTCTCTCCCCGAAATCGGGGCAGAGCAGGGGCCGGAGCCCCCTCTAGTCTAGCTCGCCAGGTCTCAGAGACACACATGACCCCCACCCCGTCAAGGCGGTTCCGGATGGGGGGACCACTTGATGGTCTTCAGTACACTCGTGTTAGGTAATTTCTGAACAGAGACGAACGGCAGGCATCACATATACCCTGCATTCGAACTCAGCCTCTGTAGGTGTACACTCGTGATATATAATTTCTGACCAAAGTGTGAGGAGCAGAAAGCTTCGAATCGCCTGGTATTGTTCATTTCCTCACCCAGTACACATAATTATAGAGGCTGAGTTCGAATGCTTGGTAGCCTATGTGTGGTGCCTGCTGTTCGTCTCTGGTCAGGGATTACATATCACGAGTGTACATTTGACGAGGACGATTTACTGAGGAAGAAAAGACTGTGGGGCACGGTGGAATAGTCGTAGCTAAATTATGCAATTCTATTCCAGAGCCTAATAATTGCCAGGTTTGCTTTGACAACTTCTTTACAAGTTTGGAGCTACTTGTGTACAGCCACAATCAAATATGCACCGACACTTACCTTCCATCGTAGTATATATCTTGGTAATAAAGAACAACACGTGTATGATATTGCAACACCTCATAATAATAATTGAATAGGTTGAGTTGATGTAAGGTGTTGTTGTATAATTATATTTTGATATGATACTGATTTATTCGCACGATGGAAGGGAAATGTCGGTGGTTACTTGATTGTGGCTGTATATGAAGGAATAGGACCAAATTTACTACACCGAAACTGTTGTTAATTTCGACACCATCTAAAATATCAGCCAATCAGGCGCCTTTCTCTCGTCATGACGTCACCTCCGATTAACCAATTACATTCCGAAAGGTATGACGTCATAGCTTGATTTTAGTGTTTTTTTTCACTTTTTCACAGTAGAAGTTGTCATTTATTTTTTCATACCTCATTAATCTCATTAAATATTTACTTGGTTCTTTGGTTACAAACGGAGTAATGTTCGAGGATTAACATTATAGTAAAAAATGTGTCAGTCCAATAAAAATGAACTCAAAATTAAGTTGAAATGAAAAAAGTTACTATCTAAAATATCAGCCTCTCACGACTCACGAGCTTCCTTTGTGTCATGTCGTCATATTCCGATTAACTAATGACTCGCGCTTATCCTCGCCGTGAAAAAATAAATAATATAAAAACATTTCACTCCTTTACGACAGCTGTCAATTTTCCCATTATATCACGAGCGAGAAAGAGAGAGAGAGAGACTGTGTGTGTTTTCAACCAATATCTAGATGAAACACTAATGTAACTACCTGTACTATATTATTGGTGCATTGTTTATCTAGAATTGCATATTAAATTGTTACAGTATATATTTACTAAATCTTTAAGTTTGTACAGGTGAAATGGGGTGATGATGATGATGATAATGAAGATACAGAAGGTGATTAAAATACTGTTGGCCTACTGATGATGGTGATGATAATGAAAGGCGATTATGGCGTTAATTAATGTGGGATTTTTAATTCCAGTGCCATCCCAAGTGGTCTGTCACTACTGACCTTCGGTTGAGGGAGTGGAGGCGTCAGCGATGGAGGAAGTGAAGGTGGAGGAGGTGTTGGAGGGGGCAGCACCAAACCCCCTTCCACAGCTTTGGTTGAAGCTTTGAACAGTCCAATTCACCAACGAAGTACTGTAATTCCAATGGAGATCTTATTGAGCATTTATTTATGGTCTCTAGGTATTCCAAACACACCTAAATAGTTATTAGTGCTCGTTACTGTACCTCATTTATTTCGTGAAACAATGGTGGGAGGATTTTGATTGTAGATAAGACTGAAAATAAATTATGGTAACTAAGGTCTGTCTTGTGTTTTCTCTCCCTTTGATTATACTCAACATCATGGAGCATCGAGGTCCTTTATCTTTATGGGGTTATTCAATCTCCTGGCAATTTGCACCAAGTCACCACTCACGAACTGCACCGAGTACCGTCTGTGGCGCATGCAGCAGATACGTCATGTCGGCAATTACGCAAAAAAACTGGATCAGACATTATGCTGGAGAGTGCACTTCTTTGACTGATATTTATACATAATAATAATAACGTATTATAACAAACTTTTTTAGTATTATCATGCACAATAATAATAATTGGTGTAATCGCATACGTTAGAGTGAACGACACTTCATACCTTTGGAAGTGTGTGATTGGTCAATCGGAGGTGACGTCATGACGAGAGAAAGACGCCTGACTGGCTGATAATTTAGATAGTGCCGAAATTAACAACAGTTTCGGAATATGCCACCGGGACACTAGTATCACACTACGTGCCAACCGAAAAAAGAAATCTTCAGCTGAGAGACAACAAGCATAGACTAGTGTCCACTGTGGGCCGAGGATGTTTCGACTATTGAACAGATTCAAGAGAATGCATAATAATTATAAAATGGTATGATAACAAGTCAGTGCTCTTAAAACAAGCTCATTTGAAGGTGTAGAACCTTTGGGTATAGTGAAATGCTATGATTAAGCATCCAATACCAAAGTTGACGTACAGTTGGACACATGAATGGGTGGTACAGCTGAGGTGGTAAATGCTTATCTCCTCCCAGTGCGAAACTCCTTAACGATCAAAAAGGTTTACCAGGGACAGAAACTATGATGTAGGATGGCGACGATAAGCAAATACCGGACAAAAAACACTGGTTATAAGAGAGAGACAAGCATCTTACACCTGGGCTGTACCATGAATTCCTGTGTCCAACTGTACCTGTACCAAACCTTGTTAAGAAGTATAACCATAACATGGGTGGGGTATATTTGGCTAATATGCTTATTTCATTGTATCGCATTCCACTGAAATTCAGATGGTGGTATTTCCCATTGTTTGGTGAGCTAGTATATATGAGTGTGGTAAATGCTTGGCTCCTGTACAGACAAATGTACCCGTGGTGTCGTCCACTTCACCTTCGACGTACCTGTGGATATACCTGCCGGACTGTCACTTACTAGATGGGCTGGTGTCAATCAATATACCACCCGTTGCCTGAACTTACCACCCTTCATCTTCCTGGGAAACTAAGGGAATTACACACACTTTTGAGTAAACGCTTGAAATTGTCTTTATTTACTGAGGTATATCAGGTTACAAGATTACCGATTATATGAGACACTTTTCTTGTCTCTCAAAGACATGTAAAATTCACTCGTGGTTTAAAGATTGGCTCTACGAGAGAAAACAACGCGCCATAATTAAAGGAAACACATCAAACTGGTGAAACGTTCTAAGTAGAGTACCGCAAGGTTCAGTGCTCGGCCCTGTTCTTTTTATAATCTATGTAAATGACATCGATGAAGGCCTCACCTATAAGATATCCAAATTTTCTGGCGACATAAAAATAACTGGAAGAGTTACTACTACTGCTGAAAAAGCGCTACTACAGTCCGACCTTGATCGCTTAGTTAACTGGTCAAAGAAGTGGCAGATGACATAATATTATAACCTAAATAAGTGTAAATTTTGTATATTCGGAGTAACAATGATCGCACTAACTATTCAATGAACGGTACTGAAGTTCGTAAAGTTAATGAAGAGAACGACATGGGCGTAACTATTAGTAGCGACCTCAAACCAGGCAAACACTGTTCAGAAGCAGTTAAAACCGCTAACAAATTAATTGGTTTCATTGGTATAACCTTCGAGTTCAAATCTAACAAAGTCATCCTAACACTGTTCAATTCCCTCGTGCGTGCACATCTCGAATATTGCGTTCAGTTTTAGTCACTTTACTACAGAAAAGACATTGTAAAGCTAGAGAGAGTCCAAAAGCGACCTACAAAAATTATTCCGCAACTGTGAAGTAAACCATACGAGAAGCGACTGAAGGAGCTAAATCTATTCAGTTTAGATAAACGTAGACTACGGAGGGATCTAATATAGAAGTTTTTTAAATGTTAAGTGGTTTCGACAATGTCAATATAAGCGATTACGTAATTGTTGATCAGGAAAAACCACACGAAAGAATGGGTTCATAATAATCGACAAAGCCGTCGGATCAAAAAAAAAATCTTGAACATAATAGTTAATGTATGGAACTCTCTCCCAGCACAAGTAATCAATAGTAATACGATTGAAACTTTTAAAGTTAAACTTGATAAATATGAAGACAAAACCTAACCTAACCTAATACTACCCGCCTCGTTAGTTTTTGTTTTTTTCTTTTCAGACGTAGATAGATTACTTTCTTACTTTTTCCTACTGTACTATAAAGTTTCCTTTGCAGTTTTTTTTTTTTTTTTTGCTACTATTGCACAGGTGTTTCTTCCACCATTTTTTTTTCTGGCCATGATTTGCCAGAGGGTAGTGATGGGTCGTTCGTGAACGATCCGGTTCAAAGAGCCGGCTCTTTGCAGTGAACGATAAGAGCCGGCTCTCGCTTAAGAGCCAAATGGCTCTTTTGGCTCTCTGTGAATTTTGAAAATTTGAAATAAATGTACGTGTATCAGGCTATTTTTCCTACACAG
This sequence comes from Petrolisthes manimaculis, assembly GCA_034508575.1. Taxonomy (NCBI): domain Eukaryota; kingdom Metazoa; phylum Arthropoda; class Malacostraca; order Decapoda; family Porcellanidae; genus Petrolisthes; species Petrolisthes manimaculis. The sequence goes on along the minus strand of JAWZYT010000503.1, from coordinate 1,131,602 downwards.
TGAGGACTCATATTTAATTCCATTGTTTTTTATGTATTCTAATGGGTAGAGCATTCATTGCTAAAAATAAAAACACCTCAGTTTCCCTTTGGGATGAGAAGCTACTGTCCATTTTCTTTTCTATTTTTCTTCATAAATAAAAACTTAGTTTCTTGTTTGAGTTTCAGTTTTTGAACATGAATATAATGAGCTATGTACATTAGGTAATTAATTAGCCTTTACTCATGAAATGTGATATAGCCTATTGGTATACACTGTCATAATCGTCATATTTTATAATCACTGCATTTCTATGTAGAGAGCCGTTTGGGAGCCGAAAGAGCCATTTAAGAGCCGGCTCTCTAAACTGAAAAGAGCCATAAGAGCCGGCTCACTCATGGGAGCCGTAAATCCCATCACTACCAGAGGGAGAGGTGGGTGGGGAGGAGACTTCTACTTTACCTCAGACATGTAGAGTAGTTACACAGGCAGCGTAATGAGGCCCACCAGGGCTGTTGTTGCCTGTTCCTCCTTTATTTTCATTTGTATAACTATAAGTTACTTATCCATTTGCCAAGTCCTTCCCAAATCAGAGCTTGATGCAGTACTCGGAAATTTCTCTTACGCTTAGGGATTTCCTCAATATGTTCGAGAGTGATTAAAATTCAGTTAATTATTGTAATGGATTTGAAAATGCTCAGGGCAACAAGAAATTCTTTATCATCTCCTCCCTTTTTATAACTATTTCCTTAATGCTTGCTGTCACGCCTCTCTATCACCTTTCTCTGTCGCTATATGACCTCGCTGTTGCGGGGCCTAATATCAATCCATCATCATTATCATATAACTAATAGAAATTGAATGAAATACTGTACAAGGAAATAAAATAGAGATATTATCTCTGGTTGGGAAATAATCGTATGGAACAGTATAATATTGTGTTGTGTTATAAATTTTAATAATTAAATATAATTATAAGCCTTCAAGAACTTATATAAGAAACATTGTAGTTCGGTATGCCGGCACAATGATTATTTCATTTTTATAGAGGGGTAATTTTTTTGTGTTACAATGGAGTTCCTTGATTCCTCCAAAGTATGCTAGAAAACAGGACCAGAATAGCAAAAGTAATAGTGTTCTGTTGCTTGGAATAGTTTGAAGGATTCATTTGCTCCAGAATTAACGATACAATAATTCCTCCTTAATGAAATGTTTGATGTAGTGCATTTTTTGGGATGGCTCCTCCTGCTAAAAGGTCAGATATATCCGATTCTTTCTTTGCTTGGCAGTATATTTTATGTACATTAATTATATACCGTAAAGCATGAGATTTTCTCACTGAAAAGGAATTATAATTTACTCCTTTTAAGATGGTAATTCTTCTTTGGGACATTGGAGTGCCTCGATTCCTCCAAAGTATGCTAGGAAACAGGAACTGAAAAGCAAAAGTAATGGTGTTCTGTTGCTTGGAATAGTTTGGAGGATTCAGTTGCTACAGAATTACCAACACAAAATTCCTCCCGTAAAAGTAGCAAAAATTAACCGGCGTTGTGACACTCAAATAGCAAATTGTAAAAGACTTTTTCTGAGGAATAGTAAATATCAAGTCACTCATGCTTTGCTAAGGCTATCATTTCCAACAAGCTGATTTGCAGCCTTGTTGGTATTACTAAATGTCATTGCTTCTTCCGTTTGGCCAGCATGTCATTCATTGTTTTACGGGGGAAGTTTTGTGTTGGTAATTCTGGAGCTACTGAATCCTCCAAACTATTTTTCCAAGCAACATAATACCATTATCTTTCCTTTTCAGGTCCTGTTTCTTGTCGTACTATGGAGGAATCAAGGCACTCCAATGTACCAAAAAAGAATTACCACTCTAAGTAGGCAATTAACTTCTCAAAGATCATGAAGTGGATCCCACTATGCACAAAGAAAATTAATGCCTCGTATAGACATATTCAGTGTGTCAGCATTAATTAGACTTATGGTCGATTCAAGTGGCATTGGTTTGTTAGAATTCCAACCAACCACTCTTGTAAGGCTTCATTAGTTTAGGGTTGATTCCACAGTTGTATTGGTTTGTTAGCATCCCAACCAACCAAGTACACTGTCTTGTATGGCTTCACCATATTCTAAAAGCTGAGTACCCACATTCACAAAATTTATCCAACAGTTAGATAATAATAATCACAGTTTACTTACCAAATTAATTAAATAATTCACCCATTAGTCATTTACACGGCTAATATTCTTTCGTTTGCTTGCTTACAAACGAATACCAACCACTGTGGAGTCGACCCTACGACTTTGTACAATTTCTAGAACACGAGCGGGAGCAGATGTTTAAAAAAATATATGAATATTGATAATTCATGAAATTAACTCAGGTATGTTTTTATAGATAACCCCGTGGTCGTCTGTTGTCCTTCGGACCAAAGAAAAACTATATCCTCTCTTTAGCTGTCTCTTCCTTCCTTCGTGTTTGCTGTCACACCTCTTTCTGATGGTACAAGGTCTTACAGGCCTAAATCACAGCTTTCTTCTAATGTAATTCATAAACAGATAAGCATGAATGGTAGAAAAAAACAGATATTTTTTTACAAAAGTTAAGGCAGATATACATTAGGAGGTGGGAAGGGAACTCCATTGAAACGATGATTCTGGGAGTCGTGTTTCCATAAAAGGGAAGAAAGACCTTGGCCTGTACTAAGAGTCAGGAAGGTCGAGGTTGGATGGTAAGGGGGAAGGTAATACGGTACTTAGTCAGTGGCGTTATTGAAACGAAGGTCTATATGTTGGTCAAAGAGAAGGCAAAGGTATACCCAAGGATGATAGACTATAATGGATAGTCCACTAAACACTTGTTTTCCCTCAATGCACCGCGGGAGTGAAGTCACACTTGTAAACAAACCTGCTTGGTGGCTGGTGCCCTGATAGTTTATAGCCCATCTTAAAGTGTACGTGAAGCGTGAGTGTCTGTGTCATATTATGGGTGTATGTGCAGTGTACGATTGCAATAATGACAGTAGACATTAAAAAAGAGACGGAGTGAAGCTCTTTCGGTTCCTATGAGACCAAGAAAAATCCAAGAAGTGGCTGCAAACGTAAGGACAAATTTATGTTGAATTAGCCCGAGTATGCTCGCTACACTTTAAGGCAACAGACTACATCCCAAGATATAGATTTCAAGGATGTAATGGATCTCTAAAGAAGATCAAAACGTTGTAACCTTGGGCTGTACAGACTCTGCACCTTCCAAATTCAAATCGAGAACCAGGTATGTTGAAATCTATGAAAGGCCTAACTTACTGTTACTTGTATCATTACACCCTCAGCTATTTGCGTATATTGTACATAGTTTTAACTTTACCCCATCTTATCGTTCTCTACTCTACAGTATGTAGTTAGGCCAGGCCAAGTCTACATAATGCTGTTAGAAATGTATCCTAATAATGACTGCATCTCCTACCAGTGGAATATCTAGGTAGGCTACAGTATTGTAATGCTCTATACCCAACAATTTCTCTCTTCTCCATTATGTTTGGGGGGTAAGGTGGGATATATTTTAAGAATAAAGGATGTAATGCAATAATAACATAATCATTCAATGGCCTAATGTAGATTACAGTGGTAGGAAATAGTGGTAGATATTCAGTAGTTTTTCTAATGTGGATATTTGGTCCATATTTGCAATCAAGATTTTACCCATGGATTTTGATTATGTCTGAAGCTGTAACATTCATTTAATTTTCAACTGGTATGGCGGCTCGCTGTGAAAGACTACTCAATAGAGGTAGACGGCTACTGGTACTATACTCTGTTCAAAATTTGTGTTCCTTTTGGCCTCTTATGCTTAGATAGATAGATAGATAGAAATAGATAGATAGATAGATAGTGATAGTTAGATAGAAATAGATAGATATATAGATAGATAGAAATAACTATAGATAGGCAGATAGAAGTAGCTAGATAGATAGAGGCTAGTCGAACATAAATGGTGATAATTCAAGAAACACATATCCACCAAAAAATAAATTAAACCGAGGACATTCCCGGAACTACACCGGAAAGAATGGTGTATCATTTGTCAAAAAAAAAAAAAAAAAAAAAATTGTACCCCCACTGGGGATTCGAACCTGGGATCTTTCGGTTAAGGCCAAATAACAGCCTTCAGCTTGGGCTGCATGGGTACTGGGATCGAACCACCCCAATTGGTATAACATTTAAAAACAAAATGTTATAGGCCAAAGAAGCTTCCAGGCTTCACCGATCAAAATGGCGTATTACTTTTTACTCTAAGTTAAACGATGCAGTCGTGCATAGCGGATATTCATACAGATGGAGTGATTTATATATATATAGATTAGCAAAAACTTCCTATCTGCTCCCCATTGAGTACCAGAAATACACTTCAGTAAATTGAGTGTTTTGAAACATTTTGTTTTTAACTGACTGACATAGACTCACCATGTCAGTCGACTGTCAAAATGCAGTTCAAGAAATTTAGTTAAATTTTGAATAGGAGGCCCCAATTGTGAATCAAATTCAGTTTCAATTGGATCCGAATTGCCGAAAAATCTACAACACGGCTGGAGTGCCTTATTGCACAGCCATCAGCGTACAGTGAGTATTTCAGATTTTTGGGAGGAGCTGGTAGAATGCCATTAATCATACATAGTGTAACAACCCCATTTTTATTATGTATGTTATTTAGGATGTGTTTTTTTTATTAATGTATAATTACTAGCTTCACTCTCCATAAAATACCAGCATTTCTTTCTGGTAACTTACTTAGAAAATTAGTTGAGTGAGGGATGGGGTCCCAATAGAAGGGCGAGATATTTTCGTTGGCGGAACAATATTTGTATCCAATATTAGGAATAATTGTATGCTATGTGGCTGAGGATAAGAGATAATAGGTTGGAGTATTAAGGGAGGTTAAATAATCATTAGTTGTAACTAGGGAATATATCAGGGAGGAAGGAACACTTAATATAATAGGAAAATGTAGCAGGAGGAACTAGTTTGTGTCCGTGTAGGAGCCTGTGACTGGGGGGGGGGGGGGCGAGGCGAGAATGAGTGGGGCCAAGGATCCACATTCAGTTTCGTGGCGGCTTTCTTGGGATCAGGTAACTACTGGATCAGCTGCTACATAAGTGATTTCATTTGTTAATATTGAGGTATAGTATGAATATGTATTTAATATGTTATTAATGAGTTTCGTGGCGGCTTTCTTGGGAACAGCCATATAGCAAAATTCCGGCATAACATTACTACGGGTGTACCTAAAAATAATGTAGATAAATTGAAATTGCTGGCATATATATTTTAAAGTAGACTATCACATTTGTTTCGGCCATATTTATTTTTTTATATAACTATTATATATATATGTGTATGTATTTTTTTTCTTTATTATTATTGATGGGGGGGAGTAAAGTAAATTGTTTTTTTATTATTTGTTTATTTAGTGCTGTTCCCTAGCGAAACTCGGAATTATTCCAGTTCTAGGGGCAGCGGGAGTAGGATTAAGGGAGGGGGGATTGTAATTTAGGGAATATACATATATATTTTTTTATAAGATGATTGTAAATAATAAACTAAATTATAATTAGTTGAGTTTTCCGTTACCGATACCGTATACTATACAAATAGACTTGCTTGATTTAAGACATTGATCGAACCCCCGTTAGAGTAATTCTGGGTTGCTAACACACGTGCCTGTGGTTCAAGCTACGTTACCCACCCAGTGTGTGATAGCTTGGTTCCTGTGGTCAACCTGTGGTCTGGGTGGTGGCAGCGTTACTGACGAGGAACTGGACTTGCCTTTGTATGATTTTGTTAATGGTATTCGCAAGGCAAGTTCGGTCCTCAGTCCTTTTTTTCCCAGACCAGGTTGATCCAGTATAAGGATAGAGTATCATACACTGGTGTGTCATTTTTTTTTATTGTAAAAGGCCGTGCTTTTTGTTCCTCCTCCAGTAAAGTAAGGGGGATAAAAGTAGCAACGTTACAATAGAAATAAGGTCGGAGACAGAACACTCCCCTGGGGGACCCCGTTTGCCTGGACAAATATGTCCGAGAAAGTGACTGTGTCCGAAAAAAGCTTAACAGAGAAAGTTCTGTCAGAAATTAAGTTCTTTACGAACTGGGGCAGATCACCGCGAATCCCATCGCCTATAGTTTCCTGAGGAGGCCATGTCACCACGTCATGTTATAGGCTTTTTCAATATCTAAAAATACTGCCATCAATTTTTTTTTTTGGCAAATGCCCTCTTGAATTTGAACTTCCAGGATTACTATTTGATTGAGCGTTTGGCGACCTTTGCGGAAGCCACACTGCTTGTCAACCAGCAAATTCCTAGAATTAAACAAATGCAATAATCTACGATTAACAATTCATTCCATGACCTTGCATAAGCAACTGTTGAGCGCAATAGGGCGATACGCCGAAGTCGATCTGGGGTTCCCCCCACCTTTCGGTATGGGAATGACATGTGCAAAGTGCCACGAGTTTGGAAATCTCGTTGAACAATTGCAACACCTTGACCATGGAATCATGATCAAGATGCTTTATCATCTCATACCGAATCTCATCCGGTCCTGGGGATGTCCCACTACAGGCTCCTAGGGCTTGAACAAGCTCACTGTTGTAATCTAATTCATCTCCTGTGGCAAAGTCAATATGCTACAGCTCTGATGCTTCCTTGATGGGCAAGAAAGCTGGTCGGTAATTTTCAGAGCTGCTAGCAAAAGAGAACTGCCTGGTAAGGGCATCAGCAATGTCACTAGGTCCATCATAGTTGATGTTATTAAAAGAGATGTTGGTGATTTTATTAGATATTTTTTTCTTAATTAATTTTTTTACAGTGGACCAGACTTGGGAAATAGATGTTTCACTGTTAACCCCTGCAGTCTGGCTGACGTGATAGACCATCAGTACGTGTAGTCCGGCTGACGTGTTGTACCGCCATAGCTATTTAGTGTCATTTTGGGCTATGTAGGACTATTCTAAGCGGGTTTGCTCAATGTAGCGATGTAGCTGCCGCACTCACAATAGCAGCAAAGGCTATAGCCAGTCAGATTCATCAGTTGCTTGCCCACCACCATGTCGGGAAGATCTAGACCTCACTCTCGCGCGTCCGAATCTGTGCTCGCTACTCATAGTCGCGCTCCACTGGCTACTTCAACACCATCTTTGCCTCTACGTCGTCGTCGCCCACCAAAACGCCTTTCTGACTCTGCCATAGGACGAGAGTTGGAATTATTTGTTTCTGCGTGGGACAGTGATCATCCTGTGCTAAGTGATTCTGACCCAGAATGGACTTGCCCTAGGGAGAGGTTAGTGTATACGAGGGGAGGAGGAGATTATAACCTCTGCCCAACCTCTCTCCCAGGTAAGAGAGCCACCTGTGAGTATCTCGTTGCAACTTGCAACCTCTGCTGAACCAGTTGAAATCCCGTCAACGAGTAGGGGGATTTTAGGCGGCCCTAAAGTATCTCCAATCGCTGGGCCAACTGGAGTTTCTCACTCCTCCACTCACTTTCTACCAACCCCTTCACCCCCTCTTCCTCATCGTCGGGTGAAGTTAGTCCTCCAATAAGAGGAAAGCGTAGGAAGAGAGTAGGACGAGCTAGAGGAAGAGGAGGTAGAACGACAAGACCCCCTATCTCGAGAGAGATAGCCCTTCCTCTGTTGACACACACTCACACTCTCTCCCTCTCTATCTTCACCACGTCCACGACAGCCACAACAACAACCACCACCACCACGTCGACGACACGCCAGACTAGGAAAAGTTGATGCATTTGTGTGGACAGATGATAGGGAATCTGAGCCTGATATTCCTGGTTTTGATGCACGGGAATCAGGAATTCAGCAAGAATTTACCTGTACAGCTGCGTCGAAGATGATGGATTACTTCGTCGCATTTTTTGACGTGGCTCTAATGTCGTGGATTGTTCGGGAGACGAACGATTATAATCAAGCAGTCAATAACTGGCACCATAGAACACAACGTGAGCATTCTCATATGCAAGATTGGGAAAATGTGACCGTTGCAGAAATGTATGTGTGTATTGCACTAACGATGTTGATGCCACATAACAAAAAACATCGATTGCGGGATTACTGGAGCACGGATGACTTATTATCAACACCCATCTTCGGGAGGTATATGTCAAGGGACCACTACAGTGACATCCTCACCAACCTCCACTTCACCAGCAACCTGGGTCCCCCCCCCCCCCCGAGTGATAGGCTGTGGAAAATTCGGACTATTCTGGTGCTCCAGAATATCCGTGCATTCATACAACCATTCCAGAAAGTGGTAATCGACGAGTCTCTCGTGCTCTTCAGAGGTCGACTGTCCTTCATTCAATATATCCCGACTAAGAGGCATAGATTTGACTGTCAGACGGGATATGTTTTAGATTTTGTAATTTATACGGGTTCAGATGTGGATATCGCTGAGAATGATCCTCATGGCTTCTCAGGTGCAGTGGTAAAGCACCTGATGGACCATTTTCTTGAGCGAAACCACATCCTGTACACGGATAATTATTACACATCTCCATTGTTGAGACAGTTCCTCAAAGAGCACAAAACGGAATCCTGAGGCACTGTTCGTCCCAACAGGAGGTGGTATCCAGCCTTCCCAGCAACACATCAGGGCGACTGTGTCACCCAAAAATCTGGCCCTCTACTGGCACTGAGGTGGCACGACAAGAGGCCAATACACATGCTCACCACTGTGCACAAGGGTGAGATGTTGGATTCCGGTAAGGTCGAGCGCGGCACAGGTAACCCCATCCTCAAACCTGATGTCGTGCTTGATTATAACATCAACATGAGACTCGTTGATAAATCAGACATGATGATCAGTATAATCGATTGCCTGAGAAAAACCTGTAAGTGGTATAAGAAAGCGTTCCTGCACCTCATCGACTTCTTTGTGTTGAACGCCGTCATACTCTACACCCAGCAACATCAAGCCCCGACCGTCACCCTTCGCCAGTCGAGAAGACGGTCGTGAAGGAGCTACTGGTGAAATATGCAACAAGAGTACCACAGCAGCAGGCACATCCACCGGCAGGAGGGCAGGTTGACAGGCTGCAAGCACA
>JAWZYT010000503.1:1047500-1117500 GCA_034508575.1 Petrolisthes manimaculis | reverse complement strand
TACAATACTTCGTATGAAGCCTGGTGTGCTTCAGAGACTCGTGACTGGATCGAACCAGATGTGGAGATAGCTTCGAGAGGAGTACAGGGTCGTTACACCTCCCCCCTAAGACACTGCCACTTGGTTAGGTGGAAGTGTGGAAGAAACCAGACCCGTTTCTTCGAAGGAGCTATATCCGACTGAGGGCATCGGCTATGCTGTTCTGGCTCCCCTTGATGTGATGAACTTCCACGTTGAAGGGTTGAAGAAACAGAGACCACCTTAGAAGACGTTGGTTGCTGAATTTGTTGTGGTTCAAAAAGGACAGTGGGTTGTGGTCGGTGTAAACTTGTAGGGGTTGAGTACCAGGATACAGGTAGCATTCGAATTTCTTGATGGAATTTACAATGGCAAGCAACTCTTTTTCTATGGTACTATATCGGCTTTGAGACAGGGTAAGCTTGGCAGAATAGTAGGCGACTGGATGTAGGAGGTCATTCTTACCCTGAAGAAGTACTGCTCCCACAGCGATGTCACTAGCATCAGTTTGTAGTACGAAGGGCTTAGTGAAGTCCGGGGAGAGTAGTATGGGGTCTTTAACAAGGTAATTCTTTAGTTGACTGAAGGCCATCTGACAGTCTTCCGTCCAGCAAAAAGGTGTAGATCTACTGGTTAGCCGAGTGAATGGAGCAGACGCTGCCGAGAAGTTAGGACAGAATCGTCGGTAATATCCCGCCATGCCTAGAAAGCGCATCAATGCCTTCCTGGTGGTAGGTATGGGGTAGTTGACGATGGCGGAGACGTTTGCTGTCTTTGGACGAACTTGGCCCTGTCCCACTTCATGGCCAAGGTAGGTCACAGTTGCTTGGGCGAAGTTGGTCTTAGCCAACTTCACTGTCAGGTGGGCATCAAGTAGCTTCTGCAGTACCGTAGTGATCTGGTCCAGGTGAGTCTGCCATTGTTCTGAGAAAATCAAAATGTCATCCAAATATACCGATACACCCTTTACACCCGTTACAATAGATAGATAGATATAAATAGATAAAGATACAGAAATAGATAGATAGAGAGATAGAGAAATAGATATATAGAGATAAATAGATGGACAGAGAGATAGAGAGATAGATATAGATAGATAGATAGATGGATATAGATAGAGAGATAGATATAGATAGATAGATAGATAGATATAGATAGATAGATGGATATAGATAGATAAATATAGATAGATAGATATAGATAGATTGATAGATAGATCCCCGGAAAACGTCGGGTATCGCTGCTAGTCTAATATATAAAACACTCTGTCTGTCTGTCTGTTTAGCACCTATGCACGCGCTCATCCTTTCACCTTGAGTAATAATTTTTACATACGTTTTATCGCTAAACCCTAGAGAGTGTCTTGGCCCTATAATTTTTTTTTCAGTGATTAACTCTTTAAAAACGACTTTTTTTTTAGTTTTTTTTTTCACCCCCAGCTGACTACTGGGAGCCAATTTTGTTAATTTTCAACTTTCATGTAGGTAAATTTTGTTCTTGCAGAATGAAAGAGCTTGAATTTACACACCAGGAACTGAAAATGGGAGCCTCCTAGGTGACTGAATTTGTGTATGACAAGAGCGTCAAAGTCCGAAAATAAAAAAAATAATATCCCCAGAAACATTATGAAAGAAAACCTCATACGATGACAGAAAACCTCATACGATCTGCGTACGCATGTGCTCGCTCGCTCTCTCTCACACTTCCACACACACAAACACACACACACACACATACACACACACTCTCTCTCTCTCTCTCTTCCACACACACACACACACACTCTCTCTCTCTTTCTCTCTCTTACACACACACACACACAAACACACACTCTCTATCTCTCTCTAGATAGAGAGTTAGAGATAGATAGAGAGATAGATAGATAGATAGATAGATAGATATTTTGATAGATAGATAGAGAGATAGATAGATATATTGATAGATAGATAGATAGGGAGATAAACATATAGAGAGATAGAAAAATAGAGATATAGATATATATAGAGAGAGATATATAGATAGATAGATATAGATAGATAGATAGATAGAGATAGATATAGAGATAGAGATAGAGAGATAGATAGATATAGATAGATAGATAGATAGATAGGGAGATATAGAAATAGATACATAGAGAGATAGAGAAATAGATAGATAGAGATAGATAGATAGAGAGATAGATAGATAGATAGATAGATAGATAGAGAGATATAGATAGAGAGATAGAGATAGATAGAGATAGAGATAGATATAAATAGATAGATAGATATAGATAGAGAGATAATTATAGATAGAGAGATAGATATAGATAGAGAGATAGATAGATATAGATAGATAGATATAAATAGATAGATAAATATTGATAGAGAGATAGAGAAATAGATAGATAGAGATATTACAGATAGATATATAGATAGATAGAGATAGATAGATAGAGATAGAGAGAGAAAGAGATAGAGATATATAGATAGAGATAGATAGAGATAAGATAGATAGATATGGATAGATATATAGATAGATATAGATAGATATATAGATAGATAGATAAATATAGATAGATAGATAGAGATAGATATAAATAGATAAATATAAATTGATAGATACATCCCTGGACAACGTCGGGTATCGCTGCTAGTACTTGATAATCATGGTTCCTGACTTATACAACAGCTTTAAAATGTACAGTATGTACACTATGTACACTATGGGTGAGAGGTTACAGACTTTTGATTCATTCAAATGTACTCACTTTTTTCACTCTCCTCTGTATTTAATACTGTACTTTAGAGTTTAAGGAAATAAATTACTCGTGTCTACTTTTATGTTCTTACCTATTTGTATTTCTGTACATCTTTGTTTCTTCTCCTTTTAATTAATTTCTTAATGTGACCTCTAATTGTAGGTATTCCCTGTTGACACAAGTTTTCTATATCTTTACTATCCCAAACTACTGCAGCATATTCCAAGGTAGTCCTTATAAAGGATGTAATTATTTTCTTGACCATTTCTTCATCTATATAAGTGAAGGTCACTCTCAAATTGGCTAACAATGTATACAAGTTTCTCACTTTTTCATTTATATGATCATCTGGTGTCAATTTCTTATTATCGTTACCCCTAAATCTCTATCATTCTCTGCTTTATTTAATATCTTATTTTCAAGCTTGTACTGCCATTTGGTCTTCTCTCACTTCTACGAAATTTAAAAATAATATGTTTTATATCTTCAGTTTCCATAACTAAAGTAGTTAAAGGAAGTACATTAGTGTTTTCTACTTATGCCAAGATAACTCAAACATAAAAATGTATTGCACACTGGCAAAGTAAATAGTAATTAAGAAAAAGAAAAAAAATAACAAACTTTTCAGAATAGCAAAATTACTACACAGATTACTGTATATACAAAACTACAGAAAGGCAACAGCCTGTAAAGAAACGTTATTTTTCAAGCAAGTAATGAAATTGTGGTTGAAGATAGAGTTAATGTGGGGAGAAAGATGGGTGAGAGACATGATATGCATGTAATACAGCATAAAGAAATATTAACGAATATCTAGCAAATTCAGTTAATAATCTCAATTTTCTATGTTTGTTACTTATCTATTTCTAATCGTAAATTATTAATATCACGGGGTTTTGCTAGCTAGAATCAGCGTGATCGAGCCTCTGTTAGCCTGTAAATACAGTGCTATAGCCTTCAATATAGCATACACTAGTCTACTATTCATGAAAACTGGTACAACTTTGTCACCATATGAGAGTTTCCATACGGAGTGCTCTTGTGTTGAAAGTGACTCCTCTTCATCACCTCTTATCTCCATAACCAAGCGTCACAGAGAGCTGGGGTTAGCCTCATTGGAAAGATGATGAGTTGTTGGTGGGGACCAAACCAAATTTCCGTTTAGGTGAAGGCATTGTAGTTTAGGAGTAGGGATAAGGTGAAGTAGAGCGAATTCAGCAATATCTGCCGGACATAGCAGTAGATTCGTGCTCACCTGCATAGCCGTAGAGGGAGGCAAGAGAGAAGTGGCCCTGATCTAAGGGGGTAATTAACATGGGCCATGCTGGCAAGTCACCTAACATAAACAGTAACCACCCTAGAAGAGAGAGATTGATTGATTGATTGACTGATTTATTGATGCAACAAGGCATCTGGCGGCGCAACAGCTAGGGTCATATATCGCCCAACACAAAATTGTTATCCTCAACTAACAAACTCGTAAACTCCCGAAAGGGACAGGCATCATGGCTAAAATACACACAAGCTAAAAACACACAACATTACTAAAAGAACGCGTCAACTTAACTAAAATATAAAAAAGAATCAAGACTAAATAATATCAAACTATCTAAAAACCATAAGTATAATACAACCACAATTTATGGAGGAGGCCAGCCTCCTCCACATAGGAAAGGGTGTTCCCTCCCACACTACAAGCCTCCTCCCCGAGCACCCGGGTGAGACTGTAAGAACCGTCACCCACCCGGTACTCGGAGAGGTGTCTACGATGCAGGTTCCCAAAACTGGGACACTCAACAATAATATGCCGCACTGTCAAAGGGACCAGACAATCATCACAGTAGGGAGGGTGAATCCAGTCCATTAAAAAGCCATAAGTCAATAATGTGTGGCCAATGCGGAGACGGACAAGAGCCGTCTCCCACCATCGGGACAGGCCGCTGTAGCTCCACAAACCAAGGCGTTGGCGGATGTCGCGGAGCTTGTTAGCCCCGACTGCATCCCATCTGTCCTGCCAGCAGGAACGAACGGCAGCATCTATATAGGGTCGAAGGTCCACTGCAGGAACAGGATGACGCCCGGCAGGAGGCCGAGAATTGGAGACCGCAGCCTTAGCCAGGGCATCAGCTCGCTCATTGCCATCGACACCAACATGGGCCGGGACCCAACAGAAAATGACTTTGCGGCCACGACGACCCAGGAGGATAAGCCACTCAAGGATGGCCAACACCAGGGAATGGGGAGAGGTAAAATTGCACAAGGCCTGCAAGGCACTACAGGAATTACTATAAATAGTAAAAGAAGGCTGAGGGAGAGTAAAAATCACTTGGATAGCATATAAAATGGCCGAGAGCTCAGCAGTGAAAATCGACATAACAGAAGGAAGCCTACCGCCACGGCAAAAGTCAGGAAAGAGTGACGAAAGACAACTCAAAGCCAACTCCAGCATCAGACTTAGACCCATCTGTATACACAGGGAGGGACTCCCTGTGAGTGAAGACATGTTCTAAAAACAGGGAACGAGCCACTGGAGGAGGAAGAGATTCCTTTTTGTCTGTAAAACAGGTACAGGGAAAAACTTCTGGAAGAAGCCATGGAGCCACCCTGGGGACCCTCAAAGGACGAATCTGGAAATCTTCAATTCCCATCTCCTCCATAGCCTTCCTGACGATTGCGACGAAGGCGAGAGAAAGCAGCGCGCTTCTCCCGCACAGCAGTGGTGCAGACTAGTGAACACCAAGGGACAGGACGTTTGGGAAAGGCAAAGTGGAGTACATCAGTGAAATATGTTACAGCCTCATCAGAGTTACCAAAATCGGCTACTGAAGAGACCGAGAAGTTAGCTCTCTAAAAAACTGCCAGTCAGCCTTCTCTAATTTCCACTTAGGAAGACAACACAGTGGTTCATACTTGTTACCTACTAAAACTATAGGGAAATGGTCACCACCATATAAATCAGGCAACACTTTCCAAGTAAAATCTAACAGAGCACTGGGTGAGCAAAGGGAAATGTCAATGGCGGTAAAAGTCCCAGTTGGGCTATTAAATTGTGTCACATCTCCCTTATTCAAAACCCCTAATCACTCATCCTCAATAAAAGAAGCTAATAAAACACCCCTGGGGTTGACCGAACTGTCACCCCACAGAGGATGACGACCATTAAAATCACCCAATAAAATAAATGGAGAGGGAAGGTCCCGTACAAGACTGTTGAGATCAACCTTCTCTACTGTAACACTGGGAGGAAGGTATAGACGGCACACAGTGTAGAGTATGCTGAAGGACTGGCAGGAATGCAGTCCCCAAGCATTGTCTCTTGAAAAGAAACATATGCAGGAGAGAAGCTAGAGAGAAGAATGCGCAGTTCTTCCC
Source organism: Petrolisthes manimaculis (assembly GCA_034508575.1). Taxonomy (NCBI): domain Eukaryota; kingdom Metazoa; phylum Arthropoda; class Malacostraca; order Decapoda; family Porcellanidae; genus Petrolisthes; species Petrolisthes manimaculis. The sequence goes on along the minus strand of JAWZYT010000503.1, from coordinate 1,111,370 downwards.
AAGAAGCACGCAAGCTACGGCAATTCCACTGAAGGACTTTGATCAGCGTTACTTTGGTCCTGGTCTTTGGGAAGCATAATGGAGGTACACTCGCCAGCACTGCCCCGTGATACAGGGGCTCGCACGTTTTAGGAGATGTGGCACCACTGTGATGATTTCCCTGGAAACAATCCACGTGTGTGAAATAAGTAACCTCGATACAGTGGCGCATGAAATGAACTTTGTTGTTGAATGTTTCGAACCACAAAGTATAATAACAGGCTGAACCATGTTTAACTTGATCCATGCAATAAGTGTTTAATATCTGCCAGCTTTACAGTATATATAAAAGAGAGAAATATATAATCTTACCTCATCACGCCCTAACCATCAAAGCGAGACCCGCGAACCTATATACATTTTCTTGATCAGGGTGACCCAAGGATGGTTTTAGGGGAAAAAAAATAAAAAACTTTTTTATTTGCTCATTCTAGCTGCTGGCTAGCTTGCCAGTAAGGACTTCAACTCAGCCCCCTCACTGAGGAGTGGGTATTTACCAGAAAAAATAGGGATATATATCCCCACCGGGAACACATTTTGACCACCCCCTCAGGAGGAAAATTTGTGATTGCTTTTGCAATTTATGCATATGATGAATCTTAATCCAACATACTTTTTGTTCTCCAAATATTGGGTATCTTATTTTTTACTCGGTCAACGCCGGGTACTACACAAAGTAGTTATTTATAATATAGATAATAATTGGCCACTGTTTTGTGATGACGTGTCGTTCTTATCTCATCATCTAGTCTGCAGCGCCTTATATGAGGTCAGAGAAAAGAGGGAGCTGTGAGCCTGGCACATACAAGCTCAGATGTGACCTTGCCTTTCCTTGCCTTGCCTATCCCGTGACTTCTTGATGATGTCGTTGGGGCACCATTGAAGCAGAAGCCACCACTCTTTTTCATCCGTCTCTGTCCTATGCTGCCCTTTGGGATTCCACGAACCGTAGGCCTGTCCATTCTCGGATGTTGTCTTCCCATCTCTTGCGTTGTCCTCCTCGTCTTCGGCTCCCTTTGACAGTCCCTTGCAGAATTGTCTTTGCGAGACCGTTTGATCGGGAAACATACCCATACCAACTCATTTTACGTTTTTTGACCACTGTGAGGAGATCATCATGTGGTCCTATTGCCTGTCTTATCCTGTTACGGACCTCTTCGTTCGTTATGTGATCTGAGTAGCGTATGCCTAGCAGTGCTCTATAGCATCGCATTTCATTTGCCAGTATCTTTTTCTGTAACTCTGCTGTAAGTGTCCAGGTCTCGCCAGCATATAATAACACTGACAAGGCCAAGGAACGCATAAGATGGATTTTGTGGCGCAAACTGATGTCTCTGTTCCTCCAGATGGTTTTGAGTCTTCCTAGTATGGATGTTGTTTGTGCAATTCGAGCTAGCATCTCTGGTTTTGAGCCTTCATCCGATATGATGGAACTTGGCAAGGTATTTGAAGGTGTTTACGGTTTCGATAGTAGTCCCGCTTATTCTGATATCGGCGCTAATACCTTGAGTGTTGTTAGTCATGATCTTGGTTTTTTCAGTATTAATCTGCATTCCGAAAGCAGAGGCTGTCCTATCCAGGCGATCGACCAAGTTTCCCAGTTCTTCTTCACTCCCTGCAAGGGCATCAATGTCGTCTGCGAAGCGTAAGTTGGTGATTGTTCTTCCTCCAATTGAGACTGTGCCCTGATGTTCTTCTAGGGCATCTTCCATAATTCTTTCCAAGAAGATATTGAAAAGAGTTGGTGATAGGAGGCATCCCTGTCGTACGCCAACTGTAGTACGGAACCACTCACCTTTGATACCATTCAGGAGGATAGCGCTTGAGGCATTGTTGTATAGCTGCTCAATCACTCGTATAAGGTGGCCATTGATGTTATACTTCCTCATTGTTGCCCATAACGCATCGCGCCACACTCTATCGAAGGCTTTCTTGAAGTCAATGAATATGTGGTATAGCTTTAGTTGGTGTTGGTTGTACTTTTCACATATAATTCTTAGGTTAAATATCTGTTCAACTGTGCTCCTCCTTGCTCTGAATCCCGCTTGTTCCTCGGCAAGAATGGTCTCTGCTTCATTTTTCAGCCTGTTTAATATTATTCTTAGCATTACCTTGCTTGGATGGCTTATCAGGCTTATTGTTCTATAATTCTGGCACAGCTGGAGGTTGCCTTTTTTGGGCAGAGTAATTATTAGTGGTTGGTTCCAGTAAGGAGGCCATATCCCAGTTTTCCAGATCTTGTTACAGATGGTGGTGAGTACTGAGATCGTAGCTTCACCCCCAGCTTCGACAAGTTCAGAGGGTATGTTATCTGCTCCTGCTGATTTTCCTTTTTTCAGTGTCTTGACTGCCGCTTCTACTTCTCCCCTGAGGATGTGATGTTCTTCTTCTTCGTATTCTGCCTGTTGGATATTTAGTACTGCTGGATCGCCGTCTACTTGTTGGTTATATAATTCCGAGCAGTACTCAGTCCATCTTTCCATTACTTCCTTTTCTTCGTGTAGGCACTTTCCTGTCTTGCTTTGCACGCTCATAGGTCTTCCCTGTTTTTTGTTTGTGAGTTTTTTTACCACTTCGTATGCTTTTTTGGTGTATCCTACTACACTAATAGTAGAAGTTATTCTCAAAAAGTGATAACATGAACTGAATAAACGAGTAAACACTGATAAGTTGGATTTGTGAATGACAACTATGCTGATCAAGTTTGTAAGTCTGACTTTATTACAATTATTTGGGTGAATAATATTAACATCACTTCTAATTGGGATATATTTTAACCTGCAAACGGATAACAAACTAATCTTTCCAATTTTTATTATCAAACAACAATTAACAAAAATGAACTTTTTATGGAGACAGGGGCATATTCATTAATGCTCTATTAACATTGTGTATATTGCAGCTACAGTAACTACCTGGTTTTATGTTCATTATGTTATGATGGCGAGAATGAATATGCTAGCCCCACCGACAAGGTGAAGAAAACTCGTCTCTTCAGTTATGACTGGAAACTGAAGCTTCTGCCAATGAGTTCTCGACAATATCATGGATGTTCACTATTCTTGTGATTCGTTCTATGAATATTGAAGCAAATGTGGTCTTATCACAGCATGCCATGTGCGAGTCTTATGGCTCCTCCCTTTTTCTGACAACAGATTTGGGGATCCATACATGTATTAGGTGATAAGATAGAAACAGAACGTAAAGACAAAAATGTAGACAGTTAAAATACATTACATAATGACGAGTACGGAATATTTCTAATGTAGAACATTAAGGTTAAACAAATTCGGGCTGAAATGATACATTTTGGTTCGAAGTTTTAAACAGCAAAGTTCACTTCATGCACCACTGTATCGAGGTTACTCCATCTCACATGCGGGCATTTTTCGCAGCAAATCATGACAGTGGTGCCACATCTCCTAAAACGTGCGAGCTCCTGTAACACGGGGCAGTGCTGGCGAGTGTACCTCCCACTACCACCTCGACCTGAGGGTCTATTCAAACTATACGTTTTGTCAAATCCTGGGTCACTAGAAGAGCGAACCCGAGGAGAAGTACTTGGGGTAGTAATTGGGACCCGTTGACGAGTCCCTGAAGCATTTGATATGTTTGATAAAGATGAAGATATATGAGCAGGGATATTCTTAGAAACATTTACATTGGTATTGTCCTGTGCAGCAGTGGTATCACTGACACAGGCAGACACATCAACATCCATAATACAGGTGGTAGAATCACTCTGCTGTTCAAGCGGAGGAGAAACTGAATCTTTTGAAGTCGCGACATCAGTGGCATCCACATTATCTTCACGCTCCTCTGATAGTCCTGAAGGAAACTTGCGAGGAGGAACTTCTGTTGAATCAAGAGATTCATCAGAGCCACGAGAACGCTTCTGGTGACATTGAGAGGAAACTACGGATGAGTCCTCAGAGATGGTTGCTTTATAAAGAGGAACATCTATTGAGTCAAGTGCCTCAGAGGAACCATGAAGACGTCTCTGTGACCGTTTAGGTGACTTAAGTTTCCTTTTTGGAGAGCGTGTGGCAGCATGAACCTCTACCACATGGACACCTTTAGCTAAAGTTGCAGAATTGTCATCAGTTGAAGGGTCAGCAGAATGAGTGTCTGATAAGGTTTCCAAAACAGAGAAGGTATTATGTAGTGTAACCTTAGAAACGCTCTCACTGGAGCATAAAGCTGTTGCCTCTTGAGAGGGTTGAGATGGCGCTGCAACTGATTTGGGGCGAAGGGAGGAGGCGTATGTCTTAACACCACCATCCTTCTGTCGCCTGAAGTTGAGTTGCCGTCTGGCACTACCAATACTAATGAATTGGGTATTAGCAAAGTGAAGAATATCCTGCTCAAGGAGGTACAGCTCCGGACTGATCAATGGTCCACACTTCTTCCACCCTTGCCTTGGTGTGGGCCTCAACGGATATGGTATCACTGACAGGTGGAGGGGGGAGGGGAGAAATGTGGGCGGAGTTATATAGGGGGGGTAGCGTTACCAATGTTGAGCCATCCAGAAATTTGAATCCCGAACCACTTGTGATCATGGATGTGAACCACTCACTTGAAGGTGGTAGGAGAGGAGGGGTTGGGTTGGAGAGAGGGGGGTAAAGCTTCACCAGTGATCGAGATGGAGAGAATTATTGGATCAAGTAGCTAAATGTTTTCTTCTGTAATCTAAATCCAACTCTGATGCTGCATTCCATGGGATATTCTATATTATTTGAAATGAATCCAGATTTTACCTAATATAATTAACACGACACCAGTTTTTGATGACTAATATATCAAGCGATGCACCACCTACCCAGTGTTAAGTTACATTTCAAGTAAATCCTTTATTTTTATCCTGTATCATTTATGACATTTTCTAAGAAACGTCTATTGTGTAACTGGTTACCAAAGGATAATAGTTATAGTGTAAGATGTTAATTACCTAATAACTACTCCATCTGTTCTTCCTCACCCCGTCCTCCCTTATTCAATTCACTGTTTCCTCTCCCTCCATCCCACCATTCCTTGCTCTCCATCTTACCACCACTACCATCATTCTGTGTGTTGCTGCATAATCTGTTAATGCGCAAACACGACCACAATAGAAATAAAAGTGATATTTGGTATGCAAATACAATCCGTTATATATGACGAATATATTTATTACCTGTATTTATTTATCTGAGGTCAACATCTAGGCCAGCCATTCAGACGCCCAGTATAGTGAACCAATCACAAGATTTAGAGGATATTGTGTCACAACTATTGTTATTACTAATTAAAACAGGGAAAAATTGAAATCAGACATTTATTGGTTATTGTTTACATCTCCACAAGTCCTCGTCACGAAGCATTCAAACCCATAATCCAACTGGGTCTGTAGGCACCACACTGTAATTATAATAACCACAATTATAATAACTGTTAACTTATTATAACCTGAAGTTTATACTTCGACCTCACGTTTGCATTAAGCATGTGTAATGTTTGTTTTGTTTTCTTATTATTATTATAAGCACCGATATATGTATTGCTTTAGACCCTTAGCCACGATGATATACAGTATATACACTATTTATATACACTTCTATGAAGATATTAAGGCTTGAAATACTGTAGATTACATATTTCATTTTATTACTCATCAATTTGTTGCTAGTATCGTGTTCAACCACCCTCCTTCTCAATGACAGCCTGCAGTCGCTCGGGCATTGAGGCACCATGCCTCCTCACTGTATAATATATATGGTTTTCCCCGAAAAATCTCCCACTGTGTTCTGGTGTGACGTAGTAAATCTGCTGTGGTTCTCTGTCGTTCTGGCTCCCACGTGTTAACGATAAAACCTCATCGATTTTCTATAGGGTTCATATCGCAGTCTTAAATAGACAAATCTATCACCTGCAAATAATCATGAGCAGTAAACCATTCTTGAACTTTCCTCGCCATATGGATAGGGCATCGGTCGTGTATAGGACAGATAAGGGTGAGTAGTTGAAAAGAAATTAAAAACATTTAGAATATGTGCTTCATTATATTGCATTTGATCGATCTATTAAATAAAGACACTGTCTATTGTTCACCCCCGTAGAGAGATACTGATTATAATTATTATCCTTTGGATATTAAGCAACAAATAACGGAGCTGAGACAATTAATTTTCTGTCTTCAGCTTTACCTGTATTCTTTTCACCCCTCATGCTGGCAGTCCCCCTCTTTATCACCTCTTCTCGCCGTAAAATAAATAAATTTCTACCTATATTTTTCAAGTAACTGGCAACCTCACACAACCTCCTCTCACCTGTCTTCTCTCTCTCTCACGTCCCCTTCCTTCCTTGCCTTCTGTAGTATTTTTTATCTTTTGTTTCTCATATTTTTAACCTTCTCATTCGTTCTTTGAAAGTTTTAATGACATAAGCTTTTCTCTCTTATCACCCATAACCAAATTATTAAGTAAAAATTTACCGATAATCCACTGTTTTTATTAAACCTGGAGAATCAAAGGTGACAAACATATATATTCTCTTTGTCGGGAGAATAATATGTAACAGTTCTGGCTCTCAAAATACATTGGTTTGCAAGATTGCCAACATTAATAATTAAGTCTTGTGGGTGATAACTAGATGTAATATATAGGCCTATAGGCCGCATCTAAATTCATAATTATAAACACTAAGAAGAATGGAAGACAAATATGTAATGCTTTATAGAAATGGAACTGGAATTTGTATTTCTGTATATTGTATTTTACTTTAATGTTGTCACTATTAAGAGTTTTATTATATAAATATTGTGGAATACAAGGTGCAGTAATATCTTTATAAAGTTAGTATTAAAAGTAATAGCAAGATGCTGATGGTAGTCTTCTATTGAATTAATCCTTTATATTATTGTGTGCACATAAATACTCGTCATTAGAAATGTGTAGGGTTATGAAGGCTGACGTCTCATAGGTTGTCACCACTGATTATCATATGTTTCACAAATAGTAACTAGCTTTATTCTGCTTTGTCTACGTGTTAATGATTTCCTTGTTATGGCCAGAAATTTACTTGTAATCCAATAATACACTATATGTAACGTAGAACAAGTTATTTCCCCCCCCGTGTGTTAGGTTGGTAAGCCTGCGAAAGCTACAAGATGTGGGATTGGTGTGTGTGTGTGTGTGTGTGTGTAAAGGGAACTGTGGTTCACATGACTCGAACCTTCACTTCATCAGAAATAAGCCTATATTCTGCAGGAGAGATTCGATTGTCTCATTCCGTTCCACAGAATATTATTCTTTTCACATATAATATATGGATAATTGTGGTTCTCATAATTTTGTTTAATATATTCATTATTGTTGAAACACATTTACCATTGAGTATAGCCATTTCATTACATATGTCCAAGTTTTATAGTCACCCATCCTATCTGATGTCATTACAGTTCTGCTGATATCGAACAATACTTAATTAGCCTACAGATGAGAGTAGAAAATAATAATATTATGATGACAATGATAAAATTCAATACTTAATTATATAGGTTTGTTAATGTGAACTCCATCTCCATTAGTTCCTTCGCCCAAAGTCAACCATAAATCTTCAAGAAAACGTCTCTACAGCCACGGCTATTGGCGTCTCTCTTGTTCTCTCTTCCTCCACCAGCCCCTCCATACCCCCCCCCCCCCCTTCTTTCTCTCTCATTTCATATATATATATATATATATATATATATATATATATATATATATATATATATATATATATATATATATATATATATATATATATATATATATATATATATATATATATATATATATTCTACATAACTATTATCATATCCTTTTGCTTGCATAAATTTGAAGGACAATGGGTGATAAGGGAGAAAGGCCTATGTCATTAAAACTTTCAAAGAACGAATGAGAAGGTTAAAAATATGAGAAACAAAAGATAAAAAATACTATAGAAGGCAAGGAAGGAAGGGGACGTGAGAGAGAGAGAAGACAGGTGAGAGGAGGTTGTGTGAGGTTGCCAGTTACTTGAAAAATATAGGTAGAAATTTATTTATTTTACGGCGAGAAGAGGTGATAAAGAGGGGGACTGCCAGCATGAGGGGTGAAAAGAATACAGGTAAAGCTGAAGACAGAAAATTAATTGTCTCAGCTCCGTTATTTGTTGCTTAATATCCAAAGGATAATAATTATAATCAGTATCTCTCTACGGGGGTGAACAATAGACAGTGTCTTTATTTAATAGATCGATCAAATGCAATATAATGAAGCACATATTCTAAATGTTTTTAATTTCTTTTCAACTACTCACCCTTATCTGTCCTATACACGACCGATGCCCTATCCATATGGCGAGGAAAGTTCAAGAATGGTTTACTGCTCATGATTATTTGCAGGTGATAGATTTGTCTATTTAAGACTGCGATATGAACCCTATAGAAAATCGATGAGGTTTTATCGTTAACACGTGGGAGCCAGAACGACAGAGAACCACAGCAGATTTACTACGTCACACCAGAACACAGTGGGAGATTTTTCGGGGAAAACCATATATATTATACAGTGAGGAGGCATGGTGCCTCAATGCCCGAGCGACTGCAGGCTGTCATTGAGAAGGAGGGTGGTTGAACACGATACTAGCAACAAATTGATGAGTAATAAAATGAAATATGTAATCTACAGTATTTCAAGCCTTAATATCTTCATAGAAGTGTATATAAATAGTGTATATACTGTATATCATCGTGGCTAAGGGTCTAAAGCAATACATATATCGGTGCTTATAATAATAATAAGAAAACAAAACAAACATTACACATGCTTAATGCAAACGTGAGGTCGAAGTATAAACTTCAGGTTATAATAAGTTAACAGTTATTATAATTGTGGTTATTATAATTACAGTGTGGTGCCTACAGACCCAGTTGGATTATGGGTTTGAATGCTTCGTGACGAGGACTTGTGGAGATGTAAACAATAACCAATAAATGTCTGATTTCAATTTTTCCCTGTTTTAATTAGTAATAACAATAGTTGTGACACAATATCCTCTAAATCTTGTGATTGGTTCACTATACTGGGCGTCTGAATGGCTGGCCTAGATGTTGACCTCAGATAAATAAATACAGGTAATAAATATATTCGTCATATATAACGGATTGTATTTGCATACCAAATATCACTTTTATTTCTATTGTGGTCGTGTTTGCGCATTAACAGATTATGCAGCAACACACAGAATGATGGTAGTGGTGGTAAGATGGAGAGCAAGGAATGGTGGGATGGAGGGAGAGGAAACAGTGAATTGAATAAGGGAGGACGGGGTGAGGAAGAACAGATGGAGTAGTTATTAGGTAATTAACATCTTACACTATAACTATTATCCTTTGGTAACCAGTTACACAATAGACGTTTCTTAGAAAATGTCATAAATGATACAGGATAAAAATAAAGGATTTACTTGAAATGTAACTTAACACTGGGTAGGTGGTGCATCGCTTGATATATTAGTCATCAAAAACTGGTGTCGTGTTAATTATATTAGGTAAAATCTGGATTCATTTCAAATAATAAAGAATATCCCATGGAATGCAGCATCAGAGTTGGATTTAGATTACAGAAGAAAACATTTAGCTACTTGATCCAATAATTCTCTCCATCTCGATCACTGGTGAAGCTTTACCCCTCTCTCCCCAACCCAACCCCTCCTCTCCTACCACCTTCAAGTGAGTGGTTCACATCCATGATCACAAGTGGTTCGGGATTCAAATTTCTGGATGGCTCAACATTGGTAACGCTACCCCCCCTATATAACTCCGCCCACATTTCTCCCCTCCCCCCTCCACCTGTCAGTGATACCATATCCGTTGAGGCCCACACCAAGGCAAGGGTGGAAGAAGTGTGGACCATTGATCAGTCCGGAGCTGTACTATCGTGGACATATATTCCGAGCCCCCTTCCTGACTGAGAGACTTGATTTGAGTTGGTAACATTGTTGATTTCTCCTCCCCCCCCCTCTCACTCTTTCCTCCCTCCCTCCTTCTCCCTCAATGTGTCCCGTCTTATAAAGTAAAGAATGTGAAGCTTCGTGAACCCTTCGAGTATGATTGTTTATTAACATATTATTTCATCATTTCAAAGTCAGATGATATTAATACATATTTGATTACGTATACTCTCAAAACTCAGTGCAGTTGTCATTAACTGAATAAATAACGAGTATATTATACCTTCCTTCTCTTCCCAACTTTGTTATTATCCTCTCCACTTCTCTGATCTCCCTCACCATCCCATTTCCTGTATTCCCTAATCACCTTCCCGCCAGCCTCACTCACTTCTTCCTCTGACATACAATATATCACCCTCCACCCTTCATTTTGACACACCTAAATAGGGACCAAGGTGGGCCGAAACTTTGTTTATCCCCTGTTGCTAGTGTATATAGTACTATTTACTAATATACTTCAATTTTTTTGTTAATTTGTTATACCATACAGACTGACCCAATCAGCTTATTTCACAACTGCATAGTATACACGATTCATGCCAATGAGACAATATTCCATCTTTTTGAATATCTGACTTCATCTCTTTACGACCATGACTATTTTGTAGCTTAAATTACACCTAAATAACTATGGATTTGTGACATTATATGTTTTAAATATAGTTACAGTGATGGTAAATGGATATTTATATAAAATGATGGTAAATGCTCTTTGTATACAAAGAGCATAACTATATTTAACTTTTTACAAATGTAGAATGTCAATATTTTACTGATATCATGAGCATCTGCTTTTATATAAGAGGAATGAAAATGTAAAGTTCAATATAATACAAGAACTCGAATAAGATAAACGTTGAAACACATGAAGCTTCAAGAGATTCCTTGTGAGCTTCATCGAAGCTTATGACATTAATTCTTCCAACACTGTTGACTTATCATTTGCAAGACTAGCAGTAAGATGCAAAGACGGTAACACGACGCTGTAACTGAACGGGCTAGAATTGTAGGCAGGAGCGAAGCAGGGCAAAATATCGTTAGCTGAACCGGTGGCAGGAATCTGGAAATCTACAAGATCGTCCGAGAACAGGACGGCCACAGAAAACCCAACTCCCTATATTCTAGCCCGTACAGCTACAGAGTCGTGCTGCCGTCTTTGCATCTTGCTGTTAGTCTTGCAAATGATAAGCCGACAGTGTTGGAAGAATGACATAAGATGAAGTCAGATAACCAAAAAGATGGAATATTGCCTCATTGGTATGATTCGTGTATACTATGCAGTTATGAAATAAGCTGACTGGATCAGTGAGTATGGTATAACAATTTAACAATAAACTTGACTTGAGTGTTTGCGAAGGAATGCCTTGATTATTTATGGGAAGACTATCTTTTTAGTAAATTAGAGCTGTGCAAATCCTACAAACTATGCCACGAAACACATCCCCTGTAAGAAACACTGAGGTCATCTGTTCCCTGGCATAGTTTGAAGGTTTCATAGAGCTCCAATTTAGCAAAATGATATTTTCCCCTTAAGAAATCGACATGTTTGAGCCATGAGACTGGAAAACACTGAGCTTGTAGAAGGGGAGACTGCCGTAGCAGTGACGCCCTACAATCTTATGTAATCAGATAAGGCGGGTGTAATTAAGAAGGTGGGTTGAGTAATAGTGGCTGATACTGCATTGAGTTATGGGAATACGTCATCAGATACAATGTAAATATAAAGAATATAAAAGGTTTACTGTCCGCATTTAATAATTACGGAACTGTGAGCTTGAACACTTGTTCAGTTTAAGTATGAAATTTACATTCCCGTGAATGATGATGATGTAATGTAAAACCCAATTCTGTTCTCTATGAGTATACACTAGAAACAGGGGATAAACTAAGTTTCGGACCACCTTGGGCCCTCTTTAGGTGTGTCAAAATGAAAGGTGGAGGGTGATATAGTGTATGTCAGAGGAAGAAGTGAGTGAGGCAGGCGGGAAGGTGATTAGGGAATACAGTAGGTGAGAGGGTGAGAGAGGTCAGAGAAGTGGAGAGGGTAGCAACAATGTTGGGAAGAAAAGGAAGGTATTATATACTCGTTACCTATTCATTTAATATATATATATATAATGACAACTGCACTGATGAGATTTGAGAATACGTAATCAGATTATATATTAATATCATCTGACTTTGCAATGATGAAACATTATGTTAATAAAATAAACAATCATCCCCGAAGGGTTCACGAAGCTTCACATTATTTACTTCATAAGACGGGACACATTGAGGGAGAAGGAGGGAGGGAGGAAAGGGACGGGACTTGCGAGAGTGAGAGGGGGAGGGGGGGGAGGAGAGATCAACAATGTTACCAACTCAAATCAAGTCTCTCAGTCAGGAAGGGGGCTCGAAATATATGTCCACGATAGTACATCTTACATTGGCGAGACCGCAAGGGGTGAGCATCTCTGCAGTAAAAGCAGTAACTCTCTGACCGACACTCAGAAGTAAGATGTGAGTCAAGAGCAGAACAATTACCACACCGGGAACGGTTGTTGCAGTTCCTCCTCCCATGACCAAACTCATAACAACAGAAACACTGTAAGGGACACTCAACAAAAGGCTTCACCTCAAAAGAGGTGGGGTTAATGTTAATGCGATCTGGGATATGCGAACCATAGAAAGTGAGGATGATCATATTTTTACTGCCTTTCATCTTTTTTACTCGTTGGACATTGTCTGGGCACATAGCAAGAATGTCCTCTTCTGAGAATTCATACAGGTCTTCATTATATATACGCCCCTTGCTATAATTAAATGTTCGGTGTGGTTTGATAGATTCAAACATGCTATCAGTAGGACAGGGGAGATTGAGGAGCATCATGGCCTGAGTAAGATCTTTGGCTCTGATCAAAACGCCCTTACCATATTTCTTTATGTGGCCCATTGTTAGTACTCTAATTTCTTTCTCCAAATAACGTGAAGCATGGGTAAGGTTACCACGTCCCTCCCTGTAGTACACCACAAACCAAAAGGGTGTTGGATCCCGACGTTCCTTTGGGACATTCTCTGTAGAGTCATCAAAGAGGTTAGGGCAGTAGTCATTGTCACTATCTACTACATTGATGGACCGCATCATCTGGACTTTACAGTGAGTAACCCCCACTGTCAGAACATCTTTTGCCTCAAATGCTGCTTTGGCAGCAGCATTTGTAATGCATGTAATATAACACCAATTAGACCTACAATCACAGTCATAGTCATTCGGATACGAATGACTACTCCGAAACACTTAAAAATGGAGTGGATAGCGCCATACGAAAGTTATGCCTGTATATTTGTTATTATTAATGTGTCACAACCACTAACACGGTTTTCTGACATAACACCTGACCTGCTGGGTCTATTCATACTTGCAGCTCTCTGCACATCACCACGACCAGATTTTGTCGTCTCGAGGGCCTGGTTGTAATGACCAATCCCTTTTTTCCCTTAACAAGGGGGTGAGACTTGGCTAGAAAGTGCTTCGGGACCCTGGGAACTCAAGCAGTCGATGGTCTCTGGAGGCGATTTTTTTATATGGACACCATCCTTGACACTCCCACTGACAGACCCGGTCAAGCCCCACTGGTCATATTAATTAATACAGATAATACCAACAAAACAATTAGAATATGTCAATATCCTCCACCAATTTCTTAAAGGTTTTCTGGAAATAAAATAACACATCTGAGGCAAAATGCATATAATATGTTAGACGCCTTCAACATACATAAAATATCATGTAATAATTAACCCTTACACTTCAATATTTCTTTACCAAAAGATTCACTAGCGATTGCTCTTCACTGCTGACAGTTTCTAACACCTTGTCTTTATTCTGGATTATCAGCCTTACAAACTAATTAATAAAACAAAAAACACCTATTAGGTAACTTTTGGTTTCATTTTCTATGGTTGAGTTTTTATTTGTGTACTTAGTAAAGGTCAGTTAGGCCTACAGTGAGGATGTTTGGAGATACACTACTCCACCCTCCCGCTCCCAATATTAGTTGGCCAATTTTACTCCGTAGGCATTTTTTTTATTACGCTGCAAAATGTGTTCTACTAAGCTGACCATAGAGGCGATGGCATTAGCCAGGCAAAATCCCCAATATCCAATGTTGACTGTTGGGTAGTGAAGATAAGAAAGCTGTGGGCTGAGGTTGATGATTATTGTAAAAAATTGGCTGCCAGTATGCTAAAACGTATCAAAGCTGTGTTAAAAGTTTATGGGAAAATAACTAAATATTAATAATCCTTCATGACATAAAAAAGATTTGTTTCATTCATCATAAAAAACTTTATAAGGTTATGTACATCATCCGTGGTTACGGATTTCGGCTGGTGCGACGATTTCTTTTGCGTTAGCTGTATATGGTACTTTTTGCTAATGGAGACACTGTAATCCTACACAGAAAATAGAATAGTTAATAATCATAACCCTTGCAATTAAATCATGTCATTGGCAACAAAATTCACTTCAGTTTACTCTTCACAGTTGCAAGATGCAACAAAATTACACATATGGTACAGTTGGACACAGGAATTCGAGGAATAGCCCAAGTGAAAGATGGTCAATTTCTCCCAATATCAAGTTCCTTAGTGCCAAATAGGAGACACCAGGGGCAGAAGTCAGTATTGAGGATGGTAATAAAAAGCAACTACCTGATAATAGACACTGGTTACTCAAATGGGACAAGTATATTTCACCTGGGTTGTAGCACAATTCCTGTGTCCAACTGTACTTCTTGGTTAGTTAGGACACATTGAGTATGCACTCATACTCCTAGTTAATGTCTATACACTCACGAACACCCCAAGGTCCTCTCGTAGTTAGGTCTGTTCCTTGGTCAGGTCACACATCAGGTACTATACTGTCCTCCTCTCAGGCTGGGGACTGCTGGTAACATCACCAACTATCAGGGTCTCTCCAACACTGGCATCATCACACCTCAGAATCTCTCCCACACTGGCACCACTCTACAAGCATGGAAATTATAACTAACTATTTTTTTACACAAGAAAATTAATACAAGAAAATGGAATGTAATAATCACAAACCAATGCAAAGCATACATAAATTATAAATTATAAATAAATCATAAGTACTTCATAGAAAATGAAAATTAGTAAGTTATCACAATAATTCTTCCTTTATATTTACCCAAAACAAATAATACATCTCATAATCTAGGACCTCCCAGTAGGTAATATAACACGTACCAAGACGATACGGTATTTTCACATATACACAACAGAATAATAGATCACACCCACTTGGGCAATATCACAATATGTATTAAATCAAGAAAAATAATAAATACCTCTCATAATTGCTATAAACACATGGTGTGGGGTTACCTAGAGAGTGGCGTCCTATGGTCAGAGCCGGCTCTCCTCTTATGTCTTCCTCCTAAATACCAGAAAACGACACTTTACTGATTGCATCTGCACGTATTATTTAATCACCAATGATTTATCAAGGCTATCCAACAATAATATTTCCTTAACTTACGTCAATTAGGAAAATTAACGGCCTGTGAGTAGAGACGTCATCTGGTCGTCCAAGCGGAGGATTGGGGTACCAAGACCGTCTTGGGAGCGCTTGGTTTCAGTGACGAGAACTGACCAAATACGTAGAAACTGTGTTCTCGTCGTCCAGATACGGATTGGGCAGAAACAAAAGAAAGTTTGTAAACAAAGTCGTAAGAAAATACTACAAATTGGTCTAATTTTCCTTCACTTTTCTCATATTATGAAGCAAATTTGTGTCCTAAGTTGCATGTATTATACACCAAAAGATGCAGAATTAAGAAACGAATAAGATGAGACCAACTAGAAGTCTCTTGATATGATCTTTTGTTGAAGACTTGCGATTTTTATTACTTTATTCTCGATTTTCGGTGAAAAAATTACGATACTTGCTAGAGATAGGCTGCCAAAAAGGTGATTGATTAGCTATATTTCTGGAATGTCCATCAACCATTTCGCAACACTTCAGACATCCACCTTGCTGAAAGTGCACATAATATTTATTCACCATTTGGGTACTCTCTGAAGTTCCAGGCTCATCTCATGGACTAATAAAGTGTTTGTGTGCCTCTCATGTCAAGATGATCCTTGATTTTGATTTATGGTATGCAGCCTGTGATTATCTTTAGGGCTCTATTCTGTATGGGTGTGAAGGGTGTTGGAGATGAGTCTCAGTAAGGTTGGTGGTATGTAGGTGTGGTAGCTGTGCAGTCGTCATTATCTTTAACGTTAGGGCTCTATTCTGTATGGGTGTGAAGGGTGTTGATAGTCTCAGTGAAGTTTGAGGCTCAGGCAGGACTTGCATAATCCATCATTAATTAAATATAGTAATTTTTTGCATATTGTGGTTGTGGTTTCTTTGTTGTGTCCAAATATCTTCACCTGTATGGGACTCCATACACCTACACACATCCCTGGGGTCATTGAATGCTCTCGCAGTATACACACGTTGTCCTGGAAGTGAGGGATATAATGTAGTATCCTACTACTATGGTTGGAAACAGCTGAAAGGAAGAGAATAAACAGTCTGCATTTATTAATGTCCACCTATAATTTCGTAACATTTTAAACATTGCATGCCTATTTTTTCTTTTATTAATTTTATTTTTTAAATTGTGAGCAACGACTTTCTTTCTTTTTTACCCGAGTTGCCCGGACCTAACCTACTAATCAAATCAAGACCGATGCAGATTACGTGTACCTAACCAGGCAACTTACCGGAACCAAAGTTGTTATTAATACACAATAACTGGGTTTTTGGCTAGGATCGCACAGTGTTGCCACATCCGGCTAGATCCCAGAAATTTGCCCCAGTCACTTTATGATAGTTTACACCAGTTATATCCCGGTAGTTTGCCCAGGTTAGGTCCCGGTAGTCTGCTGAAGTATAGGTTAGGTCAGGTCAGACTAATTTACAAATTATGTTTGTAAAACGGGGCATCTCCGATAAAAACACCATAAATGAAAAGTGTGAAAATAGTCCAAAATAGTGAGTAATGATACTAAAATATACAATATAGTGAACCCAGTTCTTCTGTAAATTTACCCCGAACTTATAACCAACTACTCAGGCCTAACCTGGGCGTAATACCTGGACTTGGGCTTTGGAAAGCTGCAATTTTGTATGTTCTATTATGAACTAAATTACTGCAATCACATTTGAAATACACATGAAGGTGGACCTCTTATATCCTACAGTGATACTGTGTTTAAATCAGAACCGGTGAAAGTCAAAGTCCATTCTTGTATAGGTTTGGTAAATTTTTCCATTATTTGTATATCCTTTCCTCAAACAAAATCCCTTAATTAGTTTCCCAGCCTTTCCATGATTATATTTTAAGATTGATTAAAAACAGAAAAAGTTGGTATGATTCCATAGTTTTACCAAGAACTGATTTACAATGAAGTACAATACTTCCCTTCACCTTAATAATATCACATAATTATCAAGAATGGGTCACATAACCCCTAAGCAATCCACATTATCTCATATAAGTTAAATTAGATACGAGAACATAAAATAATAATAATTAATAATGTACATAATTAACAACTACTATTTTAGTAGAAATGGTAGACTAATAGGAACTCTACACCTGCTCTAATCTGCCATTGCTATACTTAAAGCCTTATTTGTGTTGCTATCGCTCTATTTTACAGCCTGTTGCACCTACAATTCATGTACTATTATACTATTAACCTACTTGTCATATCTTTAATGGCCGCCATATTTACTGTTATGGCCCCCTATCCTTTTATCAAGCTGCCCCAATCGCTGCTTTCTGGCGAGCTTGGATATGTTGTTGGTCTTGGTTTCAGTGGCTGGCAGCAGGGTCCAGCTTGGTGGATCGACGAATCCTTTTGACCGACCAGAACAGTTCCGCTTGCTTTGGCTTGGTTTCACCCAAGCGAACTTCGTATCCGATTGACGAGCAGATGACGGCATAGGTCACCACACCGTTTACACTTGTTGTTACCAGGGAGAACGCATGCCTACTGGGCCTTCGCTCCAGGCTAGAGCCCGCTAGACCCGCTCCATAATTTCTTGTGAGTTAACACTTAACATTAATTCTATTTTATTTCTCCTGCAGAACAATTCAGTAATATGCCCTTTCCTTTACAGACCCATCTTTTAAATTTACCTACTCGATCTATTACTTTGTAACTCCTCCTCAACTACCTTATATAATGAATAAGTTATGCAATAATACAATTCCAGAGCTGTACGGTATCTTTACACCGACGCTATCCTTCAACGGCTTTCTTTGTTCCTAACGCATTATTAACGCCTAAATTAACCTGCACACACCAATATAGAATTAACAATAACATAACATACTAATAATAATATTAATAATAAATACAATACCACATTTACATGTATAACACCACATCTACATGTATTTTGCCTCATGAAATCTTATAAGGAAAGAAAACATAGTAAGATATGAAAAAAATAGGATTATGGACACGACTCCCTTCACCCCAAATTACCTACAGTTACATATTCCCACACTAAACACCGAATTTTTGGGCTACAATATAAAAATTAAATATCCGTGCACTACATGGTCGACCACCGCTCGAGAGAGAGATTTGGGTTTTGATTTATCCATATATCATTAAATTAATGTTGTTGGCCCCAGGAGCCAAGAGCTACTACCAACCGGGCAGATGAGGGGACCGAGCGCTGGTCACCGCGGGCGGGGTACCTCTTCCACCACGGGGCCACTCGGTTTAAAAAGCAGCCCCAATGGCTCGAAAGTTTGCCCAAGACGGTGCTGAGACCCCATTCCCCAACATCTCCCGGCCGCATATTAGTCAAGTCTGGAAGAGTATATTTCATAGGGAAAATTAGAACCAATCAGAGCTCGAGCTGGCTGTCTGAGCCAATCAGCGCCTGAGTTGCAGTGTGACCATCTCTCTCTCTTTCAAACATATATACACACATACATTCTCTCTCTCTCTCTCTCTCTCTCTCTCTCTCTCTCTCTCTCTCTCTCTTATACACACGCATATATACATTCTCTCTCTTTCTCTCTTATATACACACATACATCTCTCTCTCTCTCTCTCTCTCTCTCTCTCTCTCTCTCTCTCTCTCTTATACACAAACATACATTCTCTCTTTCTCTCTTTCAAACACACTCACATATTTCTCTCTCTCACACACACTATCTCTCTCACTATTATTATTATCTCTCTCACATACACATACACTATCTCATTTTCACACACTGTTTCTCGTTCTCTCTCTCTTACACTCACACTGTCTCTCTTTCTCTCTCTTACACACACGCACACACACACACACACACACACACACACACACACACACTCTCTCTCTCTCTCTCTCTCTCTCTCTCTCTCTCTCTCTCTCTCTCTCTCTCTCTTGTAGACACTCCTTTTCACTCTCTCTCTCTCACAAACACACACACACTCGCTCTATCTCTCTTTCACAGTATTATTATATACACACATATTTCTCTCTCTCACACACACTATCTCTCTCACTATTATTATTATCTCTCACACACACATACACTATCTCTTTTTCACACACTGTCTCTCTTTCTGCCCGCTCTAGGGATGCAGGGAGGGGAGGGGTGGGGTGGGGCCAGCTAGGGGTGAACACATAAGCCGTCATCTGGTCGTCCAAACGGAGGATTGGGGTACCTAAACCGTCTTGGGAGCGCTTGGTTTTAGTGACGAGAACTGACCAAATACGTAGACACTGTGTTCTTGTCGTCCAGATACGGATTGGGCAGAAACAAAAGAAAGTTTGTAAACAAAGTCGTAAGAAAATACTACAAATTGGTCTAATTTTCCTTCACTTTTCTCATATTATGAAGCAAATTTGTGTCCTAAGTTGCATGTATTATACACCATAAGATGCAGAATTAAGAAACAAATAATATGATACCAACTAGAAGTCTCTTGATATGATCTTTTGTTGAAGACTTGCGATTTATATTACTTTATTCTCGATTTTCGGTGAAAAATTTACTATACTTGCTAGAGATAGGTTGCCAAAAAGGTGATTGATTAGCTATATTTCTGGAATGCCCATCAACCATTTCGCAACACTTCAGACATCCACCTTGCTGAAAGTGCACATGATATTTATTCACCTTTTTGGTACTCTCTGAAGTTCCAGGCTCAGCTCATGGACTAATAAAGTGTTTGTGTGCCTCTCATGTCAAGATGATCCTTGATTTTGGTTTTATGGTGTGCAGCCTGTGATTATCTTTAGGACTCTATTCTGTATGGGTGTGAAGGGTGTTGGAGATGAGTCTCAGTAAGGTTGGTGGTCTGTAGGTGTGGTAGCTGTGCAGTCTGTCATTATCTTTAACGTTAGGGCTCTATTCTGTATGGGTGTGAAGGGTGTTGATAGTCTCAGTGAGGTTTGAGGCTGAGGCAGGACTTACATAATCCATCATTAATCGAATATAGTAATTGTTTGCATATTGTAGTTGTGGTTTCTTTGTTGTGTCCAAATATTGAGCTGGCAAGTGATCTGAGGGCTTTACATTTTTACATGCATTTGTTTCTGATGGCCATTATGTTATTTGAATGTCATGGATGTGTTGTATATTATGCCAAGTATTTTGTATGTGTGTGTAAACTCAAGGTCAGTATAGGTAGGCAATGCAGTGTTGATTGCAGCTTTTATTTCGTGAAAATAAACTCTTAGTATCAAACATAATGCTGTATACATTTTCTTATCCAAACAAAATTAAGGTACAATATCACACAAAGTACAAAAATATATATGCATTATATAGGGTTATTCAAAAGAAGTTTCTGCTAGCATGGTAAAATGAGTACGAGCTTGCATTCATGAAAATAGATTACAGTTGAACATATGATCTGCTATTGCTTCTTAAACACTGTAAATAAGTTCTGTATATTATGTCTTAAATGCATATATACAGCGTATAATACACATTTAATAAATATTATAATATGTATATGAATCATCCTGTAGATATGGTACAGTACTTGGTTCAGCACTCACATAATCAAAGAAAAATGCGAACATGTAGGAATGATGGTTGTGAAAAAATGAGAATGGTCCAAAGATTGGAGAAGTCTTCTATTGAATTTTAGGTCTTCAGCCATTATGGCAGGAGTTGTTGTTGAAGTTCCTCAAGCTGTCTGGCCGAGCAGCCCCGAGCTCTCGAGGAAGGCCATGGCCTGAACCGGGCTTTCTCAAAGTGCCCTCAGAGTACAGTATATGTTGTGTTGTTGGCTAGTGTGGTTGTGTGCGTTGCAGTCTTCAACCACCCCCGAAGGCTGTCAAGGAAGGCAGCTATGGGAGCCAAATCATCACAACACCAGGGGGAACGAGTCCCTGGACATGGAGTAGGGCTCATCAGTCTAGAATAGGTGCAGTAGAAATGAGTTACTTGAGAGGTGCATGTGGACTTACAAGTCGGGATGGAAAAAGTAATGAGAGTGTGTATGAGAGATGTGGTATGAGTAAGAAAGCAATTGGTAATGAGTGTGGTGTGGTTGAGAGTGAAGTGTAATACATTGAGGTGGTTTGGATATGCTTCCTCTCTCCCTTATGCTCTTCCTTGGTTATTGTACCAGTAAAATTTGTAAAGTACTAGTTAGTATCAATGAGACAACAAGAGGAGTGCCATTGTTAATTAAGGAAACTGAACTGCTCTAAACCATTGCATATAATTATCAGGGCATACATTGTTAGTAAAGGAAAAAGTTTCCTTGAATTAAATATTGAATATCTATTTTTGCAAATGACTGTAAGTCTGGATTAAAGTATTTTTTTAGCTTTAACCTACTCTCAGCAAAGGAGGTCGAGGAGATGGGCGATACTGAAGGAAGACTCTCCGCTTGTGCTTCAACTAAATGGGACTGTATGCAACTGCAGGCATCATTTGGGTCATCGAATGCACGTTCACAGTACAGACACACAGTCCTGGAAGTAAAGAATTTAATGTAGTAACCTACCATGGTAAGAAACAGTTAAAGAAGGGAATACAGTATCTGGTACTTGACATATTAAACACACATGCTTAATACACTACATTTGCAATGTAGTACAAAAATTACCTCTCCCTATATAACGATAAGAAAGTTATTGAATTAGTTAGACCTAACTTAATTATTTTATAGAATTTATTGCTGTTCTGTAGCAGTGTCCAGCTATGTCCCGATTAGGTCATGGTAGTTTAACAAGGTTAGGTGCCATTGGTTGCTCTGGTTAGGTGCCGGTAGTTATAATTACTGCAATCACATTTGAAATACACATGAAGGTGGACCTCTTATATCCTACAGTGATACTGTGTTTAAGTTAGAACCGGTGAAAGTCAAAGTCCATTCCTGTATTTTAAGATTGATTAAAAACAGAAAAAGTTGGCATGATTCTATAGTTTTACCAGGAACTGATTTCCAATAAAGTACAATACTTCCCTTCACCTTAATGATATTACATAATTATCAAGAATGGGTCACACAACCCCTAAGCAATCCATATAATCTCATATAAGTTAAATTAGATACGAGAACATAAAAAAAAAAAATAATAATTAATAATTTATATCATTATCGTGATTCTCCAGGCTTTAACAATTACTATTTTAGTAGAAATGGTAGACTAATATGAACTCTGTTCTAAGCTGTCATTGCTATACTTAAAGCCTTATTTGTGTTGCTATCACTCTATTTTACAGTCTGTTGCATCTACAATTCATGTATTATTATACTATTAACTTACTTGTCATATCTTTAATGGCCGCCATATTTACTGCTATACTTCTCCTATCCTCCTATCAAGCTGCCCGAATCGCTGCTTTTTGGCGAGCTTGGATGGATACGTTGTTGGTCTTGGTTTAAGTGGCTGGCAGCAGGGTCCATCTTGGTGGATCGTCGAATCCTTTTGACCGACCAGAACAGTTCCGCTTGCTTTGGCTTGGTTTAACCCAAGCGAACTTCGTATCTGATTGACGTCCAGATGACGGCTATTCACACATGCAGATAGAGGGAGAGATGTGTGTATGTATGGTAGAGAGAGAGAGATGTATGTGTGCGTGTGTAAGATATATATATATATATATATATATATATATATATATATATATATATATATATATATATATATATATATATATATATATATATATATAATAATAATAATAATACTGTGAAAGAGAGATAGAGCGAGTGTGTGTGTTTGTGAGAGAGATAGTGAAAAGGAGTGTGTGTACAAGAGAGAGAGAGAGAGAGACAGTGTGTGTGTAAGAGAGAGAGAGAGAGTGTGTGTGTGAAAAAGAGATAGTGTATGTGTGTGTGAGAGAGATACTAATAATAGGGAGAGAAAGAGAAATATGTGTGTCTGTATAAGAGAGAGAGAGAGATGTATGTGTGTGTATAAGAGAGAAAGAGAGAGAGAATGTATGTGTGTATGTATGTTTGAAAGAGAGAGAGATGGTAACACTGCAACTCAGGCTCAGACTGCCAGGTCGAGCTCTGATTGGCTCTAATTTTCCCTATGAAATATACTCTTCCAGACTTTACTAATATGCCTTCCGGCCCAGACACCCAACCATCCAACATAGGACTGCCCGTAGAAGGCAGTCCCTCTGGAGGGCAGCACTGTTGGCCCATACTGGCAGCCTATTGCATAGGAACCATTTAGTCTGGTCTCTCACTGGCGACCTTATTAGCATGGAAAACCCTCTCTTCCCAAAATTGGGGCAAAGCAGGGGCCAAAGCCCCCTCTAGCCTAGCTCGTCAGGTCATAGAGACACGCAAGCCCCCCCACCTCGTCAAGGCGATTCCCGTTTGGGGGGGTAGAAGAGAGAGAGATAGTACTGTTGATATAGGGTGAGAGTTTCCTTGTACTGATCATAATAACGCTCTCATACACATGCATGCATACATATATATATATATATATATATATATATATATATATATATATATATATATATATATATAACGCAAATGAAATCGTCGCACCAGCTGAAATCCGTAACCACGGATTATTTACTAACCTTATAATATTATTTAAGATGAATGAAACATTTTTTTTTAATGTCATAAAGGATTATTAATTTTTAATCATTATTCCATAAACTTTTAGCACAGCTTTGATACGTTTTGGCATACTGGCAGCCAATTGTTTACAATAATCATCAACCTCAGCGCACAGCTTCCTTATCTTCACTACCCAACAGTCAACATTAGATATTGAGAGTTTGCCTTGCTAAGGCCATCGCCTGGTTCTTTTCCTCCATGGTCAGCTTAGTAGAACCCATTTTGCAGCGTAAAAAAAAAATGTCTGCGGAGTAAAATTGGCCAATTAATTAATATCTGGAGTAGGAGGAGAGAGTAAGATATCCCCGAGCACCCACACTGTAGGCCTGACTAACCCTTTCTAAGTACACAAATTAATACTCAAACATAGAAAATGAAACCAAAAGTTACCAAATAGGTGTTTTTTTGTTGTATTAATTAGCTTGTAAGGTTGATAATCCAGAATAAAGACAAGGCGTTAGAAACTGTCGCGAGTGCGACGATTTCTTTTGCGTTAGCTGTATATACATACAAATATGTTGAGTCATCATTCTGTACAGCATATAATATTATACTCCCTATACAGTCTTCACATGTCCTGCATATTATCGTTCTCATTTAATTATGGGCCCTGTGATTATATAATTATGAGAACTGGAGACTTGTTTTCTACTGACCATGCCATGAAACACGCTCTATCCATGTAGGTGGTGTTTCGTGGCAATATTTGAAGGACTCACTAACTTCTAATGTTCTGACTACATCACGTGGGTCCTTAATATATGCACATTAATATTAATACATCTTAACAATGTTTTATACAGCTTTGTTTAAACAACTTTGTTCATACAGCTTTGTTTTTACAGCTTTGTTTTATATAACTTTATTTTATACAGCTTTGTTTTTACAGCTTTGTTTTATACAACTTTGTTTTTTAAAGCTTTGTTTATACAGCTTTGTTTTATATAACTTTATTTCATACAGCTTTGTTTTATACAGCTTTGTTTTATACAGCTTTGTTTTTTAAAGCTTTGTTTTTTAAAGCTTTGTTTATACAGCTTTGTTTTATATAACTTTATTTTATACAGCTTTGTTTTATACAGCTTTGTTTTATACAGCTTTGTTTGGGAGTGGTACACTTTTTCTGGATATTCTGTTAACATACATTTCCATACTGTATAATTATACTTCTTGATTTAGCTGACGTGGCTATATGACAGTGTATTGGTCCCCGATTGCAGGCTAAATGCATACAAGGAAAACCAGCCATGCTGCTATTTCGAGGTAAGAGAGGGTATAATATCTGCTTGTCGCTTCCTCATATAACATTTAGTATCACTAGAAATATTACACAGAGAAGATCTATACCATCATAACCTACCTACGTATGTGTAGTCTAATCTATATTAATTTTTATTATTATTACTATTAAGTTCTACCCCATCATAACCGAAGTAATATGCATATTTTAATCTTTATCAATTTTTACGCCATTATTAGCATTTGCTAGTAGTTTTTTCTTAATATATTGCTCCTTAGCGACAGAAAACAAAACATGAAAGGTATACACACACCTTGTATCTCCCTCTTCACATACACACACATTGGATCAAGGACACACACACACACACACACACACACACACACACAGCTTGGATACGAGACACACACGGAAAAGTACACGGGGAAGCAATATGGTATTGGATTTCATGGTTTGGGCCGGACAATAGTGTTCTATATGGAGTCAAAGCAGAGTTAAGGTGGAATTTTTTGTGGGTAAATCTAGACTTTAGAGCAGTGGTTCCCAAACTTTTTCTGGTCGTTACCCACTTTTCATACATGATCATTGTCCATGGCCCCCCATCCCCCACAACCATAACCCGTTAACTGAATAATATGAACATCCATGCTGATACGTAAGATTCAAGACCAGGTTATCATACAGAATACACAGCTTAGGAAGACTTAGATTAGAATTATGTTGAGTTAAAATTATCTTGCTTCCCTAATACATCCCCATGTCTTGTTTTATGTCAAGAACACAGAATCATATAAAAAAAGGACGTATTAGTCATGTGTCTGGCAGCAAGGCATTGCACAAACCTGTACTGAACCTGTAAGTTCCCTCCACTGGCTACCTACCCACTAAACTCCTTTGGTTTTATTTATGCATAGCCTCAGATTATGGCCCCCTACATTCTTCTATATGGCCCCCAGTTTGGGAACCACTGCTCTAGAGCAACTAATCCTCCAGACTATTCTAAGCAACAGAAAACCATTATTTGAGTTCGCCTGGTCCTGTTTCCTGGCATACTTTGGAATTTAAATATTGTAATAGTTCCATCAAGTAATACATGGGATGCTCAGTTGAGGTTTCATCAAACATGTTAATAAAGAACCTGGCAACCATTTTTAATATTTCTTAAAATTAAACTTTATTGAAGGCGTGTTAAGGTCTGAAATCCTGTATTTCCCAACATACAACACCTACCCATGACTCATACAGTTGTATTTATTTCCATATTGGTCTTTACTGTCTTCTGCTACAAGGTTGATATTAGTGTGACTTTCCATAATTATACACTCTACCACTACTCAAACCGTTGTATTTGATGCCGTGTTGGACTTTATTGTCTTCTGTTACAAGGATGATATTAGTGTGAATCTCCATATACACGTTGCCTAG
Source organism: Petrolisthes manimaculis (assembly GCA_034508575.1). Taxonomy (NCBI): domain Eukaryota; kingdom Metazoa; phylum Arthropoda; class Malacostraca; order Decapoda; family Porcellanidae; genus Petrolisthes; species Petrolisthes manimaculis. The sequence goes on along the minus strand of JAWZYT010000503.1, from coordinate 1,084,528 downwards.
AGAACTGACTGACTGCACCACCTTACACATCTTCAAGTCATCAGGACTGCCAACATGTTGGAGAGGGAATATTTCCACACTCAGTCTTCATTATCCTTACCAGTTTAGTGGTTTTCAACAAACTCATAATCCTCTTTGAGTATCAAAACCAATGTGGCTTAATAAAACTTAGAATCAACGTCAGTCTCAAATAATGGAAAAAAAATACGGTTGACAAGCCTGTGGGTGTCAGACAATCTCCCTGGCCTCTGCTCACTAATATTTTCTGCCAAAATAAAAAAAATTGCTACCTAGAAACAGATGAAATACCGAGGGATTCATAGTATATTACCAAACAGCACGTGTTCACTATATTCAATACAACAGGCTATTATTAAAAGTATTCAGAATTACAAGGTTGCTATCACGTGAGGGATAATGAAAGCCTTGATATTTGACAAGAATATTATGAACTGTTAGATAGATACGGGGGAAATGGAAGTGTGTTATTGGTATCAACACTTGACACATGTACTATAAAGGTAATATAAATATTTGCTTCATTCATCATGATTCTTATTCAGTTATTGTGTAAGACATTTTTCAGGGTTTGGTGCTTGACGATAACCATTGAATATTATATGAAAACATTATACAATAATGTTACCTCAGTTGTTTTTATGTTACATCATAATATGAAAAAGTTAATCCTACATTTAATTATGTTAATAATTGACACGAATATCGGTATATAAATCATTGATAGCTGGGCAGCCACACATTTTTCACTTCCCAAAAATAATTTCTCACCTCTCTCGTATAGGCAACCCCCCCCCCCCACCTTACCCTCCTCAAACCCCTCCTTACTTCTCTCTCCCACCAATGAATGGTTCGAACGAGCAGAGCTCACAACTAATGATTCGGGTTTATCTCGGCCAACGTTGACAACGCTGGGTGGGCCTCACGGGAGTTTGACCAGCTGTACCCAGCATCGTGTGAGCTACCAGTACCGACTCTCGCATCTGAAACACCTGCCAGTATGAGTAAGGATTGATGACAGGTGTTTTGGATGCGAGAGTCGGACCTGGGAGCTCACACGATGCCGGGTGTAAACGATGACAATGCTGAACTGGTGAAAGCGGGAATGGAGGATACTGTACAGCTCTGGACAGATCAATGGACCACACCATATCTTTCTGTGTCTTGGTTTGGGCCTCATCGGATCTGGCAACAGTTGCTGTGGAGGGAGAGGGGGATGTTAGTGGGAGAGGAGGAGAGAAATGTGGGCGGGGCTATATGGAGGGTAGCGAATGATCAGGTAGAGAAGACGGTGTGTCAGGAGGAATGAATGAATAGTATCGAATCACCAGTAGTTTAAAGCAAGGTTCATCAAACTTTTTCAGTCGTGACCCAGTTTTTACTATGACATCATTCTCGCGACCCAAACAGAAAGATCTGTTACAAATGACCAGAATTATCAACTTAAGAAAATACAAGGCCAGAAAAATAAATGCAACAATTATGATTAAAAGGCATTTTAACCAGAATTATTTACAGAATTATATACACTGCGGCCACTGCCTCATCTACCTCTCTCTCTCTCTCTCTCTCTCTCTCTCTCTCTCTCTCTCTCTCTCTCTCTGAAGAAGGCTAATGATTTTGTTTTATCGATAATTAAATATATGAATATACGATTATAAAAATATGTTAGGTGGATTCGTGGATGAACTTCATATTTATTTAATGTCACGAATATTATTATTCTATTTTATTTGGAGGAATTCGGGACCCGTAGTTTGAAATACCAGGGTTTAGAGAAGTGCATACTGCATTAACGTAGGTGGATATAGGAGAGAAGAAATGTGATGATTTGAGGCGAGGGTGAAGGGGAAGAGGGTAAGAAAAATGAAGGTGATTAGTTGAAAAGTAATAATAAACAAAAATAATTAGAATATCTGTTATATTATATCCTTTAAATAAAGGCAGTGTCTTTTGTTCACCATCGTAGTGGGATAGACTACTGAATATATATTATCCTTTGGATATTAGAAAGCTATCCCAGTATTCCTTTTATCTCTCGTGCTTGTCCCGTAGAGGGGTATTGCCTGTAATGATGTGGGCAATACCTTAAGGGTTTTGGCGCCCCTTCGGCCCCAGCCACTAGCTTACATTTCTTCAACTGTCCTTCCGTTCTTCCTATTTCCTTCTTGCTTGCTGTCATATCTCTCTATCAACTTTTCCTGGTGTTATTTGACCTCGCTGTTGCGCCACTTAATATCAATCTAATCCCTCGTGCTTGTAGTCCAGCCTATTTATCACCTTCTCCCAAGCACAGCTGTTTGTTTATTGTTTGTTTTTCGGTAGAAGACGGTTCATTTTTTTTAACTTTCTTAATAATCATATTTGTCAACAAATTCATTAAGCTATTTAATAAGATTTTTTCTTCTAAATATGCATTTTCTTAAAAATAATCGATATTAAACTTGAATGGCGTTTTCAATAAACTTGGAATAATTTTATGCATAGGCTACAATATTACAGTATCTCTCAAGTAACTGGCAACCTTACATATCCTCCCTAATGTCTTACCCCTCTTTCACTTGCCCTTCCCTCCTTTCTTACCATTTACCTTGTCTTTCTCATATTTTTAACCTTGTCATTCGTTTTAAAACAGTTTTAATGACATAGGCCTTTCTCCCTTATCATTTATAGGCCTAATCCAATTATATGATTCGAAAAACTGCGCCAGTAAACGGTGATAGAGAGGTGAGACAGCAAGCAGGAAGGAAATAGAAAGAAAAGATGGATAGTTGAAGAACTAAAACCTTGTGGCTGGGGCCGAAAGGGTGCCAAAACCCTTAAAGTATTGCCCACATCACTAATGCAGGCAATACCCTCCTACGGGGTCAATATGTAGAGAAATTAGAAAACAACTAGAGATTTATGGGGAAAGATATATAAATTATTTAGAATAAAAGTGTTGGCAGATACACATTAATGACGGGATTATCTCAGCCACAGCATTTCGCCTTCATAAAACTGAAGGACTATAGGTTTCAGGCATTGCCATTTGCCAGTCTGATGCTAGTCAAAATGTTAACTTGTTAAAGCCATTTGAAGAAAAGAGAAATATATTATATATATTTTTTAAGTTACTTATAAGTATTTTTTATTAAAATCTGTTTCGATATACATTACCTTATTTTTATCTAGTTCCAGCATTACTGCATATATATATATATATATATATATATATATATATATATATATATATATATATATATATATATATATATATATATATATATCTATTTATATCTATCTATCAATCTATCTATCTATCTATCTATCTATCCATCTATCTAGAGAGAGAAAGAGAGCATGCATTGGGAGGGTCCAGCCCTGCTAGCAGCATGGGTTCGAACCCCACCCGTAACTCCCTCATTGATCATTGAAAAAAAAAAAACATTTTAAGCCCAAGACACTTCCCAGGTTTAAGCGAAGAAAATCATGTAAAAATTATTTCTCTATGTCAAACGATGTGGCCGTGCATAGCGGCTAAACAGACAGAGTGTTTTATATATTAGACTAGCAGCGATACCCGACGTTGTCCGGGTGAAGGTCTTACATGTGGTTTTGTCAATAAATTTCCTCTAATTATTTATATGTGAACTTATTAGGAGGGTGATCTATCTATATCTATCTATCTATATCTATCTATCTATCTATATCCCCGTAGGGGGGTATTGCCTATATTAATTAATGTGGGCAATACTTACAGGGTTTTGGCGCCCCTTCGGCCCCAGCCATTAGCTTTCAGTTCTTCAACTGTCCCTCTTTTCTTTTCATTTCCTTACTGCTTGCTGTCACACCTCTCTATCACCTTTTTCTGGCGCTATAGGACCTCGATGTTGCGACGCCTAATATCCATCAATTAAATTAATTATCTATCTATATCTATCTATCTAGCCATATTTATCTATCTATATCTATCTATCTATATTTATCTATCTATATCTATCTATCTATCTATCTATCTATATCAATCTATCTATCTATCTATCTATCTATATATATATATATATATATATATATATATATATATATATATATATATATATATATATATATATATATATATATATATATATATATATATATATATATATATATATATATATTTATATATATATATATATATATATATATATATGTATATATATATATATATATATATATATATATATATATATATATATATATATATATATATATATATATATATATATATATATTTATATCTATCTCTATCTATCTATATCTAGCTATATCTCTATCTATTTCTATATATATATATCTATCTATATATATCTCTATCTTTATCTATATATATCTATCTATATCTATCTATCTATATCTATCTATTTATCTCTATCTATTTATCTATATCTTTCTATTTATCTATCTTTATCTATTTATCTATATATATTTATCTATATCTATCTATCTATCTATATCTATCTATATCTATCTATATCTATCTATATCTATCTATCTATATCTATCTAACTATCTATCTATCTATCTATCTATCTATATCTATATCTATCTATCTATCTATTTATCTCCGTCTGTCTGTCTGTCTGTCTGTCTGTGTATCTGTCTGTCTGTCTGTCTGTCTGTCTAAGAATATGATTACATGTACAGTCGGCGGCAAAAGTCCTGTCGCCTCACTTGCTTCACCGAGGCACGCGATGTTCAAAGACTCGAGATTATTAGGTGTAGAAAACATATGTATTTATCGAGTCCATGAAACACTGTGTGACTCGTTGAAACAGGTGAGGCGACAGGACTTCTGCCGCCGACTGTACATAGAAAGAGAGAGAGAGAGAGAGCATGTGGTTTTCTATCAGTTTTCTTTGATTGTTTCAGGAGATATTATTTGCGTACACCTAGAAGGCTCCCGTTTTCAGTTCCTGGTGTGTAAATTCAAGCTCTTTCATTCTGCAAGAAAAAATGTTGCCTACATGAAAGTTGAAAAATGACAAAATTGACCAGCATTTGTCAGCTGGGGGGGGGAAGTCATTTTTAATTAGTTAATCATTGATAAAAAAATATATAGGGCCAAGACACTCTCCAGGTTTTAGCCATAAAACGTATGTAAAAATTATTACTCTAGATGAAAGGATGAGCGCGTGCATAGCGGTCATACAGACAGACGGAGTGTTTTATATAGTATATATATATATATATATATATATATATATATATATATATATATATATATATATATATATATATATATATATATATATATATGGGTGTTACAAACAGATGTACTAAAGTACTTTCAATTATTTCCAGAATAGGTATACTGTATAGTGCTCCAACTATCATCTCCATTGAAGTGGTGGATTGAAAGGTGAAGCCACCAGTCAGTCTACGTGAAGCTTGGAATAACAAGATATGAATCCAAGAAACTTTCTACGGCAACAAAAATTGTTGGCAGTCAATCTCCTTATCAGTTCCTTAATCATAAGGTCAGTACTTTACTCACAAGGTCAGCAGTTCTTTATTTACAAGGTCAATTAGGACAACTTTATACACTTTAGGTCAGTTTTTTACACATTAGAACAGCTTTAAACACATATGTTCAGTTCTTTACTCGTTCGGTCATTCCTTATCACAAAACTCGAACTCATCAGCCATAGGGTCAAGGGTAGTTTCTCAGAGTCCTGGTAGAGCATACAGTTGCTGAGACATGAAACAGACACACTTTAATTGGGACCCTTACCAAGCATATATAGAATAGAATGTGTCGCCTCTACACACAACATTTCATTCTACCCTATGTGCTTAAGGACGTTGGTACCTTTAGAGGGACCAATATAGAAGAAATTGAGCTAGAAGTCTCATAATTGGTGTGTAAGGTCTATGGATAATCCTAATAATCAATACCAATTTTTATTGCATTCTATCAAAAAACATTTAATTATGATTTTTTTGTGTGTTATATGATGCATGAAATATGCGCATGTTCGTGATCTATCTACTCGGTAGATATTAGGACTTTTGCCATGAAATTTTTTTTGAGAGATATACTACCTATGTACATAAAACATAAGCATATTTATGGTTCTGGGTTCCATGGTTATGTTGTGGCAATATTGCAAATATGCCTGTTTGACAGGTTTCGCCTCAAATTTTCATAAATACTGCCTAAAAATCAGATATTCAACTTAGAGTTCCAAATCTGCTTAAATATTTAGAAAAAAATGTCAGCTTTCAAATGATAACCAAAACTATATATTCCAGCAAGAATTGCCAGAGTAGATACAACTTTTGTTCTGAAAAATTGACGAAAATAAAATAACGGGAAATGAGCGTCAAAGTTGTAGTTATGTTTTTCAGTACCAGATGAAGGTAATAAGTGGGCTATGCACAATTACTGATAAAAAACATTGTTGTACAAGAAAAATAATGGTTTCCTGGTGATGTTTTATGCTCATTATGACTATTATTTGGCCATTACCAGTCTCTATGGAACATCACCTGGGGACTTTTGAAAACAGTACGTCATCAGGTAGACTCATTTATTTACAATTTGAGTAGACCAATAATGGGGAATAAGCATAGAAAACGTAAGATGGGTAACTCAAGTAATCTAATATTTATAAAAAAAATAATGAAATAACCAAGAATAATAAAGGCACAAGGGAATTGTGACATAACCACGCGATGTGCATGCAACATGTGATGTGCGGACCACGTGTAAACAAACCCTTGTGGGTATAATTAAGAAAACTAAAAAAAAAACACCAAAAAATTATCAAATTGCACCAATATTTCGGTGTCATTATATTGCATTTGATCGATCTATTAAACAAAGACACTGTCTGTTGTTCACCCCCGTAGAGAGATACTGATTATAATTATTATCCTTTGGATATTAAGCAACAAATAACGGAGCCGAGACAATTAATTTTCTGTCTTCAGCTTTAACTGTATTCTTTTCACCCCTCATGCTGGTAGTCCCCCTCTTTATCACCTTTTCTCGCCGTAAAATAAACTTAATACCTATTAATTTAGATTACAGAAGATTTAGATTACAGAAGAAAATATTTAGCTACTTGATCCAATAATTCTTTCCATCTCGATCACTGGTGAAGCTTTACCCCCCTCTCCCCAACCCAACCCCTCCTCTCCTACCACCTTCAAGTGAGTGGTTCACATCCATGATCACAAGTGGTTCGGGATTCAAATTTCACGATGGCTCAACATTGGTAACGCTACCCCCCCTATATAACTCCGCCCACATTTATCCCCTCCCCCCTCCACCTGTCAGTGATACCATATCCATTGAGGCCCACACCAAGGCAAGGGTGGAAGAAGTGTGGACCATTGATCTGTCCGGAGCTGTACATAGAGAGAGAGAGAAAGGGCATGTGGTTTTCAATCAGTTTTCTTTAAGTGTTTCAGGAGATATTATTTTATTTATTTTTTTAAGACTTTGATGTTCTTGTTATACGCTTTTCCGTACACCTAGAAGGCTCCCATTTCAGTTCCTGGTGTGTACATTCAAGCTCTTTCATTATGTAAGAATTTTTTTCCCTACATAAAAGTTGAAAAATGACAAGATTGACCAGCATTTGTCAGCTGGGGGGGGGGGGAAGTCGTTTTTAACCCTTAACGTCCGGACCGCGGTCATAGACGGCCCCAGGAAGCGGCCGGGTCGTGTCTTACACCCCTGCCATGTGGTGACCGGACGGGATGAAGCACCGCTATTGCCAATGTCGGCATTTGCGAGGCCAATTTGGCGGGGTTTTTTTTACTTGGCTATACTTCACCACCATCCCTACAAATCACCATCGTCAGTCAGTGTGTTACTGACTGTAAACATGGATGGATGTGGATTAGATTTCTCGTGCGTGTCCGATTCTGTGGTGCGCCATGCTTACTTACAACACTGACTGCCACCCGCGCGGGCCACGTTCAGTTGTCGTCAGAGCCACTGCACCTAAGCGAACGCAGCCGCGCTCACACGAAAAAGTACCCTTCATTCCTCACTTAATTTCTCGGCAACGGAGAGTTGTAGAGAGCTGAGGTTGGTTTTATTGGAAAGAGGAAGAGTTGATGGTGCTAACAAGACCAAATTTAAGTTGTTCAGTATCGTAGTTTAGACGTACAGAGTAAGTGGAATAGAGCGATTTTGGAAAAATCGGCCAAAAGCGCCCGGCCAGGCAGTAGGGAAATTAAGACTAGCCCCGGACTGACAGTGCGGCTATCCATAGTTATCCCGTCGCGGAGGGGTTAAGGGGTTAATCATTGAAGAAAAAAAAATATAGGGCCAAGACACTCCTCGGGTCTCAGCGAAAAATCGTATGTATAAATTATTACTCTAGGTGAAACGATGCGGCTGTGCATAGCGGCTAAACAGTCAGACAGACAGACACAGACAGAGTGTTTTATTTATATATATATATATATATATATATATATATATATATATATATATATATATATATATATATATATATATATATATATATATATATATATATATATATATATATATATATATATATATATATATATATATATATATATATATATATATATATATATATAATTAAAATAAAAGTAAAAAGAAGTTAAGTAAATATTGTCAACAGGAAGAAGAAAAAATAAATTGGCGACTAAAACAAAGAATGTAATAACGAAATATATACACAGAAATGTTCCATAATGTTATGTCAAATTTATGTTATGTTACGTTTCGTTACAAATTGTTTTTTTATATGTTGTGCTATGCTATGTTATGTTATGTTACGTTACGTTATGCTATGTTATGCTATGTTTGGTTAGGCTAAGTCATATTATGTTTCGTTATGCTATGCAATGTTTGGTTAGGGTAGGCCACGTTATATTATGCTATGTTTGGTTAAGTTAGGTCATGTTATGTTACGTAATGTTATTTAACCCCTGCAGTCCGGGAAGGGTAGACCCTGCCTCCACGTTTCTACCCTGCCGCTAGCGTCAAAATTCCTCGATTTGCCCTATATTCACAACGCTCACACTCTTAACCTATATAGTGTACTGACTTCAAAATTATTCCATCCTTACCTTCAACTCTTCCTCTTTCCAATGGTACCATCGGGAGGGCTGTACGATGAATAGTTGTGGAGATAGGGCGAGTTGAAGTGAACCATGTTTGTGGGCGAGACAGCGGTGTGTCTGTGTGTATGCGTGAGAGCAGTGTGACTACGGCATAACGAGTTCAGTTTCCCGCCCAAGTCCATTGTCAACTCACTCGTATTACTACTATTGTGTATCGTATGTCATGATTTCAACACTAAAAATAGTATGAACACTTGTAGGAATATATCATCGTGTAACTGTCACTTAGAAAATGATAAACAAACCGACTTGTACCGTAGGAAACACGTATATTTACTATCAATTGTGCCTGTATGGGCGTGTTTTGTGGTGTTATTTTCTTATTACTACCCCATTATATATCGTCTGTCATGATCTATACACTAAATAATAATTTGTAACCTTGTAGGAATATCATGGTGTCACTCACGTACATATATTCACTACGGTATTTTCTTACGATCGTTAGAGCACAAATTCGGACAAGGGCAATTACTTAAAAATCGCCCAGCCATCGTGGGGTCCCAGAATCGACTGAGTGGGTAGCGGATCGATATTGTGAGTGTATTTTCTCGCCCAACGACAAGAAAAACTAGCCGTACAGGGCGCGAAATAGCGCTAAATCGCTGTGACGGTAGGTGCAGTTGCCCGGTTCCTTACGTAAGACGGTCTATCACGTCAACCGTACAAAGTACAAACTTTTAGTCATCTCATTTTGTACTTGTGAAGACTAAATGGACATTTAGTGGAGGCGGTGGCAGAGTGAATAAAGAGACGGACTGTGGCTGTGAAGGACCCAGGTTCAAATCCACGAGAAAACGTCTGGGATTTTCGGAGGTTAACTGGGTCCAGCTCTGTCGTCAATTATGCTGGCTACGCCGACACGTCAAGAAAATACCCCCTACCAGATGCCAGACCATATTCCAAGATGCTGTGAGTGACGGTGTAGCTGTTTCTCACCTGATAGTGACGAGTATAAATAAGGTGTCGTCATCTAGTGGGACAGAAGAGAAACTACGGTACCAACATCACCACGAAGCTCCACTGTCTCATCTGGTGCGACACCCAATAATCTCGGGGCCTCGCAAGAGTCACGGGCCACTGACAGCCTACATACCGGAGGTTGAGTTATAGAAAAAAAAATATGTTGGATGGATAGCCAGCTCAAAATGGCAGCAACTCAAAATTCACTTTTACACTCTATTTACATATCTACCGTAAGTATGTTTTCACGCTCTAATTTAGTTATGGAATTTGTGGCTCCCATGAGGGAACCGGTTCTTTTGAGTTCAGTTTAAATGGCTCTTTCGGCTCCCAAATGGCTCTCTACATTGAAATGCAGTGGTGATTATAAAATAAAACAATTATGACAGTGTATGCCTACATATCACATTTCATGAGTAAAGGCTAATTATGCAGAGAAATAGGAAAGAAAATGGACAGTAGTTCATCCCCCAAAGGGAGACAATGAATGCCAGTAATATGAGGAATATTATGTGACATGACTATAATGACTGTTCTTGTAAATATCTATGTAGTTTTTCTAATAGTATCTCATTCCTAAATCGTGCACAAAAGACCATATTAATAATATGAACTAGATACTGATATGGCGACTACACAAAGGCCAGAAACAACGTGCGAGTGCAGGATGTTAATATGAATTACAAATGTATCCCTATGAATAATCAGGGAAAATTGTATTTAACATAATTATATTTATAATGTAAAATTACAATAGACAACAATAAAAAGAGGTAGGCTGTTGTACTGAGGAGACTTATTCGCTCATTCAATTATTTCAAATTTTCAATTCACAGAGAGCCAAAAGAGCGAGAGCCGGCTCTCATCGTTCACTGTAAAGAGTCGGTTCTCAGAATCGGTTCGTTCACGAACGACCCATCACTACTCTGATTTCATTATAAAACATGTCGGAATCACATTTTTCAACACAATAATATAAAATGCAATGCTACTGTCGGTTTTACATACATATATGGTAATTACAGAAAATAGGAGTTATTAAAATATGTCCTCAATCGATCATTGCTGTTGTAACACTGATTGTAAGTGGCTGGTTAAACTCGACAGAATTTTTTGGCTATCATACACAATGTTACCAGCCGAGAAAAACATCTTAGGAGCGTGTAATTTCAAACACTGTGTTGTCGAAAATTCTCTCGTCACCCATAGTCCTCTACAGCTGTTGCTGGTATCTACACTGGCAACAAATCTGGAGCACCGTGGGTGTAGCATTCATTCTACAGCACAGTTTTTAAATTTCTGCAGTCTCTAATAAGCTAGTTTCTGTTTGGCAAAACTGTGGGTGGCAGCCAGGCATGTGCCAAATTGCCACAGCCATCTCCACCGCCACCAGTGACCAGTCAGTCTTACGAACAGTGAGGGTAGGAGGACATAGTTTCATCATTCCTCTTTTCCTGTAATTACACTAGTATTATGTACTTAAAACGACAGTGGCATTTTATTTCATATTGTTGTGTTGAAACATGTGATTCTGACATGTTTTATAACGAAGTTAGAGTGTGAAAACGTACTTCGATATGTAAATATAGTAAAAATAGAGCGTAAAAGATCATTTTGAGTTGATGTCATTGTGAGGTACCTATCCATCCTATAGATGTAATTTTAATCTTCACAAGTACATCAGGAGACAACTAAAGGTTTGACAGCTACCTATTGTTCGTTACCAGAGAAACTTTCTAATATGTAGGTAAAGCAGCATCTTCTAATTTAATACAAGCAGCTACTCAGTGTTCAAAACAATAACATCATATAACAACGTGAAAATATTAGACATAGCAATTTTTGTCTTAGAGTTAAACATAATGAAAATGTATTGAAACTTATGTGTTCGACTGACATTATTTCAGATTTTGTTTCGTGTATAAGATGCCAGATGCCATTGTAATTCCCGAGATAATTCATCTAAGCAAGCAAAAAGAATGTCAAAACTTTACCAAAGCTGTGGATAAAGTTAAATATCACCATAACTATATAGATGTATCAAGGAGAAGGAAACTGGAAGGAGGAACAAGTGGCATGACCATAAATATAACAGGTAAGGAAAGAGCAGAGGAACAAATGGTCAGATCGAAGATACATACATACATACATAAACACACACACACACACACACACACACATAGGTCAGACACCGTGAGGTGAAGACCTTTATTTTAAAATCATTCAGTTCTCATTGATGAAGTGCAAGTGGAAGTGAAGTGGAACAACATTTTATCGGAAGTGTAAATAAGAGTGAACATTACATTGGAAAGTGACTAGACATTTGAATCATGTCAACCCGCTACTCTACCACCTCCCTACTGCGACGTAGAAAGGGGGTTGGTTACCCACCTTCAGACACTATAGCCCGTTTAAAGGAAAATAATATATTCGTAAATCGCGGCCGGAGAGGAGGCAAGAATGTTATCAAACAAATAACTACTATAAAAACTATCAAAACAGTGCACAAGAAACTCAGCTATTTTTTAGTTTGTCAAAATAATAAAACACATAATTATAAGCAGACAGGATGTAGAGATTGAGAACTATACCTTCCACTTATCCCCATTTCTGACTCTCCCTCACAACAGTGAATGCTTCAAATGAAGCTCACAACTCATGGTTCGGGTATACTATCTTGGCTAGAGTTGACAACACTGTCCGTTTACCTACCCTCTCTGCTCACTCTGACCCTGACTACCACTGAGGGGGTACAGAAACTTTGGTGCGTGGCTGTACATGTTAAGAAGGCTGAGATCCCTGGGGATGCCAGAGAGTGAGCTGAAGAGGATATATGAAATATTTATCCTTCCAAAGCTCACCTATTCTTGACCCGCCTTTGAAGTTGTGACACTGAGAACATAATTCTTAAGTGGAGCATAAAATAGAGAGATATATGAGCATCACGTTGATCACCATTACTGTCCTTGTGGTCATTATTGTGTCATATGGTGATCTGTGCAGTAATGATGGAACTAGATAAAAGTAAGGTAATGTATATCGAAACAGATTTTAATAAAAAAATACTTATAAGTAACTTAAAAAATATATATAATATATTTCTCTTTTCTTCAAATGGCTTTAACAAGTTAACATTCTGACTAGCAACAGACTGGCAAATGGCAATGCATGAAACCTATAGTCCTCCAGTTTTATGAAGGCGAAATGCTGTGGCTGAGATAATCCCGTCATTAATGTGTATCTGCCTACACTTTTATTCTAAATAATTTATATATCTTTCCCCATAAATCTCTAGTTGTTTTCTAATTTCTCTACATATTGACCCCGTAGGAGGGTATTGCCTGCATTAGTGATGTGGGCAATACTTTAAGGGTTTTGGCACCCCTTCGGCCCCAGCCACTAGGTTTTAGTTCTTCAACTATCCCTCTTTTCTTTCTATTTCCTTCCTGCTTGTTGTCTCACCTCTCTATCACCGTTTTCTGGCGCAGTTTTTCGAATCATATAATTGGACTATACGTGATAAGGGAGAAAGGCCTATGTCATTAAAACATTTTAAGAACGAATGAGAATGTTAAAAATATGAGAAAGACAAGGTAAACGGTAAGAAAGGAAGGAAGAGCAAGTGAAACAGGGATAAGACATTAGGGAGGATATACTAGGTTGCCAGTTACTTGAGAGATACTGTAATATATAATTATAGCCTATGCATAAAATTATTCCAAGTTTATTGAAAACGCCATTCAAGTTTAAAATCGATTATTTTTAAGAAAATGCATATTTAGAAGAAAACATCTTGGTAAACAATAAACAAACAGCTGTGCTTGGGAGAAGGTGATAAATAAGGTGGACTACAAGCACGAGGGATTAGGTTGATATTAAGTGGCGCAACAGCGAGGTCAAATAACACCAGGAAAAGGTGATAGAGAGATGTGACAGCAAGCAAGAAGGAAATAGGAAGAATGGAAGGACAGTTGAAGAAATGTAAGCTAGTGGCTGGGGCCGAAGGGGCGCCAAAACCTTTAAGGTATTGCCCATATCATTACAGGCAATACCTCTCTACGGGACAAGCACGAGATCTAATTATATTTGTTTGTTAGTACTTTTCAACTAATCACCTTCATTTTTCTTACCCTCTTCCCCTTCACTCTCGCCTTAAATCATCACATTTCTTCACTCCTATATCCACCTACGTTAATGCAGTATGCACTTCTCTAAACCCTAGTTCTTCAAACTACGGGTCCCGAATTCCTCCAAACTCACAAAAATTAACGCATGAATAAAATAGAATAATAATATTTGTGACATAAAATAAATATGAAGTTCATACACGAATCCACCTAACATATTTTTATAATCGAATATTCATATATTTAATTATCAATAAAACAAAGTAATTGCACAAATATTAGCCTTCTTCAGAGAGAGAGAGAGAGAGAGATGGAGGGTGGGGTAGATGAGGCAGTGGCGGCAGTGTTTATAATTCTGTAAATAATTCTGGTTAAAATGCTTTTTAATCATAATTATTGCATTTCATTTTCTGGCCTTGTAGTTTCTTAGGTTGATAATTCTGGTAATTTGTAACATCTTCCTGTTTGGGTCGCGTGAATGATGTCATTGTAAAAACTGGGTCACGACTGAAAAGGTTTGATGAACCTTGCTTTGAACTACTGGTGATTCGATACTATTCATTCCTTCCTCCTGACACACCGTCTTCTCTACCTGATAATTCGTTACCCTCCATATAGCCCCGCCCACATTTCTCTCCTTCCCTCCCACTAACATCCCCCCCTCCCTCACCCGCAACTGTTGCCAGATACGATGAGGCCCAAACCAAGACACAGATGGATATGGTGTGGTCCATTGATCTGTCCGGAGCTGTACATCCCAGACACAGAAACCTGCTCCCACCAGATGCCCCCAGACCAACACGTGAAGCTCGACACTACAACAGACTCATTCCAATTAAAGCCAGAACAGACAGATTAAAAAAGAGCCCAATACCATCAATGGTAAAAATAATAAATAACATGTAATGTTCACCCCCCTTTTTGCACACACATACACACACACACACACACACACAATCACACACACACACACACACACAATCACACACACACACACACACACACACACACCTATACATAAATTGACCAGGACAGTCTCACCAACACCTTAATCCTAAATCCTTCCACTTAGCACCACTCCCTAATCCTTAATCCTCCCACTTAGCACCACCATTAACCCTTCTTTTGCCCTCACCTCCATTAATTTTGTTGTACTGTACATACAGCACATACCTATGTATGCATGTAAATGCCTACATTTTATTTTTATCATTCATCATGTAAATACCTTTCTCATAATTAATTATATTGTAATATGTATATTTTCAGCTTTCGGGCTGCAATCCCCTAAATAAACCGTTTATTATTATTATTATTATTATTATTACATATATATATATATATATATATATATATTTTTAGGGCACAGATTTTCTCTTATACAATTTTTGTTGAAGTCAACAGCACTAGAAGCTTTAACTATCTTCAGTATAGTGTTTTAAAAAAAAAAATAATAATAATAATAAAAAAAAAATATATATATATATATATATATATATATATATATATATATATATATATATATATATATATATATATATATATATATATATATATATATATATATATATATATAAATGTTATTGCAGCAGAAGGCAAGGTAGTAGCAGAAAGCCCTATGTTTGAGGATGCCTTCATGGCCCCACTCCAACAGTGGTACCGGAGAGCTGCCACTTGGACCACACCCTGGACACCTACTGTCAGGTAGGTGGGGGAAGGGAGGGAGGTGAAGGGGGAAGTAGATCGGAGGAGGAATAGAGATAGAGATTGGAAGGGGAAAGAGGGAAGGTTGAAAGGGAGGTGACAGGAGGTAACAGGGGGTGGAAGGAGAGAGACGACAAGGGCAAAGTGAATACCACCACCTTACAAGGGAATGAACTTCAATGTGCACCACAATACTCGCATGATTCCTGGAACAGTCCTTATCCACTCCTGGTAAAACAGATTTCAATCGTAAGGGGAAACCTCCTTCTGGTATATCGTAGCTCCATTGAACCTCCAAGTTATGTGACAAAATAGATATGAAACACTAAAATGAATGATATTGTTTCCTTGCTTGGGTAGTTTGGAGGAATTAGTAGCCCTCCATTGTACAAAAAAGGGTTATCGCCTTAAAGAACCTCGAAAGATGTCGAGGAATTAAGAGGTTATTGATTTCAACAACCTTTACCACAAAACTACACCGCTCAAAGGGAATCAATTTCGTGGCATAGCCCTGGAGAATCATTTGGCCTCTACATTGTCAACATCACAGGCCTCCTTGATTGGACCTGCCTGCTATTCCCTCAGGTTCAGGTCAGGAGGAGACGTACCGCTGGCGTTTGTGTTGGTAATGGAAACCCAGACTTCCGATAGATGGTACACCAGACATTTGCAAGACATTGTTGATGGCAGATGTCCACTACAATGTAAAGTGACCAGAGATCTGTCCAAGGTTAAGTAATGCTCCTATTGATACTATTATTTATTTTGCCATACATACATTAAGAGTCTGTGAACATCTCCAAAAGGAGTGAAGTGGTGAGGAGTGTGTTAAGATTGTGTGTGTGTGTGTGTGTGTGTAGCCTTACTGATTGAGAACGTTATAGGTATTCATCCTGATGCCAATGTGTCATTACAACCTCCAGGTGAAGACAGCAGATGCAGTTCTGATCCACATGCGAGGATTGAAAACGCGTGAACACGTCCTCAAGATGTTGGGACCCCGTGACCCCTCCCAGCCGTGGGTTATGCTTGAAGTGGAGACAGAGCTGTTGGCTAACTCTATACACCAAACAAACTACTCCACTCTCGATAACTTCTTCAACCGCACCATGTTCTATACACGAGACGCAGATATTCGCATCCACCACGGCTTCATTGTCAGAAGGGGTCTGGATGCAAGCCTTCTCCCTTCAATATGGCGACGCCCTTGCATTGTTAAACAGGACAACTTCAACTCTCGCCAATTGGCTGTGTCTTTCATCTCCCACTGTGATGACAACGCCGGAAGACTCAAGTATGTACGGGAGCTACAGAAACACGTGTGGGTCGATGTGTATGGCAAGTGTGGGGACCTGAAATGTGGTCACAGCTTCATTGTGGATCGCTTCTTCAGTATCGATGATAGGTGTGTGCGGAAGGCGGGGGAGAATTACCTCTTTTTCCTGGCCTTCGAAAACGCCCTGTGTGAAGACTACGTGACGGAAAAGCTATACATTTTTCTCTTCTATCCACTAGTGCCAGTGGTAATGGGGGCAGCAGACTACAGCACCATCATGCCCCCTCATTCATACATCGACGCACAACAGTACACACCTCAACAGCTGGCACTCAAACTCACACACCTTGCCAAACATCCACAGGTAAATACATATTGAGTTTGTCAAAGTGGACATCACAGAAACACTTTCATACAATTTTCATAGTTAAGGGAGAATCTCGATTGTTGGTAAATTACAGCGTTCACTCTGGTTGAGGCTTGCCAGACTCGCCAGATGAAATAATTATACATATTGTTTATGTGTATACTAATAATTAGTTGTTGTATACCTCCTTTTTGCCATAGAAATATTCAATACTATTTTAGACATGTAGACGTATGTAGACGATATGTAGGCGTAAATGATGAAAGAAACCTAATGTAAATAAATCGGCTGTAAACATACGACGACGACGACTCACGTCTACTGTAGACTTCACATTTTATATTTAATTTATTTGATTTCGAGTCACAATCTGTCACTGCACATGTATATACAGGCATTTTGAAATATAGATATAGCAAAGCAATAACGCATACACTGGCTTAGTTTGAATTGTGTACTTACTCTGGCAGCAGTGATACCAGCAGGTCTCTGTAATTTCAGGTAATGAAACAAGTAATCTGTTACATTACATTTAAGTCCTAGCTTGGCATTGCACAAATACTAAATCACTTGCTCAGTAATATTAGCAAGTAATTTACCAGGTAAAATCGTGGTATACAGCCTAATTTGAATATAGAAATAGACTAAAAGCCTACAGAAAGCGTCAGCTTTAGTCAATGACATCGTTTTGTGACCTGTTCAAACATTCATTCGCTTGTTATGCATCGACTTGAATTTCAGTTCCAAGAAATGTGTTGTTTGAACACAGAATATTTTTTTTTAGAACCGTATCGATGACGGTATGTACAGTCGGCGGCATAAGTCCTGTCGCCTCACCTGCTTCACTGAGACAGGCAGTGTTCATGGACTCGAGAAATACGCACGTTTTCTACACCTAATAATCTCGAATCTATGAACCAAGGCCGCTTGAATAGTATTCAAGCGGCCTTGCTATGAACATCGCGTGCCTCGGTGAAGCAAGCGAGGCGACAGGACTTTTACCGCCGACTGTACTTGGCGTTATTAATCTTTATAAACCAACTTATTGCAGTAAGTCTCACTTCGGAATATAGTTTAACTATCTATCAAAATATTAAAGAGGTAAACATACTATAATTGCTTATATTTACTACAAGAAACATTTTATATCGAAAGCAATGGGTTCTTGTCGATACCCGTATACCTGGCGAATTAATTAAACTGGCGAATCTCTCAACCTTTTGGTAGTTTGTGGACGGAGGAATTGGAAGGCAATTGATTCCTCCAAACAATGCCACGAAACAGACGACCCCAGTTTTACTAATAGGGAATCTGTTTCGTGGCATAGTTTGGGAGAATTACTAGACCATCATTTTACCAACAACTGATACCTCCCTTAAGGTAGTGTGTTGATAGTGACGTGTATAAATAAGGTGTGGTCATCTAGTGGGGAAGAAGAGAAACTACGATACCAACATAACCATGAAGCTCCACTGTCTCATCTGATGCGTCACCCAATAATCTCGGGGCCTCACAAGAGTCACGGGCTACTGACACCCTACAGTCCCAAAGGAATGAGATATAAGAAAATTTAATTGTCTTAGTAAAGGCCAGACCTCTGCATTTAGACAACAAACTATAATTTTGTGTCTCTCTGTAAATTAAAAAAATTCTCTCACCAATGCACACACATCAACTAATCAGCCCATTAATTTCTCTCTTTCCTACGACAATTTCATCCCTCTTTGCCGGATCCAAGACATTAACTTGATTGTGTACAAATTTACTTGTATGTAATTCTCTTTCACTAATACACTCTCCACCTCAACCATTACAGGAGTATGCCAAGTATCTAGAGTGGCGAAAGTACTACCAACCTTCTACCGTTGGACCAAATCGGGTGTTCTGTGATCTGTGTGTTCGTCTCCATCAGCCAGACTTCTACGAGCATCAGGTCATCGAAAACTTCAGAGAGTGGTTCGTGGTCAAAGCCAACTGCAACAGAAATAATACCGTTTTACCCAGTTTGCATCACTAGATACTACCGTAAGTTAGTACCTTAAACGAACTCATCTATAGGTCCTTAGGTCTTCACTTAGATGGTAGATAAGTGAGGCAAATGATGAGTCGTAATACAACACTCCCCACCCAGTCAACGGAATTGTATTGTTGTAGACAACAAGGTTCTTCATCTGTAGTACTGTAATTTTTACAAATAGTAGTGAAAATTAAGAAATAAACTCATCTCCGTCGTTACATGTTCAACTCTCTTCCTTCTCTACACCTCCGTCTCCACCTTGTAGGGTAGCGTATAAACATGGTCCATATCAAGGTAAAAAGAAAGAGAGGTACTCTCACCCTTACCCCCACACGCAGATCCTGTGACGTCAGTGATTATATCAAAGCGAACGGAGCTCAGTACACTAGTGGTTCACGTTAGTGTGAGATTTGAGCCGAGATATCTCGGTGGTGTTAACTGAGCTTCACATCAACCCTGAACCTACAGTCCGGATAATCTGTGAACGTCATGCACAGAGCAGACACATTTTCGCTTCACCCCCCTTCGATGTGAAACTACCTTACATTTCCTTTTACCTTGGTCCATATAGTAAGGTCGGCCAGACACCTGAACACACTTCGCGCAGGCTGGCTGCCTGGGCCCCTCTGCTAGCTGGCTGTCAGGGTACAGAGAAGACCCAGACCTCATTTACACACAACCATGGCTAGGGTGCAGAGCTCTCCCGTACAGTTGGCTCCACTTCCGCATTTACCACTTATCGTTGCCAATGTTTAGCCACACAGAAATTTGAATCCCAAACCATGTGTGATCTTGATACGAATCACTCACTACAGAGTGAGATGGAAAGAGGAGTAACTCAAATACGGTTGTGAACTTAACTCGGTGTTTCGAACGCTGCTCACTCCAACACTTATAATTGGTTCACTAACCCTGGCGTCTGACTGTCTGGCCAAGTCATTAATCTCGATGAATATATCAGTGTAAAATAAGGTCCTGCCAAATTGCATGGATTGTATTTGTTTACAAATCGTCATATATCTTTTCTGGTCCTGTTTGCATAATTGTCCTTATCATTACTGGCAACATTCGGAATGATGATGGTGGTGGTGGTGGTGAGACGAAGAGCAAGGTGGGAAAGTGGAAGAATAGAGTGAATGAATACTGGGAGGGGGGAATAGGATAAGGCGAATGGAGTGAGTGGGAACAGGGTGGGAGAGAAGCGACAAAGTGATCATTGGCAAATTGAGAACCTTTACTACAAAACAGTATCCTTTGGTAACCAGTAACACAAAGTAATCAGAAAATGTCTTGACTAATGCAAAGTAACAAATATAGTTTGTAATATTTTTCTACACTGAATATGGTGTAGAAGGTTATATTTTATAACATGGTAATATATTAGATATGGTAGTACTCTTGAAAGGTTTGACTTACCTGTGGACTCCAGCCGTTCTATATAACTTGTTAAACTGTCCTATCTCACCTTGTGTTTCCTTCATGGTTACTGTTCCTCCTCTCTATCTCTATCTGCATCCTTCTCGTGTTAGTGTCATCCAGGACCAGTTTGGTCCTCTTCATTTACCTCATGATACTCAAACTCATCTATTATATTTGGATTACAAGCAGCACATTCATAATTCCATATCATACATAAAGATGAACGTCACTCCTTTATCTTTCTTATTAGGAGACGCTTACTGCCTGACTATGCGAGGGAAGAAAGCTGAATAATTGTGTCTTTAATTAGTAAAGCCTTGTGTGAATTCTCACGTTTATATCGGTAAGAATTCATTAAACCGTTTATTGTCCCAAGATAATAACACGTCAATCGTAATAAAATCTCTCTCAAGGCCAAACTAGACCATGCTCTCCTTCACTGTCATTTTTTATATCTAATATATCTAATTAAAGGCGAAAATAAAACTCATGCCAAGCTATAGCTATGAGTGTTTACTGAAATATATTATAATAGTTATTCACGTACCGACGTACGTAAAATGAATAAAGATTGTTTTAAACATATAACCATACAGGACAAGCTATATACCTGCTACAGTATTTGAACCTATGGGTGATATGGGGGTATGACGATCGAGTGTGTGCCGACACAGACAAGATGATGTTGTCAGCAAGGCAGTACAGGTGAGAATGTACGGACAGTGTGGTGAGGTCGCTGTCAAAAGGGGCCCAGGTCGAGGCCTGGTCCTCCCATTTTATACTCCCACCTGCGCGGATAGCCGAACTTACTATAGAGGGCTTTCTGTGACGTCACGAAGCTTCGCTTTTATTTCAAGGGATATACTGGCTGCCATATTGGATGTAAACATTGATCATTGGACCTAACTTTGTATGCAATGGAAGGCCCTTCTTCATCCCGTGTTCTCAGTCAGTATGCAAGAACGCTTGACAGTGAAGCTAAGGTCCGATATATTGAAAAGATAAGTGCTTTTGGTGGGAATGACTTTTATATAACAGAGGAAAATGGTCGTCCTTTGGTGGAACTGTCCGCTAGTGAGCTACCAGACACTGCATACCATGATATTTACATATATTTTCTAACCTTTTTTCTGTCTACTGTAGGCCTAAGGATGGTTATTAAGACTACCACTAGCCTTAGTACCCTGTACCCACTCCAACATCAATGGCAGTATATGTTCCTGAAAATCTGCAGGCAGGACATGTCCTCTTCACCCTCTACTATTATGCCTGCTCCCACTTACTCTATACTGTATAAAATAAAGAATACCTACAACTCTGTCTACTTAATGTGTTCATTTATTCATTAACAATATAAGAGATCTGTCTCTTCTCAAAGGTTTCCATCGCCTGATGTCTCTGATGTCGCTTGTGATTTGGTGTGTGGTGGAAAATGGATGGTACAAAGTCCGGTGAGAGTGGATTGGAGTCTCTATGGCCTGATTGTGAAGAATATTTAGAGACAATCCTTTGCTAGAGCATATAAGTGTATGTAACATTTAATCGAGTCTGATATCCATTTGTGATGGAAATTACATGTGTTCTGGTTCCCAGGTCACTTGCCCCTACTCAAACCAGCACTAGGCCTAACCTAACCCAAGATATACAGAATACTGCTTACAGTACTCTGCTCATACTCACCCAATAAGTAAAATATTTTATGTGATTATATAAAAGTGATACTGCTAATGTGGTTTTATTCCTTTACCTACTGTCCCTGCTGCATAACTAGTTATTAATAACCATAACAAACAAACAATTTATTCAAAGCACCAAATAATTTAAAAGTTTTAACTTGCTAGTTTCTTACATTATTCACTCTAACTTTACCTGACCTGATAATAGCCCCCTTCAAAAAATATATACAGATTTTCCAACAAATATAATCACCAGGTGCATTCAAAGCACATCATATTCTATCAAAATATAATAAATGATCACTACAGAGGTGGGTGTAAGGAGTCGGTTGCCATCCATCTCTCTTCACAGCAGCTATCCATTTTTCTCGCTGTTCCTTGTTAGCTGGAAATTGATAAAATGACACAGAACCCTTCCCGGCCCTATTCTTGCAACCAACTGCACAACAGCTAAGCACCATGCTTGTTGAGAAGACGATAATAGAGTGGAGTTCCTTAAATATGAGCCCTCCGATATGGCGGCCGCTAGCGGGTTTGTTTACTTTGATCAGCTGATAGCAGTTGCTAACGTCACGTGAAACTCCTTTATATGGACCGTGGGTATAGAGGAGGCAAGGGGGAGTACCAATAAACCTCGTATGATTCACTCTCTCGCATACACAGCTTCAGATACGTTAATTGACAGATTGGAACTCTGAACCCCATACACTTTGGCGTTGGCAGTTCTGACTGGATCACGGAAATCTGTCCGGAGCATGCAACACAAATTCACTCAGCTGCCCCCCTATCCACCTCCTCTTCTCTCTCTCATCCCCTCTCTTAGTAAATCCCTCTTACACCTCTGTGACTTGCCGTGCATAAAGGGAGGCTGCCTGAGCCATAGGGTACCGGAGTATAGGTGATTATTTATGTCTGTGACTGTATATATATATATATATATATATATATATATATATATATATATATATATATATATATATATATATATATATATATATATATATATATATATATATATATATATATATATATATATATATGCGTAAATCCACAAGGAAGGAAAAATAAACACGGAGTCCCAAGCGCTTTCGTGTAATTCACATTTTCAGGGGAAAGAACAGAATGTAAAAGAATGGTTGCTGAGAGACACCTTATATACAGATACACTTACAACAAACTGGCAACCTGATGGTGTTGCCACTGCGAGTTCAAAGCATGCATATGGTGCTAAAAAGGAATTACCTGACCTGACCTGACATGACCTCTAAACCTAAGATTATCCCAGTCATTAAGGAATGATTGCCGAGAGACACCTTATATACACTTAATAACTAAATGGCAACATGAAGGTGTTGCCACTGTGAGTTCAAAACAATATATACACACCCATGCATATGGTGCTAAAAAGGATTTACCTGACATGATCTCTAAACCTAAGATTATCCTCAGTCATTAAGGAATAGCAGTAGGACTTATCTTATTAACAATCTTGTCTATGATGAAACTATCCAACTTGTTCATACCATTGTTTAAATTCATATTAATATTTTCTGTGTGTTTAATCAAACTTGACTCTATGATGTTTCTATTTACGGATGAATTACAAGACATGATTGGCGAGGCATTATCCCAGTCAATACAATGATTATTGTCTCTCATATGAATAAATAAAGCATTAGATTCTTGTCCGGTCCTAACACTATATTTATGTTGTTTGACCCTGGTTGAAAGGTCTTTTCCAGTTTGTCCTATATAGAACATATTACATACTTTACAAGGTACTTTGTAGATACACCCACATGAGGAATTAGGTGAGTTTTTGATCAACATTTTCTTGACTGTGTTATCATTGAAAAAGGCAACATTAACATTCCATGTTCTTAGAAGATGAGGGATTTGGGCAAATTTATGACTGTAGGGTAATATCAGTAAATTTTTATTGTCACGGGGTAGGGGAGGTTCAACCCTATAAAATGATGTTCTTGCCAATTTTAAGGCTTTATCCAAAAATGGTGTGGGGTATTTTAATTTTGCTCCAATGTCAGAGATAAATCCAAATTCCTCATCCATAAATTCAGGACTACATACACGTAGAGCACGTAAGTACATGGAAGAGAAAACAGACATTTTGACTTTATCATGGTGTGCAGAGTAAAAATGAATATATGACAAAACATTGGTTGGTTTCCTGTAAATGCTAAACTTAAAGGTGTTGCCTAC
Organism: Petrolisthes manimaculis; assembly: GCA_034508575.1. Classification (NCBI taxonomy): domain Eukaryota; kingdom Metazoa; phylum Arthropoda; class Malacostraca; order Decapoda; family Porcellanidae; genus Petrolisthes; species Petrolisthes manimaculis. The sequence goes on along the minus strand of JAWZYT010000503.1, from coordinate 1,059,603 downwards.
CCTATGAATTAGGCAGTCCAGAAATGGCAATTTTCCATCCTCCTCAATTTCAATGGTAAAATTAATGGAAGGGGCTAAGTTGTTAAGCAATGGCAGAAAGTTATCTAGATTTTCAGTGCATGGCCAGAGGCAAAGTACGTCATTTACGTACCTGTACCATACAGCATTATTCGGTAAAATGTTATTAAGCAATTTCTTCTCATAAATCTCCATGTACAAATTACTCAAAACTGGGGAGAGTGGATTGCCCATTGCCATACCGAATTTCTGTTCAAAATATTCATCTTGAAAAACAAATTTGCAGTCTTTAATGCATAGCTTAATCAATTTTAAGATAGCAGTTTTGGTGATAGGGAGAGGGATGTTATCAAGTATTTCGTCAAGATAGTCCAAAAGGTCGTCAACAGGAACTTTGGTAAATAGAGATTTAACATCGAAACTCACAAGCTCAAATGTACCAGTTACCTGTAAATTATTAAGTTTTTCTACAAAGTCAACATTGTTTTTTATGTTGGAGTCCAAAATTGTGCCAACTAAAGGGCTTAGCAAGGAAGTTAACCACTTAGATAATTTATAGGTGATGGAACCCACAGAACTAATAATAGGTCTGGCTGGATTATTGGGCTTGTGAGTTTTGATTAGTCCATACATGTAGGACAGGGAAGGAGAATGGGAGGAGAACTGTTTAATGAGTTGATCATTACCCTTTAAAACTGTTTTCATTTTCTTATTGAACTGAGAATTCACCGTTTCAATGGGATTCTTCCTTAGCTTCGAGTACGTTACATCATCACTTAATAACTCTTTCATTTTGAGTATGTAATCATCTTTTTTCATGATAACTACTGCATTTGACTTGTCAGCTTTTGTAATGTGCATTTCACTGTCATTTTTCAAGGTTTTAATAGCACAGAAACACACAGAAAATATTAATATGAATTTAAACAATGGTATGTACAAGTTGGATAGTTTCATCAAAGACAAGATTGTTAATAAGATAAGTCCTACTGCTATTCCTTAATGACTGAGGATAATCTTAGGTTTAGAAGTCATGTCAGGTAAATCCTTTTTAGCACCATATGCATGGGTGTGTATATATTGTTTTGAACTCACAGTGGCAACACCTTCATGTTGCCATTTAGTTATTAAGTGTATATAAGGTGTCTCTCGGCAATCATTCCTTAATGACTGGGATAATCTTAGGTTTAGAGGTCATGTCAGGTCAGGTCAGGTAAATCCTTTTTAGCACCATATGCATGCTTTGAACTCGCAGTGGCAACACCATCAGGTTGCCAGTTTGTTGTAAGTGTATCTGTATATAAGGTGTCTCTCAGCAACCATTCTTTTACATTCTGTTCTTTCCCCTGAAGATGTGAATTACACGAAAGCGCTTGGGACTCCGTGTTTATTTTTCCTTCCTTGTGGATTTACGCATATTCCTGGATCACGTGCCACCAAGTGATTTATTTGCATATATATATATATATATTAAAGCTGCTGGATATATATATATATATATATATATATATATATATATATATATATATATATATATATATATATATATATATATATATATATATATATATATATATATATATATATATATATTGTTACGATGTATATTTCAAACTTTTGATGCCAGCTGATGTTGTGAGTGGATAGTTTGCCAGCAAGTGGGTAGTTTGACGCCAGCCATAGTTTACGCTGCTGGCGTCCACGCGACTGACGGGCGCCATGGCGCCAACCGGCGTTGACCTGCCTCTATAAAAGGCGGTCGCCGACAGTATTCGACAGAGACTATCATCTCCAAACCATCCCGTGGGAGGTCCCCGGGAAGTGCTGAGGAAGAGGAGGGTACTCCTTCCCAGCACAAAAAGGTTCGCCAGGACGAACACGGCCCTCCAAAACCCCGTAAACCACGATAATCTTCGCGCTGACCATAGTACAATGGAACTGTCGAAGTCTTTGAAGTAGATTAAATGAACTTAAACTTTTGGCCTGTACTTACGCTGCCGATATTATTGCCCTTCAGGAAACTCATCTGGATAACCGGGTTGAAGACGAGGTTATCCAGCTTCGGAACTACGAGTTAATTAGGAAGGATCGAAACGGGAGGGGGGGAGGGGGGGTAGCTCTCTACATCCGCCGTTCCCTCCCTTTCACTGAGGTGCCATCTAATTTCCCTCTGGAGTCTGTCGCCTGCAGAGTGAAATTCGGTGGTACCTACCTGACTGTCTGTTCTGTCTACTGTCCTCCTGATACAGTAACTTATGATGATGTTTTTGATCTGCAGGACAGTCTGCCCTGTAGAAAATTAATTGTAGGTGATTTTAATGCACATCATACGTTATGGGGTTCCCTGCGGGATGACAGGAAGGGGGAACAGATGGCTAGGCTTATCAGTAATTCCGGTTTGATTCTTTTGAACGACGGTAGTCCGACGAGAGTTGATGATAATACCGGTAATTTTAGCGTCCTTGACCTATCTCTGGTCTCCCCATCAATTGCCACTTCTTGCCAGTGGCTACCTATTGATGACTCATTGGGAAGTGACCATTTTCCTATTTTGATTAAATATAACAGCGACACTGTTAAAGAGCCTTCAGCACCTAAATTTAACGTACAAAAAGCAGACTGGGTGTCCTTCACAAAGAGTCTCAATATTGAAATTGTTGGGGAAACCATTGATGATAAAGTAAATAACATTAAAGATAGTATTCTCAAAGCCGCAACGGCAACAATTCCTAAGACTTCGATAGATAGCGCAAAGCATAGAGTTCCTTGGTGGACGCCAGATTGCCGCATAGCACTGTGTGAGAGAAATAGGGCCTACAGGCTTTTCAAAACTCACATCAGTGATGAGAATTTTCGCAAGTATAAACTTGCGAGAGCTAGGGCTCGTCGAACCATCAAACAAGCCAAACGAGACTCCTGGCGAAGCTTTGTCTCTACTATTAACTCTGAAACATCTATATCTAAAGTCTGGTCCACTGTTAAAAAGTTAAATAAAAAGAAAATTTCACTTAAAATCACTAACATCAAACATAATAACGTCAATTTTGACGAGCCTAGAGACATTGCTAACGCCCTCGCCAGGCAGTTCTCTTTTGCTAGCAGCTCTGACAATTACCATCCAGCTTTCTTGCCCCTCAAGGAAGCATCAGAGCTGCAGCATATTAACTTTGCCACAGGAGATGAATTGGATTACAACTGTGATCTTACAATGCAAGAGCTTGTTCAAGCCCTAGGAGCCTGTAGTGGGACATCCCCGGGACCCGATGAGATTCGGTATGAGATGATAAAGCATCTTGATCATGATTCCATGATCAAGATGCTGCAGGTGTTTAATGAAATTTGGAGGGGTCATGCCTTTCCAAATTCATGGCACTTTGCACATATCATTCCCATACCGAAAGGAGGGGGGGACCCCAGATCGACTTCATCGTATCGCCCTATTGCTCTCACAAGTTGTTTATGCAAGGTCATGGAACGAATTGTTAATCGTAGGCTATTGCATTTTTTAAATTCCAGGAACTTGCTGGTTGACGAGCAGTGTGGCTTCCGCAAAGGTCGCCAGACGCTCGATCAATTAGTAAGCCTGGAATCTCACATTCAAGAGGCATTTGCCAAAAAACAGTTTTTAGTTGCAGTATTTTTAGACATAGAAAAAGCCTACGACATGACCTGGCGACATGGCCTCCTCAGGAAACTACATGCGATGGGATTACGCGGTAATCTGCCCTTTTTTGTTAAGAATTTCATGTCTGACAGAACTTTCTCTGTCAAGCTTTTTTCGGATACAGTCACTTTCTCGGACACTTTTGTCCAGGCAAACGGGGTCCCCCAGGGAAGTGTTCTGTCTCCGACCTTATTTCTATGTATGATTAATGACATTCTACCAGCTCCTCCTCGAAATCTTAAATACTCACTGTATGCTGATGACTGTGCAGTATGGCACTCCAGCCATAGTGCACAGTTTTCGGCAACTCGAATTCAATCGGCACTGGATTCGATCCATAATTGGGGCCTCCAGTGGGGTTTTAAGTTTTCAATTAGAAAAAGTGTAGGGGTTATTTTCACTCATAGGAAAAAAACAGACGTTCGGTTGACCATGGGTGGAAACCCCCTACCTATTCAAAATTCAACTAGATTTCTTGGACTGATTTTTGACAGTCGACTGACATGGACTTGCCATGTCAGTCAGTTAAAAACTAAATGTTTAAAAGCACTCAATTTACTTAAATGCATTTCTGGTACCAAATGGGGAGCAGATAGGAAGTCTTTGTTAATGCTATATAAATCCCTGATCAGATCTAGAGTAGATTATGGGTCCATAGTGTATGGTTCGGCATCTGAGTCTGTGTTGAAAGGTTTGGATGTTGTGCAGAATGCTTGTTTGCGTGTGTGTCTTGGAGCCCTACGTTGCACTCGAATCGAGCGTCTAGAGGTGGAGTCACAAGTGCCTCCCCTCCGTCTAAGACGAGACCAACTAATGTTAACATACTTCGCTAAGAAAGCCAGGGTGCCGAGTCATCCTCCTGGTAATGCCTTGCTGCGGCAACCGCACCCGGGGGGCCATGGCGTTAGGCCCCTGGCAGAGGGACCGAGTCATCCGTCCGGGAACCCCTGCGACCTAGGGGGCACTGGCGTTAGGCCAAGGGACACCAGGCCCGCTGTTTGTATTCCCGGGGAGCCGAGTCATCCTCCCGGTGGTGCCTTTTTGCGCCTGCAGCCGGGGGGCCATGGCGATAGGCCCCTGGAAGGGCCAAGTTATCCGCCTAGGGGACGCACGGCCCCGGAGGGCACTGGCGTTAGGTCCCTCAGAGCAAGACTCCACGACCTCGTAGAGTGTGTCGGTATAGACTTATCAACAATCGATTCCCTGGTTATAGTAAATATTGCACCTTGGGTAATACCCCCTTTTATTTGTGTGGAATCCTGGTTACCAGGGGTTAAATCCCAGGTGCCGGAGGTGGAGGTACACCAGAGGTTTCGTGAGATAATTGTCAAACATCTTTCTTATTTCCAACTGTATACCGACGGGTCCAAGACGGATGAATGTGTGGGTGCGGGTGTATGGTCGACTGAATGTCAGTTAAGATTCAGACTGCCGAATCATACATCTATTTTTCTTGCTGAATTATTTGCTATAGATAAAGCTTTGGATTTTGCCCTATCGACGACCCACGATAGGATAGTCATATTTACTGATTCATTAAGTTCACTTAAAGCTATTAAATCTTTGAATACAACTAACAATGAAATACAGGGTAATATCATTAGTAAGCTATTTAGTGCCATTAAATTGATCAAGTTAATATGGGTACCATCACATTATGGTATCTATGGTAATGAACAAGCTGATAAATTAGCAGGGTCGACTGTTGATCTGGACCTTAGCATAGTCCGTACGGATCTCAGGTGTTTTGTCTCTCTCATAAAATCTAAAATTCATCTCCTGTGGCAAAGGCAGTGGACCAGACTAGACATCAGAAATAAATTCAAGACAGTTATTGAACCCTGGGCTACGTCGTCCTGGCGTAGTCGCAGGGATGAAGTGGTGTTGGCACGACTCAGGCTAAATGCCACGTGGACAACCCACCTAGAAGCCTACATAAATAAAAGTTTTCCTCCTATGTGCCCATCATGCACGCAAATTATGTCAATAGCACATTTGCTTATATTCTGTAATAAATATAATAATCAACGAATTAAAATTAAAAGACATTTCCAACTAAAAAATAAAGCATTTACCATCGAGAATGTTTTATCTGATGATAAGAGTATTATAAACAAACTGCTAAGTTTTCTGAGGGAGACAAAACTTTATGACCTTATATAAATTGATAGAATAAAATGGATTAGACTGGCTTAATGACCTTTGACTATATGTCGCTGGTTGATAGCCATAAATCCAACAAGTGAAGTGAGTATTCGACAGTCATTGGGGTGTCAGTGTTGTGAGAGAGATGGTGAACAAGGACCTCCTGCCTGTTTCATAAGTATTTTCTGTCCATTATTTAATGTTCCTCAGTCCATTTATTGTTACATCTGGCCAGTATTTATTGGTGCCTGTCGACGTATTTAACATATTTTGTGACTTATTTTCAGTGTGTTTTGTATTATTATTGTACTTGTGTTTCCTAGCATATCCAGACATTAATGTTTCGTTATTATTGTTTAATTTGTCTGTTAACTGTTTTCATTGTAAATATATTAATGTAATTTTATTTCGAGTTTTCTATCAACTCCTCGAACTAGAACCTGAGTTTACTGCATCAACGTGTTTTAGAGTAATTGGGTTTACAGTTGAGGCTTTCCTTTGCCTTGATATTTAACTTGTCAGATCAGTTGCCGTTGCTCATTCATTTTTCCGTTGATGTCGTAACAGAAATTGGCGACCTCGCCAGGATATGCTAGGAAGTTAATTGTGATTTACAGTGAAGTGTATTTTTATTGGGTGTGATTTCGTGATTCTTATTATTATTGTGTATTTACATGCTATTATTGTATCATCATGGTTACTGTTGCCTGTCCTTTGCATATTGTTTCACAACAAGATGCGAGAGACTTTGTGGAGTCCAAACCAAGTAGGGATCATTTTTATAATTTACCTAAACATGAATTGTTAATAGTAGCTCAAGTGCTTAACGTAGAGTGTGCTTCGGACAATGTTTTCCCCTTGGCTAACCTTGTTTGTGATCAGTTGTTTGGTACCAACTCTTATGAGGATTGTGGGCCTGAAGCTGAAACCGACGATGCTGATCGGTGCCCTTCTAGGCAAAGTCAATGTAATAATCAGTCTCAACTAGACCATGAGTACCGTATGACTGAACTGCAACTGCGTTTAAGAGAGAAGGAACTAGAAACTGAGGTTAGGTTGAAGGAATTGGAGGCAGGTGGCCAAAGGGAAGGCAGTGTGTATGGATCACGAGGGCTGGACCCCCTTAAATTGATTCCACCATTTGACGAGGGAGCAGTGTCTCAGTTCTTTGAGAGGTTTAAAAGGATTGCTAGAGGAAATGAGTGGCCGAGAGACAAGTGGTCGACTTTTGCTCAGACTGCACTAAAAGACAAGGCTCTTAAAGCTTGTGATTCTCTGAGTTTTGCTGAATTTCAAGACTATGATACCCTTAAAGTAACCGTATTAAGAGCTTATGAACTGAGACCTGAAGCCTACCGTCAGAGGTATAGAAACCGTCGCAGGCATCAACAGGAATCTTATCCTGATTTTAATACTGGCTTGGTAGGAGAATTTAATGCATGGATGAGGAGTGGACAAGTAGTGGATGACTATGATAGGCTAAGGGAGTTGATTCTGTTAGAGGATTTCCTAAATAAAATTGAGAAGTGCGTACTTACCTTGTTGATAAAAATGTTAATACTTTTTCTCAAGCTGCCGAATTGGCACAAGATTATTACCTAGTCAGAAAACATGATAAAAGCCGTAAAAAGGAAACCTCCCAATCAACTCCCGAATATAATGACCATCTCTCTCAGAAACAAGTAATCTCACCTAAGGCTAATACACCTAATGACTCACATAAACCCCCACAACATCACACAGCACAGACACACACAGAGAAATTCACACGGCGACCCTTTGTTTGTAGTTATTGTGGTAAACGTGGTCACACAGTAGATAAATGCTGGAAGAAAGCAGGGGTTGTTAGACCCATGCATTTTGTGGATAGTGGAAATGTTCCCGTCGTGACTTTGGAGCCGTCTCCACGAGGCGACCCTGTTGTTGGCTCTTCTTCTAATATTGTTTCCTCTGCAGAAACCAGAAGGAGGGTGTCCGGCGAAGATATTTTGTTTCCTACTCTTCACGGGAGTGTGGTTCAGGCGGTGTCAACTGAGATAGTTCCTGGCTGTAATTACTCTCCCTATTTGTCTTTGGGTTGTGTTTGATGGTGCGGTGAGACGTACCCCGTCAGAATTCTGCGTGACACAGGTGCCTCAATATCATTATGGGTGAAACCACCTCAGTCCGACATCTCAGGTGAGGAGTTCATACTAATTAAGGGAGTAACTGGTTCCCTGACAGTGCCTTTGGTGGAGTGTAATGTCGTGTGTGATTTATTCCAGGGTGTTGCACGGTTAGGAGTTGTAGAGAGTCTGCCTGAAAATGGGGTTGACTTGATTTTAGGTAATGATCTCGTGAGGGGAGAAGATTTAACTGCTCCTGTGTTGTCCACCGTGCCATTTACCAATATCCAGGGGAGTGTAGACCTTGATACTTTTCCTTTGTGTGCTGTAACTAGGTCCATGTCTCGTGTTGAGGAGAACGGACGGGGGAAAGTTGCCAATACGCCTGTGGAACTTCCGGAGCAACCCGCCGATTCTGAGACACAGGATGTTGTTAATTTGGGGGACATTTTTAAGGGATCTTCAGAGGATATACTTGTGGCTGCTTTAGAGACATTTGATGTTCACAAATTGAAGCGGTTGCAGTCTGAGGACCCCGAAATTGAGAAATTAAAGTTGTTGGCTGTTGATAGTTTTGATAAGGAGAAAGATGTATGTTTTTATTTGAAAGATGGAGTTTTGTGGAGGCGTTGGAGACCACCTTATGTAAACATTGATGACTGTTTATGGGATTTTTATCAGGTAGTAGTTCCGAAAGGTTGTAGGCAGGAATTGCTTCACCTGGCTCACACCACTCCTTTCGCAGGTCACATGGGTGTGAGGAAGACATTGGATCGACTTCGGACAGAATTCTTTTGGCCACGTATGGCAGCTGACGTGGCGCAGTTTGTTAGAAGTTGCCACACTTGCCAAATGGTTGGCAGCCCAAACCAAACTATCCCGAAATCACCTCTCATCCCTATACCTGTCATAGAATCCCCATTTACAAAATTAGTCATAGATGTGGTTGGTCCCTTGCCCCCCTCCTCTAGTGGAAACATATACCTTTTTACCATAATGGATACATCCACCCGTTACCCCGAGGCAATTCCCTTACGTAACATAAAAGCCAAAACCAATGTTAGGGCTTTACTAGAATTTTTCACCAAATTTGGGTTGCCTTTGGAAGTACAGTCAGACCAAGGGAGTAATTTTATGTCAAATGCTTTCCAGCAGGCTCTGGCTGAGTTGGGAGTTATACATGTAACTTCGTCAGCATACCACCTGGAGTCCCAGGGAGTGTTGGAGCGGTATCACCAGACGCTGAAGAGTATGCTCCGTAAATACTGTATGGAACACTCCAAGGACTGGGATCGTGGAGTTCCCTTCCTCTTGTTCGCCTCGAGAGAAGTCCCTCAAGAGAGTCTGGGTTTCTCTCCAAATGAGCTGGTGTTTGGCCATCGTGTTCGGGGACCATTGGGCGTAGTCAAGGACTCCTGGAGTTGTGGTCCTGAAGAAAGCAAGAACCTTCTGTCTTTCGTGCAAGAGTTCAAGACTCGCATGAGGGACACATGGGAAATGGCCTGGCAGAACATGGAGACGGCCCAGGGAAGAATGAAGAGGTGGTATGACAAAAACGCAAGAGAAGGAGAGTTTAATGTTGGAGATGAGGCTCTGGTGTTGCTTCCCCTTCAAGGTCAGCCTTTGTCTGCCAAGTTCTGTGGTCCTTACGTCATCGAGAGAAGAATCGGCATGACAGACTGCCTCGTGAGGACCCCAGATCGTCGTAAAAGGTGACAGCTCTGTCATATAAACATGCTGAAGCCATACTACAGAAATGAGAGTTCTCCTACCCCAGCTCCAGTTGTGAGGGCCACTGCAGTTGTTTCCACCGTGGGAGAAGATGTGGATGTCGATTGTGAGTTTTGGGACTGCAGATGGTTGGAGAACGTTGAAGCAGAAACCACACTAAAGGCGAAGCTGTCACACCTCCCTCCTGATCAGTCCACACAACTGATGTCACTGCTGTCTACGTGCCCTGAGGTGTTCAGCGACGTACCAGGAAGAACTTCCTGGACTAAGCATGACGTGTGTGTGGGTGACGCTGCTCCCATCAAACTTCCCCCCTACCGTGTTAGTCCTCGTCATGCAGAGGCCTTGCACACTGAACTCGAATACATGCTGGACCTCGGCATCATCTCGCCCTGTGTCAGCCCATGGAGTTCACCTGTCACGTTACAGCCAAAGTCTGATGGAGGAATTAGATTCTGCATTGACTACAGGAGGATCAACGCAGTCACTACCACCGACACCTACCCACTGCCCCGCTTGGAAGACTGTGTGGATAGCATGGGGTCAGCTCGCTACATTACCAAGCTGGACCTGAAGCAAGGGTGTTGGCAGGTGCCTCTGACCGAGCGTGCCAAGAAAATCTCCTGTTTTGTTGTTGCAGGTCAAACATATATGTGCCATGTCATGCCCTACGGGATGAAGAACGCTCCCGCAACATTCCAGCGACTTATGAACAAGATAGTACAGGGGATGAAAAATTGTGTGGTGTATCTGGACGATGTGGTAGTGTTCACATTAGATTGGGAGAGTCATATGATTGAATTGAAAACTTTGTTGTCTAGACTCTCTGCAGCCTGCCTTGTAGTAAATTTTAAAAAGTGCGAGTTTGTAAGTGCCCAGGTTAAGTACCTAGGGTATGTTGTCGGGTATGGTGAAGTACGGCCCCCTGATTCAAAGGTGGAGGCTATCAAAAGCTTCCCATCGCCACAGAACAGGCGTGAGCTTAGAAGATTCTTGGGATGCATAGGTTACTACAGACGCTTCCTTAAGAACTTCGCTACCCTGGTGACCCCTCTAACTGAGTTACTGAGGAAGGATAGGGCTTTCCAGTGGACTGATGACTGTGAGAGAAGTTTTGTCCTGGCAAAGCAAACATTAAGTAACTTCCCAGTGATGGTAGCACCCGACTTTGAAAAAACATTTTTGCTTGCTGTGGATGCCAGTAATGTGGGTGCTGGAGCGGTGTTGTTGCAGGAGGATGATCAGGGCATAGAACATCCTGTTTGCTATTTCAGTAAAAAGTTTTCTCCTGCACAAAAAAACTATTCAGTTATTGAGAAGGAGTTACTGGCCCTGATCCTCGCTCTGCAGCATTTTTCTGTATATATTCCCCCTTTTGGGCCTGATGTGAAAGTATATACTGATCATCACCCTTTAAAGTATTTAGGAAGTTTGAAGACAAAGAATCAGCGACTAACAAGATGGAGTCTGTTCCTTCAGCAATACCACTTATCATTGCACCATGTCAAAGGAACCGACAACATCTTCGCTGATTGTCTGTCACGTAGTTAGGGGTATATTCAAGAAAGGTCGAATTTTCTACGGAAAATTCTTTCTTTGGTGGGGGCGTGTTACGATGTATATTTCAAACTTTTGATGCCAGCTGTATCATATGTTGTGAGTGGATAGTTTGCCAGCAAGTGGGTAGTTTGACGCCAGCCATAGTTTACGCTGCTGGCGTCCACGCGACTGACGGGCGCCATGGCGCCAACCGGCATTGACCTGCCTCTATAAAAGGCGGTCGCCGACCGTATTCGACAGTCATTGGGGTGTCAGTGTTGTGAGAGAGATGGTGAACAAGGACCTCCTGCCTGTATCATAAATATTTTCTGTCCATTTATTTAATGTTCCTCAGTCCATTTATTGTTAAAGCTGGCCAGTATTTATTGGTGCCTGTCGACGTATTTAACATATTTTGTGACTTATTTTCAGTGTTTTGTAATATTATTGTACTTGTGTTTCCTAGCATATCCAGACATTAATGTTTTGTTATTATTGTTTAATTTGTCTGTTAACTGTTTTCATTGTAAATATATTAATGTAATTTTATTTCGAGTTTTCTATCAACTCCTCGAACTAGAACCTGAGTTTACTGCATCAACGTGTTTTAGAGTAATTGGGTTTACAGTTGAGGCTTTCCTTTGCCCAATAGTTTCCTTGATATTTAACTTGTCAGATCAGTTGCCGTTGCTCATTCATTTTTCCGTTGATGTCGTAACAATATATATATATATATATATTATATATATATATATATATATATATATATATATATATATATATATATATATATATATATATATATATATATATATATATATATATATATATATATATATATATATATATATATATATATATATATATATATCCAGCAGCTTTAAGTAAAATAATTTTATAT
>JAWZYT010000503.1:1032500-1042500 GCA_034508575.1 Petrolisthes manimaculis | reverse complement strand
CACTCTGTCTCTCTATCTCTATCACTCTGTCTCTCTATCTCTCTGTCTATCTCTCTGTCTCTATCTCTGTCTCTATCTATCTATCTATCTATCTGTGTGTGTGTGGAAGAGAGAGAGAGAGAGAGAGAGAGAGAGAGAGAGAGAGAGAGAGAGAGAGAGAGAGAGAGAGAGAGAGAGAGAGTGAGAGAGAGAGAGAGAGAGAGAGAGAGAGAGAAAAAAAAAGATCGTATGACGTTTTTCTATGAATGTGAACCTCTTACATTCACAGAAAACGTTATACTATTTCATGGGATATTATTGTATTTATGTATTTTCGGACTTGGATGCTGTTGTTGTACCCTTATTTGGTCACCTAAGAAACTCTCGTGTTCAGTTCCTGGTGTTTAAATTCAAGCTCTTACTGTTTGCAATATTTTCTTTGGCCTAAATAAACGTCGAAATTTGAAATTTTTCGACCCCCATTTGTCAGCTGGGGGTGGGGGAAATGAAAAAAGTCGTTTTTAAGGGGTTAATCATTGAAGAAAACAAAAATTTATACTGCCAAGACATTCCTCAGGTCTCAGCGAAAAAACGTATGTAAAAATTATTACTCTAGGTGAAACGATGCGACTGTGCATAGCGGCTAAACAGACAGACAGACAGACAGACAGACTGTTTAATATATATAGATTATCTAAGGTAACACTCCCATTATCTACCCAAGGTGAGGACTTTAATGATTCCTTTGCATCTAAGGCTAGGGATCCTGCTAATGCAAGTGCTTTTGCTGGATCATGTGCAGTTATATTCTCTGCAGATGTTTTTGCCATCCTTTGTACCCATGATAATGACCCATGGAGCTGACCATCTCCAAAAATATCTATTAATGACTCTCTAAATATTTCATATGACGTTAGGTTATCTGGGTCAGAAAAAAGCACTTGCTGTTAGCATATAACTAGCAGGGCTATCTGGTGCTGTATTACCTCACACAAATATAATCTTATCAATATCCTGTTTTATTTCTGCCTGACAAAATGCATCCTCCAAATGTTGCAAAAAGAGATGAATTCCATACCTAGAATCATCTCCCGTATATTGCTTTAAATAATTGGGTGTTGGTAAAACTCTTACAGTTTGAAATTGGTTAGACAGAGTAGAGGAAGTTTGGCTAGAAATAGTAGGGTTAGATGCACCAGGAGATTGTGGAGAAGTAGCCATTATTGGAGATGATACAAAATGATAAGGAATACCAGAGCGAGTTTTAGAAGGAGAGAGGATGGAAGAAGCAAAAGGTGATTCGTATGTGTTGGCACTATGAATAACACTTTGGCACGCAGGGGATGAATGTTCTAGCCCAGAGCTCAATGAATCACTGTTAGCAGCACTCAGTGATAATTCTGGGTTGTTCGGATGTTTAATGGGGGAGAATATGTCGAAGCTCTGCTTCAGCTTATTGAAAGTATTCTTTCTAGACCTCAAATGAGGGACTAGCTTTCTAACATATTCGTGAACAAGTAATCAATAATGTAATGTACTCTGTAAATGTACCTACTTTTTATGTAGACTGTTGTCGCTATGATGATGAGGATGTGATGACGAGGTCGAGCTGGTGTTGCCTGACGAGTGGATGACGTGAAGAGGAGATGATGTTGAAATGATGAAGCGATGACTTAGTTGGATCGCACACTAACAGTCATTTATACTAGTGAAGACGATGAACATTGACTTGCCTTAACGAGAAGATTTACGTTGAAGGTGTCAAGGGCGTGATGTGTTGAGCAGCTGTTCCAATGAGAGAATTTACGTTGCAGAACGCTGATGTAGAGGTGATGATTCTTTGTTGTGATGCAGATGAGGTGCCCTTGTAGGTTTATTGTAGTTATGTTGAAGCAGGTAGCTCTTGTAGGTAATTTACTTGTTCTTGAACGATGTCAGCCTCTGGACTCCTGTGAAGTTTTTTCCCTTGCAATTTGCCTTGTTGCAAAACACCGCTGCCATCAAAATATACCAGTCCTGAATTTGATTTATTCGATGAATCTGGTACAATACCTGGTTGTTGTTGTGGTTGTTGTTGTTTTTGGTTGTTGTTGTTGTTTGTTGTTGGTTGTTGTTGTTGGTAGTTGGTTGTAGTTATTGGTTGTTGGTAGCAAGCTTCGGCGACGTGTGGCGTTCAGGCAAGGTTCAAGGTGGGAAATAAACTCCAGTAAGTACAATTAAACTTACTTTTTATTAAATACTATTAACAGAGTTTTTGTGCTCTGTCTTGTCTTGTGTTTAACAGGAGCAGAGTGATGTCTCTTGTATGTTTCGATCTTGAGTCCCTATCTAAGTCTATCCTGTCTCAGTATATATTCATTCTGGACAGGTTAGATGCCAGTACTCTTAAGATACAGTATTACCCATTTGGAGGGTCAAAGGTTATTCTAGTTCAACTCAAGCTCCACCCCTTTTCTCTTACTCTCTCCCTCTCTTACTTTCTCTTATTCTCTCCCTTCTCTTACTCTTGGTGAGCAAGGGGTCAAGATGGTCAGAAAAAGGTTAATGACCGTTTCGTGACCTCAGTACTCTGGTAGAGATGAAAATAAGATAGGGAAGTTTAATGCCCTACAGAGGGATACTGGTAGGTACACTAATGGTCTTTTGGTCCCAAAAATATGTATGTTCCTTTGTGTGTGTGTATAGACCAGGTGTGTGTGTATGTGTGTGTGTGTGTGAGTATCTTCTTGGGTGGTAGGCTAGGTGTTTGTGTCCAGTCTCGTATCCCCTGGGTTGACCAGTGACCCAGAATGATAGTATCAACCATTGGGGAGTATTTGACCCTTACCCCTTCTACCTGGCTTTAATCACCTGTGTGTACCACCGTACATCTGGCCCACCTGTAGGCTATGTGTGTGTCTGTGTGTGTGTATGTTTTAACACACATACACATTATTATAGTGATTAATATTGACAACACAACAGCAAGGTCATATAGAGCCAGAAGAATATAAAAAGTTATAGAGAAGTGAGACAGCAAATAGAAAAGAAAAATAACAAGTGAATAAGTGATAAAAAAAGTGTTGAAGTGTTTATAAGTGAGTGAATAATAGTGTTTGCAATTGTAAAGTGTTTAATACGTAGTTACAAAGTGACTGAATATTGAGTTTGTAAGTGTAAAGTGAATATTATGTATTTACAAAGTTACTGAATATTGTGTGTGTAATGTGTGTGTGTGTGTGTGTGTGTGTGTGTGTGTGTGTGTGTGTGTGTGTGAGAGAGAGAGAGAGAGAGAGAGAGAGAGAAAGAGAGAGAGAGAGAGAGAGAGAGTGAGTGAGTGTGTGTTTGTATGTGTTTGTTTACTTTGTTGTTGATTGTATTCGAAATTATATATTTTTTTATTATTAATTTTCTTTTTATATTTTATCCCTTTCCTTCCTTCTTTCCTTCCTTCCTTCCTTAATTCCTTCCTTCCTTCCTTACTTTCTTCTTTCCTTCCTATTTCCCTCCCTTCCTTCCTTCCTTCCTTCTTTCCTTCCTTCCTTCATTCATTCATTCCTTCCTTCCTTACTTTCTTCTTTCCTTCCTATTTCCCTCCCTTCCTTCCTTCCTTCCTCCCTTCCTTCCTCCCTTCCTTCCTTTTTTCCTTCCTTTTTTCCTTCCTTCCTTCTTTCCTTCATTCCTTCCTTCCTTCCTATCTTCTTCCCTCCCTTCCTTTCTTCTTTCCTTCCTATCTCCCTCCCTCCCTCCTTTCCTTCCTTTCTTCCTTCCTTTTACACTCCCTAATTTCCTTTCCTTCCTTCCTCTCGCCCTCCCTCCTTCCTTCCTTCCCTCCTTCCTCCCTTCCTTCCTTCCTTCCTTTTTTTACGGGTTTAAAGTATTATGGTAAATTGAATAGTGGGAGGGAGTTACATAGAGTTACATAGAATCACATACCACAACAGACATTACCGTCCACACGGGGTGATCTGATTAGAAGGTTACTGGTGGAGAATGAATTTCTCCCCAGTGATAGTTGTAGATAAGGATAGCAAAGTAGAAGGCTCACCCTCCACTCCCTCCGGCCTGAGCCGTACATGAAATAAAGTCCGGAATCAGAACCTTTTGGGGTTGGCAGAAAGTACTCCACAAGGAAATTTTATAGGAAAGATAGAAATTAGTAGAAATTTGGCTACCTTGCCACCTGTAATGGGCAAAAATTATTCATTAGTAAACATCGAAAGTCGGGGATTAGATGCAAGGTGTTTATCTAAGCGACGTATGAAGCTATCTATGGTATTACAGTTTATTACGTTACAGGGAAGCCCATTCCATAAGTTGACGACTTGGTTAAAAAAGAAATTCTTGGATTCATGTGAATTAAAAGATTTACCTATGATTTTACAGCCGTTACCTCTTGTGTAGTTTGATAGATCGATATTGAAATATTTGTTGCAGTCCATATTATCTATGCCTTTGATTATATTGAAAACCTGGATTAAGTCGCCTCTCAATCTACGTTGTGCTAATGGGAATAGATTCAATTCATTTAGTCGCTCCTCATACGTTTTGTTTCTTAGACTTGGTATCATTTTAGTAACTCTACGTTGGACTTGTTCCAATTTTACTATATCTTTCTGGTAGTATGGGCACCAGGCTTGGACACAATATTCCATAAGGGGACGGACCAAGGAATTATACAAAGTGAGGAGTGTATCTTTGGACTTGTACTCGAATGCTCTGCCAATAAAGCCGATAGTTTTATTTGCTTTCTTAATTACTTTCGTACACTGCTGACTGAGTTTTAGGTTACTTGATATTGTTACCCCTAAGTATGTCTCTTGGTCCACGCTTTTAAGTTGATTACCATTTAACGAGTAGTTTGCTGATACGTTACGATGTCCGATGTGGAGCACTTTACATTTATCTGCATTAAAGGACATTTGCCAAGTTTTCGCCCAAATCGACAATTTACCGAGATTATCTTGCATTTCTTTAGTTTGTGCACAAGTGAGTACTGTATTTGCAATTTTAGTATCATCGGCAAACTTCGATATTATGCATGAGAGACCTTCATCTATATCGTTTATGTAAACTAAGAATAGGATTGGCCCTAAAACTGACCCTTGCGGCACCCTGCTTGTAACGCCAGTCCAATTAGAAGATTTTCCATCTAATGGGAAGGAGGGGGGAGGGAGGGGGGAGGAAATAAACAGGCATACATGACAGAAGGGAGAAAGGAAGGAGAGAAGAGGAAGGAAGGAAGGGAAGGAGGGAGGGAGGAAGGAATGAAGGAGAGAAAAGGAAGGAAGGAAGGAAGGAAGGGAGGGAGGGAGGGAGGAATGAAGGAGAGAAAAGAAAGGAAGGGAAGGAAGAAGGGAGGGAGGGAGGAAGTAAGAGAGGAGAGAGAGAGAGAATAATAATAAGAAGAGAAAGTAAAAAAGGAGAGAGAGAGAGAGAGTAGCGGAAGAGGACACCAGCAGTGACGATCACTGCCTTTTCCCTCTCTCTCTCTCACACAGTCCATAAATGACAAAAGCAAAAAAACACCAATTTAAAATATATAATGGTAAAAGTATATATATATATATATATATATATATATATATATATATATATATATATATATATATATATATATATATATATATATATATATATATATATATATATATATATATATATATATATATATATATATATATATTTTTTTTTTTTTTGGAATATGATTAATCTTGAATATTGTCCCTCCCTTCTATGTACAACCCCACGTGGACACACACACACACACACACATTCACCTCTACTTTCACCATGCAAACTTATGACCAACACACACACACACACACACACACACACACAATCTGGTCTCATTATCTTCACCTTAAGCAACAAGAACATGAAGGAAAACCCTTCAAAAGCTCCGGCTCTTAATGATTCAAGTGAAATGAGTGAGTGAGTGAGTGAGTGAGTTGAACCCCTTTTAAGAAGTGGTCGCCCCAAGAACAAGAATGAGTGAGTGAGTGAGTCAGTTGAACCCCTTTTAAGAAGTGGTCGCCCCAAGAAGAACAAGAACAAGAACAATAATTACGATAAAACCTAAAGCTCTCGGCTTAGGCCGGAGCTAAAACTGGACTCACTCTGCATGGGATTTCTAGAGTACTGTAATGACCCGTGAGAGAGAGAGAGAGAGAGAGAGAGAGAGAGAGAGAGAGAGAGAGAGAGAGAGAGAATTTGACAATTTTGCCCCTTTGGGTGGGGCTCGTTTATTGAACAGCAGAATACATAGTAATACAATTCAAATAGTTGATGCACCACTGGTACATCAACTCTACAAACTTAAACTTATATTGATACAAAATCTTAAACTTATACAAGTAGACAAAATAAATACAACATTTTTAATACATTTCAAATATACATATATATAATATACACACACACACACACACACACATATATATACATATATACATACATATACACACACACACACACACACACACACACACACACATATTTGAGAGAGAGAGAGAGAGCATGATTAGATAAATTGTGTGTGTGTTGGGTTAGATTGGGTTTGTGTGTGTGTGTGTGTACTTACATATTATCACCAGTTAGGACCAAAAAAATATAGAATAAAACACACAGTTATAAAAAAAGCGATTATTTTATTTCAGTGAGCATAAAACAAACTAATACATGCACAAACAAACAGCTATTTATACTGTAGTTGTGTGTGTGTGTGTGTGTGTGTGTGTGTGTGTGTGTGTGTGTGTTTCATAGCAATATTAAAAGGACTCATTTACCTCCAATTTTCTTACTATACACCTAAAAACATCTCTCTTATAAGTTCCTCGTATGTATAGTATGTAAGATTGAGTTGTAATATTGACAAAGTATCAGATAACCTCTCCTGTATATTTTCAGTCTCTTGGTCTGACATTAAATCAACATCAAACACCGTAGCATTGTCTGGCATTAAATACGAGTACTTGGAAAAAGGCACACCTATGTAATATACCCTTTGGAAAGAGGTCAAATCTACGTTGTAGTAATCTGTTTTGACCTGATCTAGTTTGTGGTCCCATTGAAAAGAGGTCATGTCATTGTAGTAAGCTGTGTTGACCTGACCTAGTTTGTTGTTTGTATCGTATTCTGAATTGTGGTCCCGTTGAAAAGTTGTCCCATCATTAGTGTTCCTTTCATCATTTTGGTTGTTGTATATCCTTCCTTCATTATTTATCGTTCTTTCATCATTACTAATCATTCTTTCATCATTATGTATCGTTCTTTCACCATTACATATAGTTTCTTGATCATTATTCATCATTCGTTTATCTATACAAATCGTTTCTTCATCGCTATTCATATTTACTGGGTCATAATTCAGTGTGAGATGTGTGTAGTAATTAAAACCATATTTATTTAAGGGATGAGTACTGTATGTAGGAGTAGTAGTTGTAGTAGTAGTAGTAATAGTAGTAGGTGGGTGGTGTAATTCTGTACCTGGGTATTGTTGATGTTTAAGTGGGTGTAGAAGATGTGTAGGTGGTTGAAATATAAGTGTATGTGAATTTTGGTGTGTAAGTGGGTGATATATTGGTGTAGGTGTGTGTTGTAGATGGTATATTTCTGTAGGTGGGTTGTAAAATGGTGTAGGTGGGTGATTTAATTCCGTAGATGGGTTCTGTAAATGTATATACGTGGACTTGAAAGACTTTGACAATGACGATAACAAATGTACACTATTTTTTTTCTTCATCTGTTCACGTAAATAATACATCTCTTCATTCCTCTTTTTCTTCCTCCTCTTCTGGGTATCTCCACGTAAATAATAATAATACCCAATTCTCATACCCACGTGACTGCCCTGTTCTGACCAAGCATGTAGACCAGCACATTGACCCAATATAGCCCACGAATCGAGGTCATCTTCAGTTTCCTGTCTGAAGAATATTATCAATGGAATAGGGTCGAGTTTTGGACCTTTTAATTCAAGTTTGAGGCCTTTTAAGTCGAGTTTGGGGCCTTTTAAGTCGAGTGTTGGGCCTTTTAAGTCGAGTTTGGGACCTTTTAAGTCGAGTGAGTGAGTAGACAAATCTTTCAATATCTCTTCTTTCACTGTGTTTTCTTTCACTCTCTCTCCTTTCAATATCTCTCCTTTCAATATCTCTTCTCTCACTGTCTCTTCTCTCACTGTCTCTTCTTTCAATGTCTCTTCTTTCAATGTCTCTTCTTTCACTTCTTTTCTCCAATGTGGGAACCTTGAATCACAAACTACACTATGATCAGCCACCACCACTTCAGCCCCTTGCAAATCCCTCAACAAATAATCCGTATACACATCAATAGGCATCTGATACACATTAACAAGAGGGACATTTGATTCGTATAACAGCGGTCGTCTCCAGGCTTCATACTCATGCATAAAGGCTTGTGTATTGGTCCCTGTACCGTAGTGTCTCGCTCGGCTCACATCAGGGTACACGCACTCTCTCTCGCCTCTCACCGTCATGTAAAGCCAGTAGTCGTATGTGTGTATGTCCATGCCTTCAGAACTCGTAGGCCATATTGCCAAAGCTTCGTGTATGAAGGATAGCGTTACGGCATATCCCCAGTACACCTGTGTTGCTCCTCGCTGCACATACCTACAACACAGACACGTAGATTAGTATTATGTGTGTGTGTGAGAGAGAGAGAGAGTACTGGTTAATTCGTGTGTGTGTGTGTGTGTGTTTTTTTACCTATTTGTATCTTTGTGTGTGTGTGTGTTCCAAGATTGAGAGTATTGGATAATTCTTTGTGTGTGTGTGTGTGTGTGTGTTGCTTAATTGATCAGTTGTGTAAAAAAAGACTACCAGTTGTGTGTGTGTATGTGTATTCCAGAGTTGTGTGTGTGTGTGTGTGTCAGTCAGATCAAGAGTTAAAAGCCATGATAAGCGAATAGGGAAACATCATAACAAATTTAAAATATTCAAGTTGTAACTTTATATGTTACTGATTATAAGTGGAGAGAGAGAGAGAGAGAGAGAGAGAGAGAGAGAGAGAGAGAGAGAGAGAGAGAGAGAGAGAGAGAGAGAGAGAGTTTTTACTTTGATATTGATTATTATCTTATATACTTTATTCTTATTAATTTTCTTTTTGTATATATTTATCTCTTTCTCTTCCTCCCTCCCTTTCCTTCCTTCCTCCCTCCCTTCCTTCCTTCCTTCAATCATTCAATCATTCCTACCTACCTCCTCCCTTCCCTCTCCCCATAACCTAACCTAACCTAACCTAACATAAACACACTCAGTGGGTATCACCATCAACAATGACTCACCAGACTACACCCCACTCCAGCATATTCTCGACAGACTACAGACATGGACAACCACCAACAACGTCACCATCAACAGCAACAAGACAGTTGTGATGCACTTCAGCACGTCAGTAACTGGAGTGCCACCACCAACTGTTACAATAGGGGGACATCAACTACGAGTGGTTGATTCTACCAAACTCCTTGGCATCACTATTGACTCAAAACTTAACTGGAAGCAGCATGTCAGCAACACCATCAAAACTGCTTCCTACAAATTATACATGCTAAGGAGACTAAAATCCCTGGGCATGGCACCACCTGACCTGAGGACCATTATACAACATTCATTCTTCCCAAACTCACGTACTCAGCACCAGCCTGGGCTCCATCACTCACTCTCACACAACAACGACAACTAGAAAGATTTCAAAAAAGAGCCTGCAAAATCATACTTGGCGACACATATACCAGCTACGAACTTGCCCTGACCACCTTGAACCTGACCACCCTCTCCCACCACCACATGCACATCCTGAGACAGTTTGGAACCAAGCTCCTCACACACCCCAGACATAGACATCTATTACCACCACTAAACCCACCTCGCAGACGCACTACAAGACACCACAACAAAATTAAACCCATCAGAGCAACCACAGACAGATATAAGAAAAGCGCCATACCAACCATAGTCAACACAATAAATAACTCCTAAGAATAACACACACACACACACACACACACACACACACACAC
>JAWZYT010000503.1:935000-1027500 GCA_034508575.1 Petrolisthes manimaculis | reverse complement strand
GTTGTTTTTGTTGTCGTTGTTCAATGTTCATCAAATCACTTTTAGAAGAATGTAAACACTGCACCGTTGATAATATAAAAACAACAAACACATACACACAAACACACACACATCTTAAAACATGTGTGTGTGTGTTTGTGTGTTTCATCTTTCGTTCGTTTTTTCTAAATTTCCCTTTTTTTGTTTTGTTTTTAGTGTCAACTTTTCATATCTGTAAATAAAATTGATCACGTAATAAAAACAATAATACTATAAACACACACACACACACACACACACACACACATATCTTATAAGATGTGTATATGTGTATGTGTGTGTGTGTGTGTCGTCTTAAGTTCGTTTTTATAATTCACTTTCTATAATTCACTTTTCTTTAGGGTCAACTTTTCAACTCTTCATATCTGTAAATAGAATCGATAATGAAATAAAAACAATAGTAATATAAACACAAACACACACTCTTATAAGAAGTGTGTGTGTGTGTGTGTTATCCCTCTGCATTGAAATTATGATTCAATGTACGTTGTAGAACATGACATATATATTGCAATCATGACAAAAATTTTGAATCACACACACACACACACACACACACACGCACACACACACTCAGCACCTCTGTGTGTGTGTGTGTTTTCTCCCCAAACACATTTTCTTACGGGGAAGGAAAAAAGTGCTTTAAAATCGAAGCTAAAATTAGAATGTTAGCGTAACCTTAGCTTTTATTAGAGAGAGAGAGAGAGAGAGAGAGAGAGAGAGATGGGGGGGGGGGGGGGTCAGAGAGAGAGTGGGGGGAAGAGGTGTGACGTGTTAAGTTTAACAGAGAGAGAGAGAGAGAGAGAGAGAGAGAGAGAGAGAGAGAGAGAGAGAGAGAGGTAAACAGAAATCTTTTGTAACTGAAGGAAAACTAAGGTTTTATTTATATTCTTATTATTATTACTATTATTATTATTACTATTACTATTATTAATATAATTACTACTATTAATGTTACTGTTACTACTATTAATATTATTACTACTCTTATTATTATTATAATAATTGTTATTACTATTATTATTATTGTCTCTCTCCACAGATTTAAAATAAGAATTCGTAAACCATCTCAAACTGCTGCTGCTGCTATTTCCTTCCTGCTTGTTGTCTCACCTCTCTATCACCGTTTTCTGGCTCAGTTTTTCGAATCATATAATTGGACTATACGTGATAAGGGAGAAAGGCAGGCCTATATCATTAAACTTTTTAAGAACGAATGAGAAGGTTAAAAATATGAGAAAGAAAAGATAAACGGTAAGAAATGTGGGAAGGGCAAGCGAAAGAGGGATAAGACATTAGGGAGGATGTGTAAGGTTGCCAGTTACGTGAGAGATACTGTAATATATAATTATAGCCTATTCATAAAATTTTACCAAGTTTGTTGAAAACGCCATTCAAGTTTAAAATCGATTATTTTTAAGGAAATGCATATTTAGAAGAAAACATCTTGGTAAATAGCTTAATGAATTTGTTGACAAATATGATTATTAAAAAAGTTAGAAAATTAAACCGTCTTCTACCGAAAAAAATAAACAATAAACAAACAGCTGTGCTTGGGAGAAGGTGATAAATAAGGTGGACTACAAGCACGAGGGATTAGGTTGATATTAAGTGGCGCAACAGCGAGGTCAAATAACACCAGGAAAAGGTGATAGAGAGATGTGACAGCAAGCAAGAAGGAAATAGGAAGAACGGAAGGACAGTTGAAGAAATGTAAGCTAGTGGCTGGGGCCGAAGGGGCGCCACAACCCTTAAGGTATTGCCCACATCATTACAGGCAATACCCCTCTACGGGACAAGCACGAGAGATAAAAGGAATACAGGGATAGTGTTACGAATTCTTCGATCACCACTTGTGTGGAACTACCGGTTTGGCCATCTCCTGCATGCGGTTCTGCACAACAATGGGATAAGGAAATGCCCCAACCATATTCTGCTTCGGGACCACCATAATGTTTCGGAAACATTGTTTTAAAAGGGTTTCATTGAAGCTTCCTGAGGGTATAAATACCCCGGAAAAAGTGGGCCTCACGGTGACGGTGAGTGAGTGAGTCGGCGGCGGGGCCCGGTCGCCGCCGCCGCCGCCGGCGCAGTGGTGCATTTCGACAGAAATTCGGCTGCTAAACGGAAGGTGACGTCACCAAACGGACGTGACGTCACAAATAGAAATATTTCCGTAATTCAGATTTTCAATTTTTATGTCATCGATTAGTAATAAAACAATAAATGAATATGTTGAAATAGTAGTTTAAGTCATTCCTTCTTCATTAGTAAAGTTTTTAAATGTTGTCTATGACTGATGACGCGTACATATGTGATTTCATGGAAAGGGCAACGGAAATTCATCAGTCTGGGTACCCCAGCTGAACCATCAACACGTCTGCAGCAAGCTACTGGATATCACAGTGATACAGGTATGTGTTAGGTACTTATTTATTAATAATGACCTTCAAAATTTATCATAAATCAGCCATTAACATGAATATTCTATGGTGAATAAATTTATTTAGATCAAACCTTAGTATTAATCAGTTGCCCATTTTACTATATCTCTCCGTGCTCTGTTTACATAGAAAATGGAAAACATATCAATTACTGATGTACTTTGTTTTAAACGAAGCATAATAAATAATTTGCATGTATAATATTGTCACATTGAATTATCGGTAAAATACTTGACGATATTTTAGTAAAAAATAAAATAATAAATTAACATAAAAAGATAGTTTCTTATTGATTGTGATATGAAGAAACCTTTGTAGGTCTAATTATTGACACAATGGATGTCACCGTTCCTCATTGATATATACTGAGTTGTCATTGCAAATTGATATTTGAATCATATCTTATGAGTGTTTTGAAGTCACTGTCTGACCTGCATACAACTGTTATTTTCAGATAATGCCTCCTCGTCCCAACTTCCAGGAGAAATGGTTATCGAACGACCTCTTCAGATCCTGGCTAGCTAGGGTCCAAGGTTCACCTACCAAGGCTTACTGTCGTGTGTGCCATAAGATGCTCAGTGCAGAAATTACCTCACTGAAACGGCATCGCAATTCACGCCAACACATTAGCCTTCATGACCCTAACAACTCGTCAACGTCTGACGGTAGTGTTGCTAGCTGTTCCTCCGAACGTGACGGTGGGCCCAATACGTCATCCCAAGATGGTCTCCGTGGCACTCCGACCTGGAATGATGATACTTCACTGTCTGAGGAGAAAGGGCTCAGTGGGGTGGCCTACGCCACTATCCTATTTGCTGTGTTTTTAGCCGAGCATAACCTACCATTCAGGTAATTATATGACACTGTTCCGATAGCATATAGCTCATTATGCAACTTTGTTATGTATGTCCCTTTTCATCAGTATCGGTATTATTATGACATAGTCATAGCTCTTCATTAACTTCCATTTAAATCAATAATTACTTGCTGCTGCTAACACATTAATATAATAAGATTAATTGGTTAATTTGTTTTATATTGTTACAGTATATATATCATATATATATATATATATATATAATTACAAACTGTATATATATATATTTTATCGCAGCATAAGTGACCGCCTCTTCAATCTGAATAAGCGGATGTTTCCTGACTCGAAGATTGCAGCTGCCATTGTGATGAACAGGAACAAGTGTAAAATTATTGTCCAAAGCTTAGCTAATAGTGCTACACAACTACTTATTGCTAAATTGAGAAAAAATAAATTTAGTGTAATTATCGACGAAACTACAGACTGTTCAGTGAGTAAGTCATGTGCAGTTGTTATCAAATACTTTGATCAAGATCAAAATGAAATGAAAACATCCATGTTGGACTTATTTGATGTGTATGAAGGTAATGGTGACTCAACTGGTGAAACATTATATAACAAGCTGATACAAAGCTTCACTGCATATGATATTCCTTTGCATAATATCATTGGATTTGCTGCAGATGGGGCTTCAAATATGATGGGAGAGCATAATAGTGTCTGCAGTAGGCTTAGAACTCACTTGCCAGGTATAACCATATTTAGATGTGTAGCCCATAGTTTGCATCTTTGTGCAAGTGGAGCAGCCAAAACGTTGCCCCGTAAATGTGAAGACCTGATACGAAATGTATATAACTATTTTGCACAGAGTGCAAAAAGAAAGTATGAATTTAAGGAATTTCAGGTGTTTTGCGACTTAAAACCCCACACACTCCTTCATGCCTGTGCGACGAGGTGGTTATCTTTGCACGAGGCTGTGGCGAGATTGCTTGAGCAGTGGAGACCCTTAAAACTATATTTCAGTAGTAAAATTATCGAGGAACGACTTTTGGCAGTCGAGAACATAATGTATGCCCTTTCGGACCCAAGTGTGTTTTGCTACCTGACGTTCCTAAACTACGTATTGCCACACATTAATAGAGTAAACTTAGTCTCTCAAAGTTCAGGTCCAACACTACATCTACTTCACGAATGCATTTCTGATTTATACATACTGTTGCTAAGCTCCTTTTGCAATAACGCTTCTGTGTCAAATTCAGATATTCATGACATTAATCCATCAGATGAATCGCTTTATATACCTGTAGCTGATACATATTTGGGGTCAGAAGTGCTTGGACTCATCCAGACCCCAGAATATTATAATGACAACAGCATGATATTGGATATTAAGAAGAGATGCCGAAATTTTTTAATAGTTATATGTACAGAATTAAGAAAAAGGTTTAACTTGAGTAATAAGCTGTGGAAACTGTCCTCATACTTACATCCAAAGAGAGTATTAGATAGGAGTGTACGCAAAGAAATGCCGTCATTACGTGACCTAGCCAGCGAAGTGCCACGGATTTGTAATTATGACTACCAAACACTAGATGATCAGTGGAGAGCTATAACCTGGCACCAGTTTCCACAAGATATGCTAAATCCAAGGATAGATGTATTAAAATTTTATAAATATATAATAAGCATTGTAAATGACAATGGAGACAGTAAATTTAAATGTTTTGGCCAATTCGCATTAGAGGTCTTGTCGCTCCCAACATCCAATGCTGATGTTGAGCGCTTATTTTCTAAAATGCATTTAATCAAAAGGAAACAGAGAAATAGCTTGCATACAAATACAGTGAAGTCATTGATTACTTTGAGTGAATGTGCACGTGAGCAAGGTGGTTGTGCCTTATATGAACCAAATGATAAAATGCAAATATAAGTGTTGTATTGCGATGGTAATATTTTGTAAACATTAAGTGGTTGTTGTGAATTGCATAATTAACACATTTAGTGTTATTTTAATTATGCATGGTGATGGGAAATTATAATAAAAAAATGATATTTTTATACTGTAATTATTATTTATTCTTATGATGCATAAATGTATTTATTCTCTTCGTGTAAAGTTTTAAATAATTGTGAAAATGTGTAGGCAAATGATGTCTTATTAGTCGCATCAATGCTATAGTTACCCATTTCGCTCACTCCATTTTCTATACCCATATGCCAAAAGAGCATGGCGGATATCGTGACGTCACCACCACTACGGAAAACAGTGCAGCACCCGGCCCTCACCTGCTATTTATGCATTATGCGTCCAGACTCTGTGTAGTCAAGACCTCGTCCTCGTTCTCTGCATAGCGCCAACAGTTTCCACGTATTGTCCGTTTGAGCTACCTTAGGTTCCGAGGCCTCTTGCCAGCAATACTATGTTGTCTCTTGCTTTTGTAAAGTAAAATAGCAAGGTAATTTGCAGCGTTTTGCTGCACTGCTGTTGTGCACCTTCTGTGTTTTGTCTTTGCTTGAGGACATCATGTAGTGCATGCTAGCTAGTAGATAGTTGTTCCCTACACCAGACCCGCAGCACTCGTTGCCTCAGGGGTAATCCCTGTGGTAGTGGGGCCCAGTAGTCTGGTGTGTCATTTGGGCACCTCTTTTTCTCGAACTACTGTTTTCTTCCATATTTTCCGCGACCTCTTGGGCCTACGGTTGTCTCATATTTCTGAGCAACGGTATTCGTTTGGGAGGTGGGTTCTGACTACACCACCCCTCGCATTAGGCAGGTTCGGTGGTGGGAAAGTTCCTTCCGCACTAGCTCCGATCCCCTAGCTGGTACTGGAGTACGCAGCCAGGCTACCACTAGGGAGGGTTGAGTAAGGTTACTTTTATTTTTCCCTAAATTATTGTCCTTATTTTAGGGGGTTGATACAATAGTTAAGGGAGTTAGGAGAGGGTGAGTGGAGAGGGCTCGGACCTAGTCCGATGTCCCGAATGGCTGATCCCTCGACTAGCCTTCCTCCTCCTCAAGGAGGGAGGCTGACGACCAATGACCATCCTAAGACTATGGCAGACAATATTGGAACCCCTACGGCTGACAGACAAAGGCGACCAGATATAGATATTCCTTCCCTGAATGCTCGTTATGTGAATGTACGTTGTGTTGATGATTCTCAATCTCTGAAGACTGTTAACCCATTTATCATCAAAAAGGTCCTTGATGGTCAGGTGGGTGGCAGTCTGGAATTTGCTAAGAAATTGCGAGATGGTAGTCTCCTGGTTAAAGTGCTCAACTCTTCCCAGGTTAAGGATTTACTTAAACTGACGCAGATTCATGCTTTCAAGGTGAAAACCACCATTCCAGTTGGGCCAAATACTTGTAAGGGCGTCATATTCCATAGGGATTTGGCTGACCTGGATGATGCAGACATACTTGACGGAATGAAGGACCAGGGCGTAGTGGAAGTGCAAAGTATGACCAGGATGAGAGAGAACAAGAGAGAGAAATTTGGCCTATGTTTCATGACTTTTGCTGCTGCTCAGATACCTGACACTGTTAAAATTGGATAAGAAATTGTTTACGTTAGACCTTATATTCAGAAACCCATGCGTTGTTTCAGGTGCCAAAAATTCGGACATACAGCATTGAGGTGTTTCACTAGAGATTCAGGTGAATTCATTTGTGGTAAATGTGCCGGAAGTCACGAGACGAATTTATGTTCAGAGACAGTGTTCAAGTGTGCCAATTGTGGCGGCCCCCACCAGGCAGGTGCAGGTAACTGCAGAAGTCTGATTGTGGAGACCGAAACAATGGCATACATGAAGGCTCATGATGTCAGTTATGGTGAGGCAAAGAGGAAGGTGGAGGGGGTTACCCAGGTTCCCACCGTATCCTACGCCGGAGCTGTAGCTGGCTCATCTAATGCTCCTGCTGTAAATGACCTCTTGGAACTTCTTAAGGCTAAAGAAAAAGAAAATCAAGCATTAACAGATAAAGTAAATAGTTTGGAAACTACAGTAGTTGAACTGAAAGAATTAGATGCACAACTTGTTGAATCAAACCAACAACAGAAACAGAAACCCCACAAGGCAAATGAAACCGCTAAGAATAAACAAGCTCAATCTCATGTTCTCGCTCAGGTGACTCCCACGAAGCATGTATCCGGGACTCAGACAGCTCGTCGTGCGTCGAGCTGCTCGAGGTCTGGATCTGTGACTCGTGGAGAGGCACAGGCGATTGAGACTATCATCTCCAAACCATCCCGTGGGAGGTCCCCGGGAAGTGCTGAGGAAGAGGAGGGTACTCCTTCCCAGCACAAAAAGGTTCGCCAGAACGAACACGGCCCTCCAAAACACCGTAAACCACGATAATCTTCGCGCTGACCATAGTACAATGGAACTGTCGAAGTCTTAGAAGTAGATTAAATGAACTTAAACTTTTGGCCTGTACTTACGCTGCCGATATTATTGCCCTTCAGGAAACTCATCTGGATAACCGGGTTGAAGACGAGGTTATCCAGCTTCGGAACTACGAGTTAATTAGGAAGGATCGAAACGGGAGGGGGGGAGGTGGGGTAGCTCTCTACATCCGCCGTTCCCTCCCTTTCACTGAGGTGTCATCTAATTTCCCTCTGGAGTCTGTCGCCTGCAGAGTGAAATTCGGTGGTACCTACCTGACTGTCTGTTCTGTCTACTGTCCTCCTGATACAGTAACTTATGATGATGTTTTTGATCTGCAAGACAGTCTGCCCTGTAGAAAATTAATTGTAGGTGATTTTAATGCACATCATACGTTATGGGGTTCCCTGCGGGATGACAGGAACGGGGAACAGATGGCTAGGCTTATCAGTAATTCCGGTTTGATTCTTTTGAACGACGGTAGTCCGACGAGAGTTGATGATAATACCGGTAATTTTAGCGTCCTTGACCTATCTCTGGTCTCCACATCAATTGCCACTTCTTGCCAGTGGCTACCTATTGATGACTCATTGGGAAGTGACCATTTTCCTATTTTGATTAAATATAACAGCGACACTGTTAAAGAGCCTTCAGCACCTAAATTTAACGTAAAAAAAGCAGACTGGGTGTCCTTCACAAAGAGTCTCAATATTGAAATTGTTGGGGAAACCATTGATGATAAAGTAAATAACATTAAAGATAGTATTCTCAAAGCCGCAACGGCAACAATTCCTAAGACTTCGATAGATAGCGCAAAGCATAGAGTTCCTTGGTGGACGCCAGATTGCCGCATAGCACTGTGTGAGAGAAATAGGGCCTACAGGCTTTTCAAAACTCACATCAGTGATGAGAATTTTCGCAAGTATAAACTTGCGAGAGCTAGGGCTCGTAGAACCATCAAACAAGTGTACAGTGGTACACAGGTGATTTTGCAGATAAAAGGGTAAATGGTCACTTTAAGTCCCTTTTATTGTTTTGGGGTCACTAGCACCAAACACAGCTGCTACACACACACGTGGTCGTACGCAGCTACTCACCCCCCCCCACACACACACACATCCATACATACACACCTCGTCATACCGTGCTACTCCCTCACACACGCACTCTCACACACACACACGCACTCACGCACTCACACACACTCACACACAACACGTGGTCATACTCCCTCACACACACACACACTCACACACACAAACACAACATGTTTGTGATACCAAACACTATTAGTCTACGTATATGCCTCTAGGACATTGGACTTTCTAAACCTTAATCTTCATCTCTACCCAACTACACGAGTCACGAATGGGTCATTTACTTATCTTGACTCCTGGTTCAAAAGGGTAGAGAAGGAAGAAAAGAGGGTAAAGAGAGGAATTAAGAGAAGGGAGAGAAGAAGAGAAGGGGTGGAGTCAGTAAGAGAAATGGGTGGAGACAACAAGAGAAAGGGGTGTATACAATAAGAAAAAGAGGTGGAGCTAGAGTTGAATTAGAATAACATTTAACTCTACAAAATGGTAATACTATATCTTATGAGTCCTGGCATCTAACCTTCCAGAATGTATATATACTGGGAGAAAAGTACCATAGGTAGGGAACTCAACATCGAGACATACAAGAAGACATCTCTCTGGCTCTGCTTGAGTAAGACAAGACAGAACACAAAAACTCTGTTAAATAAACTAAGTTTAATTGTTCTTACTGAAGTTTAATTCCTACCTTGCATCTTGCTTGCCTGAACACAACCATACCTCGCCGAAGCTCGCTACCACGACTACCAACAACTACAACAACAACAACAACCAGGTATTGTGCCAGAGTCATTGAATAACTCACATTCAGGACTGGTACATTTTGGTGACAAGCGGTGGTTGGCAAAGGCATATTGCAAGTGTAAGAACTTCACAGGCATCCAGAGACTGACATCGTTCGAGAGCAAGTAACTACAATCAACCTACAAGTAACTACAATCAACCTCGAGGGGACGTCATCTTCATCACAACAAAGAATCATCACCTCCACATCAGTGTTCTGCAACGTAAATTCTCTCGTTGGAACAGCTGCTCAACACATTACGCCCTTGACACCTTCAACGTAAATCCTCTCGTTAAGGCAAGTAAATGTTCATCGTCTTCACTAGTATAAATGACTGTTAGTGTGCAAAGCTAACCAAGTCAACGTTCATCACTTCAACATCATCATCTCTTCACGTCATCCACTCGTCAGGCAACACCAGCTCGACCTCGTCATCACGTCCTCGTAGCAACAACAGTCTACATAAAAAGTAGGTACACTTACAAAGTACATTACATTATTTATCACTTGTTCACGAACATGTTAGAAAGCTAGTCCCTCATTTGATGTCTAAGAAAAATACTTTTAATAAGCTGAAGCAGAGCTTTGACATATTCTCCCCCATTAAAAATCCGAACAACCCAGAATTATCACTGAGTGCTGTAAACAGTGATTCATCGAGCTCTGGGCTAGAAAATTCATCCCCTGCGTCCCAAAGTGTTATTTATAGTGCCGACACATACGAATCACCTTTTGCTTCTTCCATCCTATCTCCTTCTAAAACTCGTTCTGGTATTCCTTATACTTTAGTATCTTCTCCAATAATGGCTACTCCTCCACAAACTCCTGGTGCATCTAATCCTACTTCTTCTGGCCAATCTTCCTCTACTACACCTAACCAATTTCAAACTGTAAGAGTATTACCAACACCTAATTACTTAAAGCAATATACGGGAGATGATCCTAGGTATGGAATTCATCTCTTTTTGCGACATTTGGAGGATGCATTTTGTCAGGCAGAAATAAAGCAGGATATTGATAAGATTAGATTTGTGCGAGGACATATAGCACCAGATAGTCCCGCTAGCTATATGTTAACAGCCAGTGCTTTTTTCGGACCCAGATAACCTAACGTCATATGATATATTTAGAGAGTCATTAATAGATATTTTTGGAGATGGTCAGCTCCATGGTTCATTGTCATGGGTTCAAAGAATGGCAAAATCAACTGCAGAAAATATAACTGCACATGATCCAGCAAAAGCACTTGCATTAGCAGGATCCCTAGCCTTAGATGCAAAGGAATTATTGAAGTCCTCAAAGTGGGTAAATAATGGGAGTGTTACCTTAGATAATACTATTAAATTAATTGAATATGTCCAGTTTACGTTGTTGTTAAAAGAAAACTATCGTTTGGATATCAATAAACATTCATTTGGTCCTGATGATAAGTTGATTAAGCTAGCTTCCAAACTAAGTATGAAAGAACCTCAAATCGTATCTCGTGCATTACATGTTGCTCCGTTAATGGAAACAAAGAGCTTCAATACTAGTGCCTCAGCAAGTCAAGGGAAGTCACAAAGGAAATATTGTAAGCATTGTAACAAAACTAATCATAATACCAGTGACTGTTATTTCCTACATAATAACTCTAAGGGGAATTATCAATGGAAGCGGAATAAATATTCGTATTCCAATAAATATTGTCATTTACATGAGTCCACTTCACATTCCTCAGATGAATGTGTGGTGCTTAAGAGATTGAAAGAGGACATGCAAAGAAACACGAGATACGACACGAGACCACCACAAAATTCGAGATGGCATCATCCCAGGAAATAGTGTGGTCCCATAAACCCTGTCGTCGCCTCTACCGGTAATGTACT
The DNA here is from genome assembly GCA_034508575.1 of Petrolisthes manimaculis. Taxonomy (NCBI): domain Eukaryota; kingdom Metazoa; phylum Arthropoda; class Malacostraca; order Decapoda; family Porcellanidae; genus Petrolisthes; species Petrolisthes manimaculis. Next base: position 1,016,071 of record JAWZYT010000503.1, on the reverse strand, counting down.
ATCAATCCCTGTACAGGTATTACATTATAACACCTCGTTAATGATAGACACAGGCGCGGCAGTTTCACTATTGTCTGAAATTTCTTTTAAAAAATTGTGCAACTTAAATCCCCAGCAACAGTTATATACCAAATTAGAGCCCATTGACATAGAATTGTCAGCTATAACTGGAAATAAATTACAAGTCATAGGGATATTAACCCTTCCTGTAAGGTTAGTAAAGGGAACTAACCATATAAATATAAAATTCTATATAATACAGAATTTGATCTACCGACAGACGGTGTATTCGGACTCTCAGACATTATTAGGCAGGATATTGTAATTGACCCTAGGCATAAAATAGTACGTTTTAAAAATATATGTATTCCAATACAGGATTGTCCTGACCATTATTTACGTTCAAGTAACGTTCATTCTATTCATAATACAGATGATGGAAACGACTCCATTATCATTAAGGCCATTGCTGCAAATAATAATATATTAACACCGAATTTCGTCCATAAATTGAAGGTAAAGCTTCCATCTCATGTACAGCCACATACTAGTGTTCTATCCTTAGTAGAGTCTGGGAAAATAAATAACCTGGGTATAGAATCTACTTTGACTAAAGTAAGTGATAATAATATGGCTACTATCTATCTCTTTAATAAAGCATCTACCAATATTTTGGTTAAAAAAGGAACATATCTATGTGATCTGTACAGATGGAAGTTAGACCAAATTCCGCAAGGAAATATTGCATCTGTTCTTACTGAAGGAAATCATATTGACAGCCATGTAAAGGAAAAACTTAGAAATTATGTCCATGGGGGTGATTTTCCACTTTATCGTGATAAGCTCATAGACATACTAGCCACATATAGAAATGCGATTGCATTACCTGGTGAATCCTTAGGAAAAAACGATATTATAAAGCATACCATTACCTTGACATCCCCTCAACCTAATTATACTCGTGCATATAGATTACCTCATAGCAGACAGAAAATTGTAAATGAAATGGTGAATGAAATGTTGGATGAAGGCATTATTAAGAATTCTCACTCTCCTTATAACAGCCCTATGTTTTTGGTTTCAAAGAATAATGGTGAATTTAGACCTGTAATTGATTACAGAAAAATAAATAATGCTACAATTAAAGATAAATATCCCCTCCCACTGTTGAGAGATGTTTTGTCTAACATTGGTGAAACAAAACCTATGGTATTCTCCACCTTAGACTTGGTCAGTGGATACTGGCAAGTAGCATTAGATGCTAAGAGTCAACCCATAACTGCATTTAGTACTCCCCATGGTCATTATGAATATACCCGTATGCCATTTGGATTATGTAATGCTCCATCCACATTTCAACGAATGGTAAATTTTCTTTTTGGTGATATCAATAATGAAGTCATTGCTTACCTAGATGATTTGATTATTTTTTCAAAGGATGTTCCTTCACATTTAGAAACAATAAAGAAAGTTATGTATAGGTTGCATCAAGTTGGCCTTAAACTTAAATTGTCTAAATGTCATTTTCTTAGACAGGAAATAATTTTTTTAGGACATATCATCAATAGCAAAGGTCTCCATACTCAATCAGATAAAATACGAGCTATGAAAGAATTCCCAACTCCTAAAAATGCAACTAATGTAAAGTCATTCTTAGGTTTATGTTCTTATTATAGAAGCTTTGTAAGGAATTTTTCCCAAATAGCAAAGCCCCTAAATAATCTCCTCAAGAAAAATGCAGAGTTTGTATGGATGCCTGAACAACAACTAAGCTTTGATTCATTAAAGGATAAATTGGAATCGGCTCCAATTCTTGCATTCCCAGATTTTTCATTACCTTTTATCATTTGTACCGATGCTTCTTCAATAGGCTTAGGTGCTGTCCTTATGCAAGAGGTTGCTAAAGGTCAGTGTCAGGTAATTGCGTATGCTTCTAGGATATTAAATTCACAGGAAACTCGTTACTCTGTAACAGAACAGGAAACTTTAGCTATAGTATGGGCACTTCGTACCTTCAGGGAAATCGTGTTGGGATATCCTTTACAAGTTTTTACTGATCACCAACCGATTATGGGCTTCCTGAAAACTCAAAATCTCACGGGTAAATTAGTCAGATGGTATTTAACTATTCAGGAATTTCAACCGCATATTGATATTAAATACCTCCCAGGTAGATTAAATTATGTGGCATATGCATTAAGCAGACATCCAGTCTGTTCAGTTTCTAAGTCACCCATGGACTTTGATTTTAATGCTGTTCGTTCACATCAACAACAGGATACTATGATAAAAGCCATAAATTACTCATTAAATTCAGGCGATGATTATAATGGTCCAGAATTACCCATCAGCATTAATAACTTTTCCCTTTATGATGAGGTTGTTTATAGAAAACTTAGGAAACGTAAAATAGAAACCAATCAACTCGTCATACCACGATCATTGGTCCCCTCAGTATTAACCTTATATCATAATTCAGCAGGACATCCAGGGAGAGATCGGTGTCTGTCTACTCTCCGTAAGTACTATTGGCATAAAATGAAGGTAGATATTGAGTCACATATAGCTCAGTGTGAGACTTGCCATGCAAATAAAGGCAAGCCACTTGGACCAGCTCCTTTAGGGGAATATCCAATGCCTAGTGAGCCATGGGAAATAGTAGGAATGGATTTACTTTCCCTCCCACAGTCACATCAGGGTTCGAATTATTTATTAACTGTAGTTGATCATTTTTCTAGATATTTGGTGGTAGCACCATTGAAAACTAAAACGGCAGAAGAGGTTGCACATAAATTTATATCCAAATTTATATGTCCATTTACATGCCCCAAGATAATAATTTCGGATAATGGTAAAGAATTCCGTAACAGTATCTTACAGAAAATATCTGAATTTTATAATATTAAGCAAACGTTTGTGTTAGCATATCACCCTGCATCTAATGGGTTAGCAGAACGGCAAAACCGTAAAATATTGGAAGTACTTCGTGGAGCAATAAATAAAATCCCCTCCACATGGGAGGACTGGATTGATATGACAGTCTGTTGTATAAACTCAACAAACACGGAAACAGTGGGTAAAACTCCTCATGAAATAATATTTGGCGTTCAGAAACGTCTCCCATATGATATAACAATTCCCACACAGAGGCCCTGTTACAACATGGACGACTACGCTGAACGACAGCGAGTTGCATTTCAACAAATTTATCATGAGGTACAAAACAAATTACAAGCTAGCAGAAATAAAATGCGAATAAGGCAACATAATAAAGCAAAAACGCAAACATTCACTCCAGGTGAACACGTAATGCTACAGGTACCCGATCGAACTTCAAAACTTCTGCCACGGTTCACGGGACCGTATACAGTTATATCTATAGTAGGCAATAAAATTGTAATAAAGCATAATTTTACTCAGGTGGATGATATTGTTCATGTAGACAGAATAAAGAAATTGGTAAAATGCGCGCAAACCCAACATCCAAATAACCAATCAGAATCTCTGCAACATCAACAATTTCCTCTCCCTAGTAATATTATCCCTACTACTGATAATCATAACATAAATACTTATAAACAGAAACTCCGATCGGCGAAAAAGTAAAAGATAATAATTCTTCTTACAGATGTGGCCCAACTCAGCATATATTATGGTTTTTATGACCATACTCATGGCAACTAAAGGTTATGCTGACGTAAACACCATCCCTAGTGATGATGTGCTTATCCCGGGAGCACTCGTTCAACAATTTGGTAAAATATTGGTCACGGAAGATGTTATTACTATTTCATTTTCCTTAAATGACATTGCTGAACTCTTTCGTAAGTTTACAGCCGTTGAGCATGGATTGTATTTACTTAATGATACACTAGTTTTTTCTGATAGAAATGACACTAAAGGATTTACTGATTTATGGGCATTATATTCAATCTTGTCCTGTAAGGTTCAACGCACTATGACGGAATTAAGCGACATTGGTGATATTGCTCGCTTATTATAATAATTTTTTTTTTATAGAAATCCAGTTGCTCAGAGTCACCACCGCCAAGAGCGTGGTTTAGTGAATTTTTTAGGTGAAATATCTAAGACACTGTTTGGTACTGCAATGGATAGTGATGTACAAGCATTATCTCAGAAATTAAATGTTGTAGGACAGGCAGTTGTGAATCAGGGTAAGGTAATCAGACAGGTATATAACAGTGTTCAGATCATTGACAAAAACTTGAATACAGTTTTTGATGCTGTAAAGGAACAACAGCGAATGATATCCGCACAGTTGGAACATTCTCATCATATTTTTAGGCTACTATATCTTTCTGTTAGTTGGCAGGAAATGGAATTTCAAGTGAAAGGACTTAGAGAGTCTTGTCAAACATTAATTAAAGATGTAATTACTGCAGGTTTAGGTAAGGTTAACTCACGATTATTACCAATCAAACAAATGCAGGATGCACTTGAGATAGCTATGATGACTTATCATCTTACTCCCATATTTCATACACCTAATTTGGAATATTATTATGCAATCATGAACAGTATTTTAACACCAGAAAATATACTAATTAATATTCCAATGAAGAGTAAGATGTCCTTCACAGGCTACTCAGTACAACCATTCCCAATGAATGTAGAGAATAATCTTTTGATGTTAGATTCCCAACCTATGAATATTGTTCTTAGTGATGATTATTCTCTGGTTGATGAGATTAGTGAAGCACAATTTCTCAATTGCCATTCGGCATATCTTCATTTATATGTTTGTCCCGCATATTTGTTTGCATTTAAAGCTCCAACTGACGCACCATGTCCAATTGCTTTAAGTCAAAGGAATACTCATCAAACACTTTCTGCATGTACTTTCAAATATGTTACTAATCAAACACTCTTTCATCGTCATTTCTTTAATTTCCACTATCTCTACTTTCCTGCTACGACACAAGTAACACTGATCTGCCCTAATGACACAACACGTGGTATGGTTCAAGGTTACTACAAAGCAGCAGATTCATGTGAAATACGATCCAAGAAAATAGTTACATTACCTAGTAAACATCACTTGCTTGAAAACATGACACTCTCTTCCACCTTTCAACATAGTTCGTATAATGTCGATTTGTTTAATATCTCCCAATTATCAGTTGTTTCGGAAAAAGTGAAACTATTAACTTTACTAAATGATTCTGTGATTCAAGCATCTTTATCTGATAATTTGATTCCTCCATATTTGGATCACGAAGTATTGCTACCTACATTTATAATTCCATGTCTTATTCTTGTGGCTTGTACGGTGATTTTCTTATTTTGCATTAGGAAGGTCTATCGACGTTATACTGTGTTATCTCGTCTTGAAAAGAATGTTTTAACTACGCCCTCACAGCCTCAACATAGCAAGAATGCTTACCCTTCATTAATGTGTGAATCATCAGCATAGGTTAGCTTACATACACATGATATATACATGCACCTAGCTGAACACATTACTTTTAAGTTGATTTATATTGATGTATGTATTGATTTTAATTTATGTGTGTATTGATTTATATTGATGTATGTATTGATTTTCATTTATGTGTGTATTGAATTTCATTTATGTCTACTGTATAAAAATGTGTTCATGACCATTTATTTCTTATATTTTTTTACTTAGTTTCCTCGTCCCAATATGTAAAAGCCGATAATTGTACATCTGTTGCCCACATTAAAGATGATATCTGGGGACAGATCTCTTGGTAGCGGACTGATCGAATGTACAGTGGTACACAGGTGATTTAGCAGATAAAAGGGTAAATGGTCACTTTAAGTCCCTTTTATTGTTTTGGGGTCACTAGCACCAAACACAGCTGCTACACACACACGTGGTCGTACGCAGCTACTCACCCCCCCCCCACACACACACACATCCATACATACACACCTCGTCATACCGTGCTCCTCCCTCACACACGCACTCTCACACACACACACGCACTCACGCACTCACACACACTCACACACAACACGTGGTCATACTCCCTCACACACACACACACTCACACACACAAACACAACATGTTTGTGATACCAAACACTATTAGTCTACCTATATGCCTCTAGGACATTGGACTTTCTAAACCTTAATCTTCATCTCTACCCAACTACACGAGTCACGAATGGGTCATTTACTTATCTTGACTCCTGGTTCAAAAGGGTAGAGAAGGAAGAAAAGAGGGTAAATAGAGGAATTAAGAGAAGGGAGAGAAGAAGAGAAGGGGTGGAGTCAGTAAGAGAAATGGGTGGAGACAACAAGAGAAAGGGGTGTATACAATAAGAAAAAGAGGTGGAGCTAGAGTTGAATTAGAATAACATTTAACTCTACAAAATGGTAATACTATATCTTATGAGTCCTGGCATCTAACCTTCCAGAATGTATATATACTGGGAGAAAAGTACCATAGGTAGGGAACTCAACATCGAGACATACAAGAAGACATCTCTCTGGCTCTGCTTGAGTAAGACAAGACAGAACACAAAAACTCTGTTAAATAAACTAAGTTTAATTGTTCTTACTGAAGTTTAATTCCTACCTTGCATCTTGCTTGCCTGAACACAACCATACCTCGCCGAAGCTCGCTACCACGACTACCAACAACTACAACAACAACAACAACCAGGTATTGTGCCAGAGTCATTGAATAACTCACATTCAGGACTGGTACACAAGCCAAACGAGACTCCTGGCGAAGCTTTGTCTCTACTATAAATTCTGAAACATCTATCTCTAAAGTCTGGTCCACTGTTAAAAAAATAAATAGAAAGAAAATTCCAAGTAAAATAACTAACATCAATCATAATAACGTCAATTTTGACGAGCCTAGAGACATTGCTAACGCCCTCGCCAGGCAGTTCTCTTTTGCTAGCAGCTCTGACAATTACCATCCAGCTTTGTTGCCCCTCAAGGAAGCATCAGAGCTGCAGCCTATTAACTTTGCCACAGGAGATGAATTGGATTACAACTGTGATCTTACAATGCAAGAGCTTGTTTAAGCCCTAGGAGCCTGTAGTGGGACATCCCCGGGACCCGATGAGATTCGGTATGAGATGATAAAGCATCTTGATCATGATTCCATGATCAAGATGCTGCAAGTGTTTAATGAAGTTTGGAGGGGTCATGCCTTTCCAGATTCATGGCACTTTGCACATATCATTCCCATACCGAAAGGAGGGGGGGACCCCAGATCGACTTCATCGTATCGCCCTATTGCTCTCACAAGTTGTTTATGCAAGGTCATGGAACGAATTGTTAATCGTAGGCTATTGCATTTTTTAAATTCCAGGAACTTACTGGTTGACGAGCAGTGTGGCTTCCGCAAAGGTCGCCAGACGCTCGATCAATTAGTAAGCCTGGAATCTCACATTCAAGAGGCATTTGCCAAAAAACAGTTTTTAGTTGCAGTATTTTTAGACATAGAAAAAGCCTACGACATGACCTGGCGACATGGCCTGCTCAGGAAACTACATGCGATGGGATTACGCGGTAATCTGCCCTTTTTTGTTAAGAATTTCATGTCTGACAGAACTTTCTCTGTCAAGCTTTTTTCGGATACAGTCACTTTCTCGGACACTTTTGTCCAGGCAAACGGGGTCCCCCAGGGAAGTGTTCTGTCCCCGACCTTATTTTTATGTATGATTAATGACATTCTACCAGCTCCTCCTCGAAATCTTAAATACTCACTGTATGCTGATGACTGTGCAATATGGCACTCCAGCCATAGTGCACAGTTTTCGGCAACTCGAATTCAATCGGCACTGGATTCGATCCATAATTGGTGCCTCCAGTGGGGTTTTAAGTTTTCAATTAGAAAAAGTGTAGGGGTTATTTTCACTCATAGGAAAAAAACAGACGTTCGGTTGACCATGGGTGGAAACCCCCTACCTATTCAAAATTCAACTAGATTTATTGGACTGATTTTTGACAGTCGACTGACATGGACTTGCCTTGTCAGTCAGTTAAAAACTAAATGTTTAAAAGCACTCAATTTACTTAAATGTATTTCTGGTACAAAATGGGGAGCAGATAGGAAGTCTTTGTTAATGCTATATAAATCCCTGATCAGATCTAGAGTAGATTATGGGTCCATAGTGTATGGTTCGGCATCTGAGTCTGTGTTGAAAGGTTTGGATGTTGTGCAGAATGCTTGTTTGCGTGTGTGTCTTGGAGCCCTACGTTGCACTCGAATCGAGCGTCTAGAGGTGGAGTCACAAGTGCCTCCCCTCCGTCTAAGACGAGACCAACTAATGTTAACATGCTTCGCTAAGAAAGCCAGGGTGCCGAGTCATCCTCCCGGTAATGCCTTGCTGTGGCAACCGCACCCGGGGGGCCATGGCGTTAGGCCCCTGGCAGAGGGACCGAGTCATCCGTCCGGGAACCCCTGCGCCCCAGGGGGCACTGGCGTTAGGCCAAGGGAAACCAGGCCCGATGTTTGTATTCCCGGGGAGCCGAGTCATCCTCCCGGTGGCGCCTTTTTGCGCCTGCAGCCGGGGGACCATGGCGATAGGCCCCTGGAAGGGCCAAGTTATCCGCCTAGGGGACGCACGGCCCCGGAGGGCACTGGCGTTAGGTCCCTCAGAGCAAGACTCAACGACCTCGTAGAGTGTGTCGGTATAGAATTATCAACAATCGATTCCCTGGTTATAGTAAATATTGCACCTTGGGTAATACCCCCTTTTATTTGTGTGGAATCCTGGTTACCAGGGGTTAAATCCCAGGTGCCGGAGGTGGAGGTACACCAGAGGTTTCGTGAGATAATTGTCAAACATCTTTCTTATTTCCATCTATATACCGACGGGTCCAAGACGGATGAATGTGTGGGTGCGGGTGTATGGTCGACTGAATGTCAGTTTAGATTCAGACTGCCGACTCATACATCTATTTTTCTTGCTGAATTATTTGCTATAGATAAAGCTTTGGATTTTGCCCTATCGACGACCCACGATAGGATAGTCATATTTACTGATTCATTAAGTTCACTTAAAGCTATTAAATCTTTGAATACAACTAACAATGAAATACAGGGTAATATCATTAGTAAGCTATTTAGTGCCAATAAATTGATCAAGTTAATATGGGTACCATCACATTATGGTATCTATGGTAATGAACAGGCTGATAAATTAGCAGGGTCGACTGTTGATCTGGACCTTAGCATAGTCCGTACGGATCTCAGGTGTTTTGTCTCTCTCATAAAATCTAAAATTCATCTCCTGTGGCAAAGGCAGTGGACCAGACTAGACATCAGAAATAAAGTCAAGCTTTTGATTGAACCCTGGGCTACGTCATCCTGTCGTAGTTGCAGGGACGAGGTGGTGTTGGCACGACTCAGGCTAAATGCCACATGGACAACCCACCTAGAAGCCTACATAAATAGAAGTTTTCCTCCTATGTGCCCATCATGCACACATGTCATGTCAATAGAACATTTGCTCATCTTTTGTAATAAATATAATAATCAACGAATTAAAATTAAAAGACATTTCCAACTAAAAAATGTTAACCATATAAAATGTTTTATCTGATGATAAGAGTATTATAAACAAACTGCTAAGTTTTCTGAGGGAGACAAAACTTTATGACCTTATATAAATTGATAGAATAAAATGGATTAGACTGGCTTAATGACCTTTGACTATATGTCGCTGGTTGATAGCCATAAATCCAACAAGTGAAGTGGGCCTCAGCGCACTCTCTGCTTGACTTACAACAGTGTAACTTGTGTGTAAAGTGACTCCCTTCTCTCATTTGTGTGTGGATTATATACTTGTTGTGCTGATGAACATCTGTGAGATAAGTATAATATTGTGTACTATTATTGTTAGGTGGTTTACGTTAGGTTTAGGATTATTGTAGTTATTAAGGATATTGTATTTGTGTTTTATTGATTCTTTTACATGTAATATTACGTTGGGTATTATTATATTGTGACCGCATTGGTTAAGTATATTTAGGTTTATTGTTGTGGTTATTATTTAATGTGTGGATTACTGTGTTTAGTATTCAGTTACTGTGTCTGGGATGTAACGGGTATGGTGAGGGTTGGTGACTTGTGTCGGCTTGGAATTCTGTAATTGTTATGTGACCTGAGTGGTATTTCAGTCTTCTGATACCTTGTAGGATATACTTTGTGATTTGTTATTCTCCTTAAATATAATTATCTTTTATAGACTCCTGAGTATAGTTAACCTTCCCCCTTTTTCCCCCATTTTAACTTCTGTTCACTCTCCTGAGGTGGGTAATAGTCAGATAAGAGGTTGGCCCGAAAGGAGGGCGTAACAATAGCTGTCTAATATCCAAAGGATAATATATATTCAGTAGTCTATCCCACTACGATGGTGAACAAAAGACACTGCCTTTGTTTGAAGGATATAATATAACATATATTCTAATTATTTTTGTTTATTATTACTTTTCAACTAATCACCTTCATTTTTCTAGCTCAGAATGACCACAACACAAATTTCACTTTTACACTCTCCTTACATATCTAAATATGCTTTCACGCTCTGATATAATCATTTAAGATTTCAGAATCACATTTTTCAAAACAAAAATATGAAATATAATATCACTATTACCAGCCTAAACAAGCATGTTAAGGAGCGCATAAGTTTAAATACTGCATTGTCAACTTATGTCATCACCCGCGGTTCCCCTCACTTGTTAGTGGTGTCAACTTATGTCGTCACCTGCATTTTAGAGGTTAACGCACATAATCATTTATTTGTGTTGTAAAATGCTATCCTATGCATTTTCACTGTAGCCAAACTTAATTAACTGAAGTCAGGGAATAAAAATGTTCTGAAGAAAATATAATGCTATATATATTTACTGTAACCAAACAACTTGAAGTCCAGGGCATATATCTGAAAAATCTTTTGCATTACATGTGATGGAATGTTGGCAAAGTAGGAGGCGTCAGAACTGGTGCCTTCCTTAGTGACGTGTCGGGTCGGGAAGGGATACTTGTCAGGATCCTGGATGTGTGTCAGGCTCAGTAGGTCCCTCACGTCTTCCTTGACAGTCTCCAGGTGAATCACATAGTCATAGTGATAGAAGCAAGGATGGCAGGTGTTGAAGACGGAAATCCAGTGGATGTCCGGCAGCTTTAGTTCATGAGTCCACAACACGTGATTTATAAACTGCTCAAAGGAGAATGTGGCTTTCTGAAAGTTTTTTACCAGTATCTCATCATAACCTCCATACGCTGTAATTATGAGTTCATGCATGAAGTCGAACCGGGAGGAGTGATTGTTGTAGGTGGCATAGAGGTGTTCAGAGCTGACCCTTCCACTGGAGATGAGGGCCGGCAGCCAATAGTGATACCAACGTACATACCAAGGCTCTTTTGCATCGATCTTCTTTCGATAGGTGTCGTTGTAGACATCGATTGGAAGACCGCCAAGATACTTATCTCTGTGGGGTAGAAAAAAAACAAACACAAATACAAGAGAAAAGTTAGAAATGCCCTGTAGATTCTTAATATACATTGAGTAATCAATTCACCTTGAGAAAATTAAACTAGTTGGGAGCCGCACCAATTTGACAATTGCATTGATGACATAATATATTGTCAGCCGCGGTCACCACCATCACTTGTTGGTTGTAATTACATAATTATGTCGTCATCAGGTATCTAATTAAGTGTTAACTAACCCCAGAGAGGAAAGATCATCAGATAAATAGATATTCCATATTCCTATAAGCTGATAAATTATATATACCCATAACCTGATATATTATATATACCTATAAGTTGATATACCTGTAAACTGATACATTTAAACCTTTAAGCCGACATATTATATTTACCTGTAAGCTGACACAAGTCGTCGCAGTGGGTGTCGAACACTGATGGCAGCTCGAGGTGTTACTGACTCATTCTTGTTTGCTTCACTCTCTTCAAGTAGCCACTCAAAGTTCTTCCACGATATAGATCCTCCCTGCATATACCATGTGGATTAGTTATATGTTAATTGGTAAGAAGTTAATTGAATTGTTTATTGTTGCAAACACATACAACACAGGAGAGGGAAAGTACGAGCATGTTGACCAACCAAATTCATGTTGGTATGTAACGCTGATGTTATTTTGATGTTATGTTTGTATGTTATGTTGGGTACGTCATGTTGATGTTATGTTTAAGTTATGTTTATGTCATTTTGGTAGATAATATTGATAAGTCATAGTATAGTTTCATTAACGGTCAACATATTTTATAATCATGTACAGTTGCCAAAAAAGGTATTGTGACAAATCCTGATCGAACTTTAAGCATAGTAATATCCATACCTATTTGCAGGGACTATAAGCATGTATAAGGAAATATACATATCATTCTGTAATACAAACATATAATCCCTACAAACAACTATGGACATTAATATATTTAATGTTGTATCAATAGTTGTCGCAATACCTTTATTGGCAACTGTACATGTTACTGAGTGAAGCAACATTCATTCATCTCCTTACATCTATTAAGCAAACATATATTAGACCTTTTTCATTATGGGACCCTGTGTGCGATGTAGTCAGACAATTGGAGATAAAAAGGTCCTTCAAATATTGCCACGAATCACACACACCTATATAGAAGGAGGTAGTTTCATATCATAGACAGAAGGAATCAAAAGCTTTCAATTCTCATATACGATCACAGGTCCCTTAAATTCTCAAAGGGGTAATACAGTGTTGGTTAATATATGGATCAACTAATTCCTCCAAACAATTCCAAGCAACAGGCCACCATAATCATATTCTTCATCAGGTCCTGTTATCTCTCATTCTTTGAAGGAATCAAGGCTCTCCAATATACAAACAAGTGAATTACTACTTCCTTAGGGGAATAACTTATTTCTGGATGAAAAAGAAGGCTACTGATTCCTGGAAACCGTGTAAGAAAAAAGGCTACTTCAGAATGCGAGCAGGTGATCATCTATGTTGTTGGAAGGTGTCGTGGTATACAGCAATATCATATTAATAACATAATAATTTTTGTTTACGTGTTACTTTCCCTTTCTTCGAGTATCTTTCTTACCTTGCGAGTTAGACACACGCCAAGAATTCCCTTTATCTCGATAACTACTGATGGAGGCATATTATAGGTTCCATTACTGAGACCGAGTTTACTACACTGTTGATGTAGGAATGACGCTCTCTTAATGATGGTGGGGACAGAGGTGGTGTTGCCAGTGGTGGTATTGTTGTTGCTGTTGTTGACAGTAATGGTATTGATAGTGGTGTTGACAGGGATGCTGTAGTCAGTGGTGTTGACAGTGGTGTTGAGTGAGCATGGGAATGGCCACCAGGTTTTTACACCACATCTTGAAAAATTCACTTGGATGGCGGGCTTCTGCGTAAGTAACTTGGGAAAGAAGGAAGAAATACTTAGTGTTTTTAAAAAGATCTGTGTTCTAACCAGGATGTAATCTTCTTTTATTATATTAAGGTAACTTTCTATCGGTGTGTTTGTTCACGAACTAATCTCTCAATTTTCACTGTAAGTGGACAAAGCCTACACATATTTGGATTCACTAAGTCACTTTCTGGTAAAAGTCAACTTTTTTATCCATTTTCATAACAACTTGATGTGAACATAAAACAAAATGACCCCGTCCATAATATCAGGCAAATATTATTACCAAACTACTGTAATTCCAGTATCAGGCAAAAATTGTTACCAAAACTACTGTATTTCCAGTATCAGGCAAACATTGTTACCAAAACTACTGTAATTCCAGTATCAGGCAAACATTGTTACCAAAACTACTGTAATTCCAGTATATACAGCAGATTGGTATAGGTGGGTAGTGTGGAGTCTGTAAGAGCTGATCTATCTGGTAACACTAATAGAAGCTTAGGTAGCCTAATAAACACAGAGGAGAATGTCTATCTGGTAACACTGTAATAGATAATAAACACATAGGGTAGTCCATTTGGTAACACTGCTTTAAATAATAAACACAGAGGAGAGTGTCCGTCAGTCTGTCTAATCTTGTGAACGGGGATCATGTTCATCTTTCACCACCAAGGGTGAGTATTTATTTTTACCTGATAAAGAAAAATAGTGATTGGTAAATAGAAAATGCACAATATCGACACCACACGCCTTCCCATGTTGTCTCTATTGTGTTGTGTTGTGTTGTGTGTGTATCCTATATATAGTTTCCTCGTGTCTGCTGGTCTTTACCATTTTTCCTGGTCATATAAATTTCTTTAAGGAAAATATCTATGCTATATTTAACTTTTCCTTCTTCCTCTACTTCTTTTTGGTGAGGACATCTGTGCATCTACACGGAGCAAAAGTGACCCAGAGTACGGAGGAGGAATGAAGGATGGAAGATGAAGTAAGTACAGTATACTGTAAGCACTGAGAAGGGATAATATAACATGTGGTAAGCCAGAGCGAGAGTGAGCGTGGTTGTGGTGCGTCCCAAGTCCACTCTGCCAAAACAAGTGACTGTGCTTGTGGGCTGGGCTGCAGGCTGGGCTGGGAGGGTGAGTGTGTGATGGTATGTATTGTATGTACAGCCGGCAGCATAAACTCGCGTCCGTCTTGTGCAATTTACATTGCTTATATGACCAGATAGTTGCATTCTGTACCAGTTTTTATGCTAACAACATATGTAATTTACCACATAAGAGCTACATCTGTCATCTCTTCATTAGAATTATATTACAACATCACTATATCTAATACATACGCAGGTGAAAATTAAGCGAATTTATGCTGCCGACTGTACACACCAAAGGGACCTGTATAAGAGTATATACCACTCCCTCATGCAGTCAGAAGCTTCAATATTGTCTGTCACCCACACCACCATCAACAAACTCGCCAGGATTTTTATTACTTCAAATTAGACAAAGATGATTCAAAGGGCAGTATCGCTGGAGAGAACAGGAAAGCCGGCGCTCTTATTAAGCTTAGTCTTCTGTTGACTGACCAACTCTCACCTGAGGAAGTCACAATCCTGGTTTTATTCCGACATTCTTTGTGAAACGCACTGGAAATATTCTTAACCTTTCCTCATCCGATTGTGATGTAGTCAGAAGATTGGTGGTAAACGAATCCTTCAAATATTGGCCCGAAACACCACCTAGGATTATGGAAAGAGCTTATTTCGTGGCATAGTTGGGAGGAATCAGAAGCCTCCAGTTTTTCATATACAATCATAGGGTCCTTAATACTAGGGTCACACATACCCGAACTTGAGCCCGAATGCATCCCGAAGTGTGTTCGGTTTGTATTCGTAAGTCATTCGGGCAATGATTCGGGGTGTTCGGGAATAGTTCGGGGCCATTTGCAGAAATTCGGGATTGAATCGGAAAGTTTCCCGAATGTTTGGTGTTGCATGAAACATTCGGAACCAATTCGGGATGGGCAAAAATTCGGGCAGAGATCGGGATATATTCGAAAACTATTCGGGAATACTTCGGAACATTCAGTATGGCATCTGTTTGCATTCGGTTTGAATTTACGTTACCACCCCTGTGAGCAGGGGGTGGGGGGTTTGAGTCGGCTGTCTGAGGTCTTCCTGCTTAGTCAGCCATAGCCGAAGCTGACTCGGGTCCTTATGATGCGTGCTATAATTGTGTTTCATACACACAGTGTGTGCTACACTCTGTCCCAGTGACTGCCACTCCTTTAATAACCTTTATTCACTGTCCATTACTTTTAATCCTCCCTCTATCCTATCGCTGAATACCCTTCTCTTCCCAATTACCGTTCCTTCTATTTCCTTCCTTGCTATTCCATTTTACTCTTTCTATTCCTCTTCTTTTCTTTCCTCTAACGTCTTCTAACCCTTTACCCCCTCCGTCACTCCTTTTCTCTATCCCTCCCCTCCTCTTATTCCCTTTCCACGTCCTCCATTCTAATTTCTTAATCCTCGTAATTACTAATGTAATCTAATTTAATTAACATTTTTCCAGCTTTACAAATCCTACACTCAGATGCCTCTTCCCTCGCCCGTCGCATCTTCCTTCCTCTATCTTCTGCATCATTCTCATCTCCCCAGAGAGAGAGAGAGAGAGAGAGTTGCATAGATACACAGACCACAACAGACTTTACGGTCCACAAGAGGTGATCTGATTTGAGGATTACTGGTAGAGATTATATTTCTCTCCAGTGATAGTCTAAGATAAGGATAGCAAAGCAAAAGACACTTTCCGTACCCACCACTCCATACAGGAAAGCAAGTCAGAAATAATCACCTTGTGGAGTTGGCATTTGCAATTTTAGTGTCATCGGCAAACTTTGATAATATGCATGAGAGGCCTTCGTCTATGTCGTTTATGTAAACTAGAAATAGAATTGATCCTAAAACTGACCCCTGTGGCACTCCACTCATAATGCCAGTCGAACTAGAATAACTAGGTGATATTTCATTCATTTCAACGTGCTGTTTTCGATTGCTTAGCCTGTTCTTTATCCATCTTACTGTATCGCCTTGGATTATGTGTAATTTTAAATTAGTTATTAAAAGTTTATCATATTCAATGATTATGTCATTTAACAAGTCTACCAGGATCTTTATGCAAGAACGTTTATTACGAAAACCATGTTGAGTGTCTCTTGAGTAAATTGTTTTACTCTAAGTAGTTTGTACGGCTATCTCGTATGAGTGTCTCTAGCATTTTGCATACAAGCAAGTTAGGCTGATAAGGCGATAGTTGCTACGTAGGGATTTGCTGCCTTTTTTAAATATTGGCGTTACGTTAGCTAGCTTCCATTCTTTAGGTATTGTCCCTGTGTTTAGAGAATATTAAAGAGCAGAGTCAGAGGTTTAACTATTTCGCTTTTTTGCTTCCCTGCAATATGCGAGGGGAGATCGTATCAGCCTAGGTGATTTATTTACATTTAATTTTTCAATACATTTTATTACGTCTCTTTCTGTTAGGTTGATGTTATTTAATACCTCAATGTTTCCATTTCATACTGCTGTTTCTGTTGGTATATCATTCGAGTTTTCTGTAGTAAAGTCTGATACAAAGAATTTTGTCTTTTCGTCGTAAGTCTGTAAACTTGGCCTGCTCATCATTGTTGTCCAAAATGTTTAATATATTATTTTCTTATTACTACGATTATGTATCATGTGTCAGGAACAGAACACTAAAAAATAATTTGTAACCTTGTAGGAATATCATGGTGTCACTGTCACGTACAAATATTCACTACGGTATTTACTTACGATCGTTAGAGCACAAATTCGGACAAGGGCAAAAACTTAAAAAATAGCCCTACCATTGTGAGGTCCACGAATCAAATGAGTGGATAGCGGATCGATATTGTGATTGTGTTTACTAGCCAACTGGCAAGAAAAACCAGTCCTACATAGCCTTAAATGGCAGGAAATAACTATGACGGTCTAACACGTCAACCGGAGTGCACCTACCGACGTTATATCACGTGAGCCATACAGTAGGGGTTAAAATAGTAAATGAAC
This sequence comes from Petrolisthes manimaculis, assembly GCA_034508575.1. Lineage (NCBI taxonomy): Eukaryota > Metazoa > Arthropoda > Malacostraca > Decapoda > Porcellanidae > Petrolisthes > Petrolisthes manimaculis. The sequence continues at coordinate 998,587 of JAWZYT010000503.1, read as the reverse complement.
AAATGAAGAAAATTTGTGATATTCTACAACAGTTAAGTGAGCGTGTTACAACACTGGAAATATCTACTACGCCACGTGAGGCAGCACCGACCCTCACCCCAGACCAGCCAAACACCTTACATGTCCCGATGGAAGACTTACTCATATGACTTAAGAAACTGGAAGAAAAATCGAGCACCACAACCGATGCAACGCCAAACAAGACCAACACAACTAAACAGGTATTATTTCTTGGTGATGTAAATCTTAAATACATTAAAGTGTCCGATCTTCAAACAGTGTGCCATTAGAACCTTACACGAGGCAAATATAGACCTCCTGAAGTGTTGGGTGAAAGAAAAATTGTCATGGTCTCCACAACAGTGCATACTATATGGCGGTCTATTCGATGAGATGGAAAATAGAGCCCAGTCAGATGTCATAGACAATCTGAGTGCACTTGTAAGTGAACTATAAAGCAAAAATGAAAATATGGACATATGTGTTTCCCAAATTTCACCGAACATATAATCCGACACACTTCTTGCAAAAATAAATGAATTAAATGAATACATTCAGAAGTGGGCTGATGACAATGACATCACCATCATTAACCCTAACCTCTCCTTCCGACATGGTAGAGGAGAAATACATGAGGAGTGCTTTGATGCACATGGGGAACACCAAGGCTCACTATTGTCAAGGACTGGGATTGTGAGGTTACAAAAAGGCCATATCTACAGAATACCCAGCCTTCAATGACTGTCAAAACTGGGACCAAATTAAGAAAAATGCAAGCAGTGTATCAAACATTAGTCAACCACGTACAGACAACCCCAGAAGCACACCCGACACTTCCCCCACCATTAACCACCCAACGAGGGACTCTGACCATGACGGGTGGCATCAGGTGGACAGAAAACGACGACCTCACCTGACTCGAAGGGATAATCTACGTGACCACAGGACAACCGCCCCCCCCCCCCCCCTCCGCTGAACTCCATATACACTGGGGACATGATGCCGGTAACAACAGACCTCACACGACCGGCGCTAATCCCCGGGCAGCCAGGACACTAACTCCTTCATCCCTGCCCCCTTCTCACCACTCTTATAGGAACAGGTGGGAAGTACTGGAGGAACGTGATGCCTCACCACACAGATCATCACCACATAGGGCACAGGCACACGAGGGGAGTCGCAGGAGACGGCACGATCAAGAAGTACTGTACCACACGCGCATCCTCACCGCCACCGACACGTAAAACCCTGATATGGTTGTTATAATTGTGGAGAGTTTATCCATCACCAATCTAACTGTCGTTATGATCACAAAATTCAATGTAATAACTGTAATCAATTTGGTCATAAGAATAAGCTTTGTAACTCGTATAGCATATAGTGGTGTGGCAAAGACGACCAAGCCGACTGTATACCTAATTCAATATTAAAGGACTCACTCACTATTGAACATGTTAATGCACAATCATTGCAAGCAAATTTTGATGAAGTCAAGATTTTGATAAGTTAAAGAAATATAGATGTTCTATGCATCAGTGACACTTTAATTTCTTCCCACACCCCTGATGCTTATGTAACTATTCCTAATTACGCTCTACACTAGTGGTTCCCAAACTGGGGGCCATAATCTGAGGCTATGCATAAATAAAACCAAAGGAGTTTAGCTGGTAGGTAGCCAATGGAGGGAACATACAGGTTCAGTACAGGTTTGTACAATGCCTTGCTGCCAGACACATGAGTACTACGTCCTTTTTTATATGATTCTGTGTTCTTGACATAAAACAAGACATGGGGATGTATTAGGGAAGCAAGACAATTTTAATTCAACAATATTCTAATCTAAGGCTTCCTAATTAAGCTGTGTATTCTGTATGATAACCTGGTATTGAATCTTACGTATCAGCAAGGATGTTCATATTATTCAGTTAACGGGTTATGGTTGCGGGGGGGGGGGGGCATGGACAAGGATCATGTATGAAAAGTGGGTAACGACCAGAAAAAGTTTGGGAACCACTGCTCTAGAAAATATAAATATTGCTTCAGATAAGTTAAAGTTCCTTCAATTTTTGAATGACTCAGACATTACCTTGACATTGGATCAGTTATTACCTGTGCATCTCTCCAGAGAAGTTGTATTTCCTCTTCACATTATCCCTGCACTTATGTTAATTGTTTGTACTGTAGTTTTTAGCTGGTGTATACGGAAGGTGTACGCTAGGTACAAGCAATTATCTGCTAATGAAAGAAGAAGGCAAGTGTCAACTGATAATGAGGAGGACACAAATGTATAGGATTTATTACACACCATACACATTTATATAGGATGTATTTACCCATAATGTATATTGGACATGTAGGCTAATATTGATTATTATCTGTAGAAATTATAAAGTACATCTACAGATTACATGTATTCCAATAATAATATCATCTATATACTTAAATCTTAAATTTAAAAGGGAATATATTAATAATCAACCTGGAAAGATATGCCAGAAGTAAATAATACCCTTATATAACAAATGTAAATTATTATAAATGTTCCTTCGAGGGTGAAGGATGGTAGTGGCCGAGCATTGTTACGGTTTCACCTTCATTAGAGGGCTACTTATAATAACTTACTTAATACTTAACACTTAGACTCTCAGACTTACACCCGTCACATGATGCTCCAATACTGCTAGCCTAAGCTTGAACGGGAAGAGTACAGGACTCACTTACTGTGGGAAGCACTAACACGCCAGCATAAAGTGACGACACAGGTCATAATATTATGATACACAAGGGAAGCGCCCTAGTTGCGCTCCTATAGCTCTCAGTTAGCTACCGATAACCGATCCGATCACAGGTTATCCTAGCGTGTTATCTCTCCTTAAAGTTAGCTTCCTAGCCTAGCTTAAACCCGTGCAAGCTACATATTGTGACTCTGTAGACTAACTCGTGTTATAAATAAAAAGTGATTAATCTAATTTAATCTTGCTAGTATTTTCTCAATCCTAGTAATTATAAAAAGACTTATAATAAAATCAAACTCCGAAGAGACATCAAAAGACAGCCAGTTGCCTGCCACCTATTCGTGTACTCTCGTCACTTGGTGTAAGTAAGTTACGCCAGAACAAGGATGTCATAAATTTAGGAGAAACTATACTAGGTAAGAATGATTTTGATGTAAACTTAACCCATTGTGATGTTGATAGTAAGAGATTATTAGAGCTGCAAAAGGCAGATGAAAGTCTAGTGGAAGTGTTCCAAAAATGTGAAGATGGAGAAAACCAGTAAAACGATTTTTTTGTGGTGGAAAATGTTTTAAAGAGAAGATGGGTACCAATAGATGCAGATAAAGATGATATAACATGGAGGTCTGTTGAGCAGGTTGTAGTCCCGAAAGAATTACGTCAAAAAATCCTGTCAATGGCACATGATGGAGGATTGTCGGGACACCTAGGAATAAGGAAGACTGTGGCGCGCATCAGGAGTTGCTTCTTCTGGCCAAGCCTCAAGAGAGATGTTGCTGAGTACTGCCGGACGTGTTACACTTGCCAAAAGATGGGTAAGCCAAATCAGTCGTTAAAAGTTGCACCTTTGATTCCTATTCCACATTTTGGAGAACCATTTGAAAGGGTACAGTTAGACATTGTTGGACCACTTCTTAGAACGTCAAATGGTCACTTGTACATCTTAAAAATAATTGACATGGCAACCCGTTACCCCGAAGCAATACCTCTTAGAAATATTTCTGCTTCTGTTGTTATTAGAGAACTAATTATTTTTTTTACACATTTTGGATTGCCAAAGGAGATACAGTCAGACCAAGGGTAAAATTTTCTGTCCAAAATATTCAGACAAGTCATGAGGCAGTTAAATATTACACAAGTGTCCTCTACTGCTTATCACCCTCAAAGTCAAGGTACTATAGAACGGTTTCACCAAACTTTAAAAAGCATGTTGAGAAAGCACTGTGAAGATTATCAGAAAGAATGGGATAAGAGTCTTCCATATGTGTTGTTTGCTATACGTGAAGTACCTAATGAATCTCTAGGTTTTAGTCCCTTTGAGTTGCTGTGTGGTCATAATGTCAAAGGTCCTTTAAGATTGGTGAAAGAAAAATGGTTGGAGGAAAGTAATGAGAGAGGCCTACTTAAATATGTGACTGATGAAAAACTTAGGTTAAAGAGAGCATGGGAGTTGGCAGAATGTAACTTGAACAAGGCTCAGACTGGTATGAAAGTTTGGTATGATAGAAAGGCACGAGTGAGAATATTTAAGCCTGGAGATGAGATACTCTTATTGTTACCTGTTCAGGGCCAACCACTTGCAGGAAGGTTCCAAGGACCATATAGGATTTTGAAAAAGTTATCTGATGTTAATTATGTGTTAGAAACTCCTGATAAACGGAAGAGTCGGAGGATATGTCATGTTAATATGATTAAGCTCTATTACCGAAGAGAAAATCCTGTAGTTATGATTAATGTCTGCAGTAAGAATGAGGAAGATGTGGTTCCAGAGATGAAAAGCAGGTGGAATGGGGTAGTGAATGTGGAGGAGTTGATTAGAGAAAAAACTTCGCATCTTGAGTCGCCTGAGAGGGAGGAGTTGTCTGGCCTTTTATATCGCTTTCAGAGTGTGTTTCGGAATTCACCTGGCAGGACGAATGTCCTGGAACACGACGTGGATGTTGGGGAAGCAGAACCAAGAAGGCAACGTCCGTACAGAGTGAACCCGGAAAAAGCAAACTTGATTCGGAAGGAGATCCAATATATGTTGGAGCATGATCTAATAGAAAGCTGCCAGAGTGAGTGGGCATCTCCAGTGACTCTAGTGGATAAACCAGGTGGGGGTGTTCGATTTTGTATTGACTATAGAAAAGTTAACTCGGTGACAAAGGTGGATTCTTATCCTATGCCCAGAGTGGATCAGTGTGTGGATACAGTAGGCAGTGCAAAATTCATAACTAAAATAGATCTCCTCAAGGGTTTCTGGCAAGTCCCACTGAGTGAACGAGCCAAACAGGTTTAATGTTTTGTTACTTTGGGTCATGCATATTATTATTATGTATTATAATATTATGTATTGTGTCAAGTTAATGTTATTATATATTGTCAAGTTAGTGTTGTTAATTTATTGTATCGTATCAAGTTAATGTTGTTGATGTATTGTGTCAAGTTAATGGTTACTTGAGTGAAACACCTAATGTTTGTGAATTAAACTAATGTCATTTTCTAAATGTTTCAAGTATACCCCCATAGTGTCAACATAAGAGTATTTGGGAGAGCAACGGTGCATTTTTTCTCTTGGGTGCATCGGGTCTTATAACTAAAGACCGTGACAAGAATTTGGCGACCTCGCCAGGATCACTTGTTTACCTGGGGTAAATATTTTGTTTAACTTAAATTTGATAGTTGCTTCTCTTAACAAATTGTTTTGATATATGTGATAGGAGTAATATTAATAGATATGCCTGTGTTAATATCTCAAGATGATGTTGAATCATTTTTACGCTCGAATCCTTCATTTGAGGAGATTGATGTATTAACGAAACATGAACTACAGTTGGTAGCAAGGGGATTAGGGGTACTGGAGGTTTCTGATATTCTTAAGGCACACTTGGTGGAAAAGGTGTGGAGTGAGAATAAATTAAATTGTTACTGTGAGATGCAGGTGAGGTCAGCTAGGAGTGTACAGGGTGCACAAGGATGGGACATGGCACCTGGTGCTGAGGATGATGTGGAAGAACAAAGGGAGGCAGAACCTGTGACAATGGGATTGCCGAGTATGAGGGAAATATTAAGGTCTAGTGTAACGGATCAACAGGTTGTGTTAGCTAGGATACAGGCACAAGTGGAAATGGCTAGAATAAATGCACAGCTTGAACAGCAGAGGCTGGAATGTGGAGATAGAAGGCAAAGTGAGGTGCTTCACACAGGTTTTGATGTAACGAAGCATATGAAAATGGTGCCGGAGTAAAATGAAAATGATCCAACTGAATATTTTATGTCATTTGAGAAGGTAGCATTCAATATGAGGTGGCCGAAGGATAAGTGGGCTATATTGTTACAAGGTGTGTTGAAAGGAAAAGCCATGAGCGCTTATACGGCTTTAGAGGTAAATGAATGTAATGACTGAGAAAGTGAAAGCTGCCATATTGCATGCTTACGAGTTAGTACCAGAGGCATATCGTCTACGTTTTAGGAATAACTTTAAGAATACTGGTGTGTCTCATGTAGATTTTTTACATGAGAAAAACAAGGCTTTTAAACGATGGTTACACTCCAAACAAGTAAATGGGGATTTTGAGAAACTTTATGAGTTATTGTTACTAGAGGACTTTTGTAGGACTATAAATAGGGATATATATCGCCATATTTTGGAGAGGGGGATAGAGAATGGAGCGAGAGCTGCCATCATAGCTGATGAGTATGTGATTTCACGGAAAATGGGAAATGTTTCGTGGGATAATGTGTAAAATAAAACGTATGATAATAATGTACCGCCACCTCGTAGAAATGTAGTGTACCCACAGCAAGGCACCACACAGCACCGGAGTACAGGGCCACAGAAGCAGGGGGAACCCATAATGGTCAAGCAGGTGAGAGATAAACCCTCACAATTGCCAGCATTCTCTTTAATTATATTTATCCATGTACAGTCGCGAACCAAAGTTTCGCACCCCCCTTGGCTGACAGGTCGGTGAAGACAAGTGTTAAAGATATGCTGAACGATCAGACAAACTGGTGTATCGAGTTGGTAACGAGACAGTGTAAGCTTCATTTTCGATTAGTTGCAGTTTTATTGTTTGTAAAAATGAACATTATACTGTTTCTTTACCAACTCGAAACACCAGTTTGTCCGATCGTTCAGAATATCTGAAACTTTGGTTCGCGACTGTACACGTGGACCACTTTGCCAAGGAAGTTGCAATCAATGGCTCTCACCGCAGCAAACGAAGAGAGACTGAGACGGACACAAACGTTTCATTTCATCCTTCCCTCGTCATCTCCCTTATGCTCCGGACAAAGTAGTCCCATGGCTCTTATATTTCGACATTTCCATTAGTTCCACCCTTATAGGTGTATTATACAGTTACACTTTATGATTAACTCTTATTCTTCTTACTCTAATACATTTCCTTTCTTCCTTAGTTAAATATAATACAGTTTTACTAATATTCAGTACAGATCTTGTTCCGCCAATAGAAAATGGTTTGTCCTCTCTTTGGGACCCTACCTAACTTAATTAATTTTCTAAGTAAGTTATAATTAAAAATGCAGGCAACACAGGAGAGTTAGGTTCGTAATTATACATTATAATTATAAATACAGGTTATTCCCTGTATTCAATTAATATTTTACATTCAACTCTTGATCAACACGTATTTTTTCTAACACTTCCCCTAAGTTTCACTTATTTCTCTATTTCACCCATTTACCTGGCTATAATAATTATTTCTATTGTTTATCTACTATCTCTAACTAACAACATTATTTATACTTTTTATCCAATTAAACTCTTTCAGAGAAAGCCCACAATCGAGATTATCCCACATTTATAATCTGGACCTGGTTAAGTTGTACCTTCTAACACTTCAAGTTTACTCTATTACCTGTAAATTTTCTAAATACACAGTGAAGCAAGTAGCTGTGTAGAACCATTCATGCACTCACTTGTTCATGCACGAGATATGTGTCTCTAACGAGTCCCAATTCATTCAGAGTGTATCGTAGGTAATCAGTGCTAATAATAGCCACGTGGGTTCCATCCTGTACCAACTCCATGATGTAACCGTAAAGATTCGACAAAACTACATTACGATCCATAGTCAGTTTCCTGCCGACGGCCCCGTAGGAAAGTATTGCCTGTAGTAATGTGGGCAATACTTACAGGGTTTTGGCGCCCCTTCGGCCCCAGCCACTGACTTTCAGTTCTTCAACTGTCCCTCTTTTCTATTTATTTCCTTCCTGCTTGCTGTCATCCCTCTCTATCACCTTTTTCTGGCGCTATAGGACCTCGATGTTGCGGCGCCTAATATCCATCAATCAGTCAATCAATCCTGCCGACGGTGACCAGGGTCGGGTTTATAGAGGACTTGAGAGCGTCTGGTACAAAGCCCCCGTAGTCTAACATGATGGGTCTTTGTATAAAATGGAGGCGTGATTAGAAAGATGGATTGATTGATATTAGGCGCCACAACAGCGAGGTCATAATTATAGCGCCAGGAAAAAGGTGATAGAGAGGTGTGAGTGATTAGAAAGAGGTAAGAAAAAGAGGTTAAGATTAGTGTTGTGACAGGATTTTATATTAATTTTGTTATTATTATTGTTATTTGTTTTTGTATTATTATTGTTATTATTATATTATTATTGTTATTATTATTATTGTTATTTGTTTTTGTATTATTATTGTTATTATTATATTATTATTGTTATTATTATTATTGATGTTGTTAATATTATTATTGATGTTGTTAATATTATCATTGTTGTTATCATTATTATTGTTGTTATCATTATTATTGTTGTTATTATTATTATTATTATTATTGTTATTATTATTTATTATCATCATAATTTATTATTATTATTATTATTATTATTATCAATATTATTATCTCTTAATATTTTTACTTTTTTTTTATTTTATTTTATATTTTTGTTCAAGGAAATCACCAACTCTTTCTAATCTAAGGATCTAGAATGGAGATGATGTTCTCGTACTGTATGTGCATTGGTGTGTATTTCATTATTTACTGTATTATATTATCTTTATCTACTGTATTTCATTATGTATTGTGTCACAACCCTACAACACTCTACAATTAAGCGCCAGCTATTCCTGCAAACTACCTAGTTAACCACTACTTCTGTTGGAACGTCATCTCCAAAACTGGTTTGAACTGACCCAGCCCAGCCTACTGTTACGGTTCTGCGAACACCTGTGAAACACCCAAGATCGACACACAGACACGACGGGATTTTCCCTCGTTCCCTTGTTTAAGGACCCTGTGATCGTGTATGAGAATTGGAGGCTTCTGATTCCTCCTGACTATGCCACGAAACAAGCTCCTTCCCTATATAAGGTGTTTCCTCTCAGTGTTTGAAGGACTCATTTACCTCCAATTTTCTGACTATATCACAGGTCCCTTAATCTATTCCTCCATATATATATATATATATATATATATATATATATATATATATATATATATATATATATATATATATATATATATATATTACAGTCAGTACTACACACTCCAGGTGTCTAACGTTTGCATCCCTGACTTTCTGAATCATAGGCTCGAAGATTCTCAGTGGTGAAGAAGTGAGACGGTGCATGTCCCCCCTCCCTCCCCCTTCTTTCCCTCTCTCTTTCTCCCCCTGCACCGTCTCACTTCTTCACCACTGAGAATCTTCGAGCCTATGATTCAGAAAGTCAGGGATGCAAACGTTAGACAACTGGAGTTTGTAGTACTGACTGTAACAGCCAGAAGTGTGGCCGACTGTACATTAGCCATGACAACTATCGAAATACGGAATTGTTCCTATTGTAGTTGATTCATTTGGGATTAGGATTGTTGATTAGGGAGAGGGAAAATAATTTTGTTATTGTATTATTTTTGTTTATTCTTGTTTTATCAAATTTGTGCAAAGTGATAATAAACGGGTTTATAATTGGTTAAGTATTCCGTCACCGATGTAACAAAATAGACTGTGTTCCTATCTAGATATAACTTTCCAATTTAAGACACTGATCGAACCCCCGTTAAAATAATTCTGGGTTGCTTGTTTGCGTGCATCATATTAAAAAGTTAATCTTACATTTAATGATGTTAATAATTGACATGACTATCAGTATATAAATAATTGATAACAGGGCGTCCACACATTTTCTCATCTCTATTTCTCATTTCTATTGTATAGGCAACCCCCCCCCCCTCCTCCTTACCCTCCTCAAATCCCTCCTTACTTCTCCCTCCCACCAGTGAATGGTTCGAGCGAGCAAATGTCCCATACTCAAAACATGGGTGCCGCCATATTGCTTTGAGTTACGGTGCCTTAAGTTAAGCGCCTGTAGGGGGTGCCTTAACGCTGGCCGACCCGGAAATAGGGCGAAAATTATCGTTTACACAACCCTACCTATCTGTGGGAGCCGAAATGCAGCGTTACCAATGTGAGGAAATATACTCTACGTGAGGTAGAAATGCAGACTGAATACTGCTATCACGGTATAAGGACTCTATAGTCATTATACCGTGACTGATATGATGTTGAAATATATCCACAGAGGATGACAAAGGGCAAAATATGAAGGTATAAGTAAATTACAAATTTAAAACAGTTTGCTACAACAATAAAGTGTGTAAAGAAATTACCCTTTCCTTTATGTATCTCATAAGTACATGATAGTACTGTCTGAATAATTTGTGATATAAATTTTATATATTTTGTTTGAATGATTTTTATCATTAATCAAATATATAACGATATACTTGGTGAGTAGTGTGAAATTTCATATTGTCTATATGTCCATATAATATATTATGCAATACATGTTCCATAGATGATAAAAGCGTGTAAATATTAAAAGCTTGTAAATTAGAAGCTTATGTTGTGGTACAGTGGCAACTTGCGATGTGTTATTTGTTTACCTTCAGCTGATGCACAAAGTCGTATGTGATTGGCTAACTATTCCTAAGAGGTGCTTCTGTCCGTTTCTCTCATTGGCTGAGCTGAAGTCCCGTGACACAGGCGACAAAGGCACCTTAGTGGGACTAACGACAAACGTTCCTCACTACGGCGCCATAGTAAAGTTATGAGTATGGGACACAACGCCACAAGCTGAGGCGCCACAGGCGCGCGTAACTTAAAGTACCTTAGAGCTGTAAGGCGCCGTAGCTTAAGGCGAGCTTTGAGTATCCGGGCCCAGAGCTCACAACTAGTGATTCGGGGTTATCTCGGCCAACGTTGACAACGCCTGGTGGGCCTCACGGAAGTGTGACCAGCTGTACCCAGTCGGGTAGTCTTCTGCAGCTCTAGTGAGGGATCTAGGTAAAACTATTAAGAAAGCAGGTGAAACTCTTACTGGATTATTTACAGATTACTAGGAGATTAGTAAGAAGAAAGGCACCCCCCACGTATACGAAGAAATATTTTTTAATAGATTTTTTTATGAACTTTCTCTCCTATTTCAACATAATATAACAGCAGCTTTGCAGTTAGCGGAAATATACCCAACTAGTAAACTGAGAAATGAGGATGTTGTCATGATCCTGGTCCTGTACTCCGACATATCATATTGTTGTGTCCCATTCTCCACACTTGCACAGCTCCAACAGCAGTTGCACGGTGTGATAGGTGACGTTACTGAAGTGAGTCGTTCTTTTTATGTCAGTTACTATCGGTGCACTTGACTTGATCACTGTAGGCAGGCGAAGGAAATTCACTCTGGCACTAAGTTCACTTTCTATATTTACCAATAACCACACTCGGTTTCACAATTACACTGTCTGTACAATTACAAGAGTTTTTACTCGTCTTTTCCAACTGTACACACAATTACAGGAGATAAGCATACTGTACACTTAATTCCTTTTATCACTCTTGCTAACTTCACAGTATCATTCTTGCTATCTTTACAGCACTCAACTATAACTCTTTTCACAGACTCTTCTTTATCACTTGTCTCTCTCTGACTGACTGACTGACTTCACCTCTGTTCCACCCTACATATATATATATATATATATATATATATATATATATATATATATATATATATATATATATATATATATATATATATATATATATATATATATATATATATATATATCTTCACCTAACTCTAGCGAATTCATTATGTGTCCAGGGGATCCTAGCAAATACTAGATGTAAATATAATTTTCGCCTTCACAATTACAATCCATTAAACAAATATTCAAACATAACAGGCTAACTGGCAATTCTGACACATCGCATAAACTGATCTAGAATTAAGCAAATCTCATTTCTCAACAATATCCTATAATCTGTTCAAACTTCATGAGATATGTTCAACACTATGAGATAGATCGAATCTTTTGAGCTTTACTCCCTTCCAGTTGACTCCTCTACTCTCGAATCACTCTAAATTACCTTTAAGACACTGAATAAGACAGCCGGGCTTCAAACATTTGGTATAAATAAAGCTGAAAATGATCTCTTAATCACATTTTGTTTACATATTATGCGTCTAGACTTTGTTGAGTCCAGACCTTGTCCTCGTTGTGTAAGGTGACAACAGATTACAGTACTCTCTGTGGAGTTACCTTGGTGTACTGGGGCCTCTTACCAGCTGTACTCTGTGTCTAGTCTAACAGATTACAAATATTTGAGTTTGCATCACTGACTGGAAGACTTTTTCCAGTGTGACTTTCAACAATTTTAGCATTGGGGTAGCTCTGTCAGACAGTGATGATCTCTAATCAATCTTTACAGTAGAGTAGATTTTAAGGACGAACTTGTTTGTACCAAGGTAACCAATGGTACCACACATTAGGCCCAGTGTCACACTGAAGAGAGCCATATAACCAAAGTAGAAGCTGGTCTGGAAGAAGCCATACATCCTGCAACATCAATAAAACAGGTAAGCTGAAGACAAGAGTTTTCTTAGGTGAATCTATCTATCTATAGCTCCGACGCCTCGTTCTCTCCGGGAAGCATTTTCCCGAACTTTAACTGGGTATGTGCTATAGGAGAAATTAGAGCCAATCACAGCCCGAGTTGACTTCTCGGTGTGCCGGACGTACGACGAAATGTAAACAAACCCTCGCTTCCCCATTTATTCGAAAAAGAGAGAAGAGAGAGTGTAGGGCGAGAATAGAGAGAACATAGAAAAATAGATATATTATAGAAGAGAGGATAGGGAATTAATTACTACTATGGTACACACATACTAAAAAGAACATAGAGCTCCTTATGAGAGAGAGAGAAAGAGAGAGAGAGAGTGCTCGTTCTACTTAGACAAGTCTCTTTATGCAGTATCTTCAGAAAAATTCATAAGAACCAAATGCTGTAATTTACCATAATCACACTTACGAATTAAACATTTATTTGCATTATAATAAACACACACACACACACACACAAGGAAAGAGAAAGAAGCCATGGAGTGTGTGTCTGCTGGATAGTTGAGAAGTGTGCTTGGTAGTTTACATCAACACATCTTCCCCCAGCCTAAGCCATGGAGTATTTTATATTACTTATCAATAGAGAACAAAATGGGAGAGAACGAGAGGGTATTGCTGGATTCATTGTTTCATTGTCTACCCAAAGAAACTATGCACTCACGTCGATTTCTTCTAATTTCTCCTATGAAGCACTTCATGAAAGTATGTTAGGTTAGGTTAGGTCAGGTCATGAAAGTATGTTAGGTTAGGTTAGGTCAGGTCATGAAAGTATGATAGGGAATTATTTCATATGAGAAATTAGATTAGAAGATTGGAAAAAAATGGACGTGGTGCAAATTGAAGATGTTTTATATGGTAAAATAGAATCTCTGCAGTGCAATTTCGCTTTTATATCAGCAACTCTTTGGTGTCTTTTTTTTTTGTGCGTTGTTTTTAGTAGTAATGATCTATTCTCATTTCATATATATATAGTGTTCTTATCCTCTCTTTTATAATCTATCTATCTCGTCCTACACTCACTCATTCTCTCTCTCTCCTCTCCTCTTCCCTTTTTTTTTTTTTTTTTTTTTTTTTTTAAATTTAGGATGCATTCTTCAGTCAGGAGCTTCAGTAGGGCTACTGAAAACTATCTTTGACATAAAAAGTATAATAACTAAAACTATACTATACATAAATTTTAAATGTCTAAGTACACAAATAGTTATATACATTACACAAGTTTATATACATTTTATGGCTGCTTAATCCATGTATTTACAGCAGACTTAAAGGTGTGTAGTGAGGTTATGTAGTGAAGCTGTGTCTGCTGTACCAGATGATTCCACATTCGCGTATACCTTGGTAGGAATGAACGGAGGAAGGTCTCTGTTCTGGCAAATGGGATGATGTGCTGGTGATCCCTGGTGACGGCAGCACGGGTGGTGTGGCCGTGTGGTTGATTCAGCCCAAGGTTGATGGAGTGCAGTTAGGTGTGGGGCGTGCTTCTTGTGGGTCTTGTAAATGACACACAATCCTGCCACATCACGACGCTGCTGCAGGGGCTGCATTGGTGAAGGCGGTTGGTCCGGTGGGGCCTTCATACATAGTGATCGGTGTGCTCGACGTTGGATCTTGTCAAGAAGATCTAAATATGAAGGGGGGCATGACGACCAGGTGAGAGGGGCATACTCCATGAGGGGGCGGACTTGAGCTGCATACAATGTGGAGATTCCCTGGGAGTGGAGGAGATGTGATACCCGCCGGACACAACTAAGTTTCCAGGATGCCTTCGTGGCTATATTCTTGACATGGCCAGTGAAAGTCAGGGTACTGTTAATTTCCACTCCCAGTATTGATATTGATTCTTGCAAGGGCAGCGACCTCCCATCAAGCAAGATGATGAATGGGAAAGCGAGGGTTTGCTTACATTTTGTCGTACGTCTGGCTCACCGAGAAGTCAAATCGGGCTGTGATTGGCTCTAATTTCTCTTATGGCACATACACAATTAAACTTCGGGAAAATGCCTCTGGGAACTTCTGTTAAGGGGGTGGCCACGGCTTAGATGAAATACTTACAAGGAAACAATTATTATTTTACAACCATGGAGTATCATTGAATAAGAAAAGTGTGTGTGAAAATAAAGTGGATAATAATTCTATAATTATAAAATGAAGTGGAGTGACATAATACAGCAAGAAAATATGTATACAGAAAAAAGAAGGAAGAGGGATAAATTATACAGTATATGAATATATATATACAATACAGTACTCTTACCCATCCTTGATCCTTATCATAGTATGAAGGCCTTAAATTTACCCTTTAACCATGGGCATATATGAGCCCGTTAACTTTGTACCGCGGGCATATTTTTGTAAAACCTAAACAAACATTTGGCGTCTAATAGCATGTGAACTATTAGACCTACATGAATAAATGATACGTGATATTGAAGGACAAATCTTTAGCTGTCACGTATTGTACTTGTGAAGACTAAAATGGACATCTGTAAGATGGGTAGCCAGCTCAAAATAAACACAACTCAAGGCACACTTTTACACTCTCCTGACAATTATAAAACGTTTTCATGCATGGATTTGTAATAAAACATATCAGAATCACGTTTTTCAACATAACAATACGAATACTAACATCATTGCCATTTTTACGCATACATATGGTAATTAGCGCACAAGCAGTGCTGAAAATACATCCTCACACGCTGAGAGGTTGGTGTGACTCGTTGGAGGAAATAAGCAAACATCCCCTCTGTTGTGAGCCTCAAGGTAAGGAGAAGAGTATACTGAAAAGGTACAGTTGCCCATGAATAGACTGCAACCAAATTTGCTGGTGTGTGGCAATATCTAGCAGCTGCTCCAAAGCAAACACTCGTATTTTATCAATGGATCACTCAGAACCTATAGTTGTAAGGATGAATGCAATTAAATGAAGCCAATAACATCCATCCATACAAAGGTTGTAGGTTCTGAGTGATCCATTGATAAAATACGAGTGAGTGTTTACTTTGGAGCAGCTGCCAGATATTGCCACACACCAGCAAATTTGGTAGGCTTGGTACTGCTATCACAACAGGATTTTAAACTTTCTTCTATCCCATAGTGCAATGGAATAATGATCAACATTTTAATTCTAACCCCCTGTATGTATTATCCACGGTAAGGAGTTAGAATTAAAATGTTGATCATTATTCCATTACACTATGGGGTAGAAGAAAGATAAAAATCCTGTTGTGGTAGCAGTAGCAACCACAGGGCTTCCGATGCTAGCAGTAGATAGCGAGGTTCTTTCAACTCCTCTTTTGGTGGTGTTAGTAGTCTAGTGGTCAACGGAATGGTCTAGCAATATGCAAGACTGTGGTTCGATTCCGAGTGTGGACGTTTCATAGAAATATTTATTTCCACACGTTATTGTGTGCTTTACTGTATGAAAAATGTATCTGTCGACAAATGCCGACACTTGCGGTTGAAGGATTAAACTCCTATGTCTAGTCTGATTCTCACTTGGTCTTATAGAAGAAGTAGTACGTAGCGTAGACATAGACATATCCGGAGGTGGATGCAGCTGCAAGGAAGCTAGTCCACTGCCACTGGTAGTCCTCCGCATTGAGTAGGAAGTAAGTACACACCACCGTTACACACATCACCACCACCAGCAGGATAACGTACACCAACAACATGAAACCATTCACATAATAGATCTTGTAAGCACAGAATGATGTGAAGGTGAAGTACCTGTAGGCATGGAAGGGGTATATGGTCATTCAAATGTAACTGATTACAGTCATGGTCTTAGTTCAGGAACATAAGTTTAGTACATAAGAATCATAAATACATACAATAATTGAAACAGAAAATCTACTAGACGCAAGTTTGAATAACAAACGTCTAACTGGAGTGAATCCAAGAAGCTTGTGTAAAAGTAAATGGAAAATATATGTGATTAAAAGAAGTGAGGCTTCAACAGAGAAGGAATGCATATTTTAGGCATGACTAAGAAACATTGACACATGCGACACTGACACTGCCAATACTGACATATGCGTCAGAGACATGGACATGGAGTAGGTATCGTCAGTCTAGAATAGGTGCAGTGGAAATGAGTTACTTGAAAGGAGAATGTTGGGTGTGTAGGTGGGATGGAGAAAAAAATGAAAGTGTGAATGAGTGAAAAGGCAATAAGATTTATTAAGAGTTGTAGTTCATGGGTCAACCGTTTGGCGTCGCTAGTGAGGATCAAGTTGAATACTCAAATTTATGTTTCAATTTAATACATAATTTTGAATATAATAATATTCTCATTTATATTCTGTACAATATGTAATGTATCTCTATACTTTTTCAAACATACAATAACTGCAAACAGATACGTTTTCCTCCGGCAGCGTAGTATGTCGTCTGCGATGCGATGGTGTCGAGGGATAGCCTTTACAACTGTCGTTTATTCTGTCGTTTATTTGTTGCCGAGTTCCTCTTTTCCCATATAAAGATATTCTTTTACATTGTCTAAACATTTTCCTCTGTCAAATAATAGCCCTTCAATGATGTTATCCTTGTATTCGATATAAGGTTGTTGCAGTTTTTCTATTTTTCTCCTTTTTTCAACATAGCCAGTACAGTCCCACAAAATGCTCTAAGTTTTCTGGATCTGTTCCACATATCTTGTATCCTGTTTCATTGTTGTTGTTTTTTTTCTAAAAAAAAATCTATCTCCCAAGTTTAAGGTACTAAACTAAGCTTTTCTGGTCATGCCCTTTCGTCACAGAATTATTTCGTCATTTAAACTTGTTCACTATTTTGTATATTTTATTTGGTACTGGCACTAAATATTTTACGACCTTGTTTTATTTATTGACTGTTATTTCTCTGTGTATTATTCTTATTATTAAAAATAGACCAGAGACACAAAGCTGGGAGAGAATACAAGCATTCTACCAATCCAAGGACCCCAGACCCATGAATCTAACCTGAAGAAAAGAAGACAATTTAGAGCCAGACAAAATATGATCAGTTAGCTTAATAAAAACATATTAGCCCTACTCTTGAAGCCAGCCAGTCCTACACCATGGAAGCCAGCCAGTCCTACACCATGATACTACGGGAAGTATAAAGCCAAAACACAGAAATAAAAAATATTACGCCATCTCCACAGCTGCACCTAACCGTCTGTTTTCCCATAACTTTCTTTTCTTTGATTCCACCTTGGCTGAAGGAAATTTTGCCCATCCTTTCACATCAGCCATATATAGATTTTTTTCTGCATACTTAAGTGAATCACTCTTACAGTCGGCTACTGCACACGCAAACACTGGCGTCCCGTCTCTCTTAGCTCCAGAGTTTTGTTATTGTTGACACTCTGGCTATCCCACCAAAAGTGACAATCATGCGTCTGGCAGGGCAAGAGTTTACTGGGCAAGGATGCCACCATAGCATTATAATATGATTTTATTTCAATTTATTCAGACGGTGACATGTGTTTTGCTATATGCAACAAGCAGCTGCATTTTTAGTGTAGTTCCTGAGCTTATAAAATATCTTTTCAACAAACACTGGCTGCATATATTTATGCGAAAGAGACCTCCATTCGAAGTTTTGTTAAATTACTTTTATTTCTATATGTTTTACCTCAATGTTGAAATTCTTTTATTAATATTATATACAGTACAAATTGCAATATACATTAAATGTTGAAAACCGCATGAAACAGACCAATTACCTATTCATTAAAAAACACTCAAATACATAACTGATCACTCTGATTATTGTTTGTCCCCATTCCTGAGTCACTGAGTGACAAGTCCACCGACGCCTAGCAGTTAAACCATGAACTACAACTCGTGATAACTCCTATTGGAGTGTGGAGTGGTTGGGAGAGTGAAGCGTAATACATTGAGGTGGATATACTGGTAGACAGAGTGCAAGAAGAGGAATTTGTAAAGGTGTATGGGAGTAAAGTTGTCGGACCTGGTGTGAAAGGGAGACCGCCTGGGTCTTGACCAAGTAAAAAGGGAGTGTTGGGACAGGGAGAACTGGAGACACTTCTGCCGTGGGCAACCCCCTTGAAGGGAGTTCCTGGAGGGAACGAGGCGTCAGAGATATAGATAGATATATACTAAGAAACATATAAAAGTATGGGAGATAGTGGAGTCCAGAGTTGGAAGTGTGATATACCGTAGGAGGGCACCAAGTGGGGGTTGTATAAGAACTGTGTAGGAAGGTAAAAGGTGTGGAAGGGAGTGGATAATCATATGGATGATAAGAAAAACTGAGCCTGTGAAAAATCATATGCATGGGTATTCTATCCCTTAATATTCTAACAGTTGATAAAGGCTGCATGAAACCCTTTAATGAGAGTCAGATCTATCACCAACCCATACACATACATCATGATTTCAAAACTGTCACACAACCTTAGAAAAAGGTATGGGAGGGTTAATCCCAGACACTGGCTGTTATACCAGCGAGGGAGTTTTATAACTACAGTACTTTTAGTGACCTTAAGAAGAATAGTGTCCAATTTTCGATATGGGGAGAATAATCATTCTCAGCTCACTTCTGAATTAAAGGCTACTGAACTTCATTATACAGGGTTATTCAAAAGTATAGCGGCAAAATTATAGGGTGAAGTCCTGACAAGATGTTAAATATATTTCCATTTGTATTTTTTTCCAAAATTAAAAAGTTAATTACAGACATGAAAGCCAAATCCATTACCGTAGACGAACGATCGAACACTTGAAAATCACCCCCCCCCCCCCACACACACGCATACATCACCCCCTGTTCTCTGTCGGTTGATTACAACGTATGAAGCAATGAACCCATATCGATAACGGGATTTAGACATATGTGATAATAGTATGGGATTTTCTGTTATGTTTTGTTTTAATTAATTGCGTCGTAGCGTCAATCAACAGGCAGGCAACCATACATACAGGTAGGCAGAACCCATGAGAATCAAACTACTACAACAACACATACACACACACAAACAAACATACATACACAGACATCATGAAAACATAACTGAATGAAGCACAATCATACATTATATACATTATATACAAATATATACATTATGACCTACTTAAATCCACCAAAACCAGGGTGGCGCACCAGAAGCTCCTCCAAAACCTGATGGTTCAGCAGGTGTCGACAAACCACATCAAGTGGCAGACCTCGGGGCAACAAGTGTCGGACAGTTAGGCAGGCCAGGCAATAGTGCTGTATGGTGTTAGCACGAGGCGCACGACACAAGTGACACTCAGTGAAGGGAGGCTCACCCAGCATCCCATCAACCTAGCACGGTGGCCAGTAGCCATGCCTCAAACGAGCAGAGACTACATTGTGCCTCTGAACCATTAGGCCTCGACGATGGTAGGAATATTTGTGGCGTCATACAGACTCGCAATGGGTGATGGAGATGCTGAAGGACCTCTCTGCATCCCTGCATCGCCGTACATGAAGGAGAGCGGCAGAGCGAACTCTAGAGAGATAACATGTCAGGGAGAGAGGACGTCCAACACCACGAGGAGGCAGATGGCAGGCTTCCTTTGCGAGTCTGTCAACTGTACCATTGTGACATAAACCTACATGGGTTGGTACCCATAAGAATTTGACAGTCAAGTTACGATGACGTAATAAGGCCAAAAACGATAAATTTTGCTAATTAACAGAAGAGTGTGTGGGCTGAATATTAGAGAGGGAATGAAGGGCAGGTTTGGAGTCACAACAAATGGCAGCATTCACTCCACGTTGACAAACAAGACTAACAGCATCCAGAATAGCATACAGTTCACACAATGTTGAGTTGGAGTGGTTACAGAGACGACGGCCAACCCAGCCCCCTGGAGGAGACTCCATATCAGGTGAGAAAACGACATAACCTGCTGTACCATCCATTTGCAATGAGCCATCAGTGTAGAGGCAGTATGGATTTGTGATGGAGGACGTCACTGTTTCTATTTGTTCTAAAGCCAAGGCAGTTCAGACTTCGAAGTACAGTAGGTGTAAAGCTCACATCAGGCCCTGCGGGGACGTCTGCAACCATTATATCTATATTAATACTACGGGGCAAAGAGGAAACAGACCTTATAAGAGTACGTCCAGCAGGCAGTATGGGAGGGACCGGGTAGTTTGGTCGAAGATAAGTTCTGACTAACCGAGAGTAATGGGGTGAAAGATGTGGGAAATGGATGCACTTGACAGTAAAGCAAGTAACATTAGAATAAATTATCTCTACTAATAGGGGAAGACACATCTCACGTTACATGTTCACTATCCTGGTCGACATTGAACAGCCGAGAATTATCCTCATTGCTCTATTCTGAAAAATTTCTAAAGTTTCAAGACTAGCCCTGGAAAGTTGAATTAGAGCAGGAAAGAAGTAATAAACAACTAAACGAATAAAAACAATATAGATTGTCCTGGCTACTGGGATAGAGATGCCCGAGGAGTTGTTAGAGAGCCATTCTTCTTCTCTCCTTCTCAGTCTTATCCCTATTCGGGGTCACTGTTTTGTATGAGCCTTTTCCAGGTGTTTCTGTTTTCACAATCCTCTGCACGCAATCCTTTCTCTTGCATGTCCGCAGCTATTCGATCCTTCCATCTAGTTCTTGGCCTTCCTCTCCTTCTACGCCCTAGGATCTCCATGTCCAATGCCTCTCTTGCAATATGCTGTTCCTCATTTCTTCGCGTGATGTGTCCATACCATCTTAGCCTTGCTTCTTGTATCTTAACATTTTCGTCTCTACAACATTCAGCTTCCTCTTCTCCGTCTTTCTCATCGCCGCCGTCTCCAAAGCATACATCATCGCTGGCATGACCACTGCCTTATGGATTTTGCCATTCAACTTGACTGGCACTTTTCTATTACACGTGACACCAGTTAACTTCCAGTTATTCCAGCCGCTCTGGATTCTGTGTCTGATCTCCTTGTCAAGTCTACCTGATGGTTCTAACATTGATCCTAAATACTTAAAACTTGTCACTCTCTTCAGTTTGATTCCATCCATTTGTATCGATTCTTTTTGGTCTCCGTCCGTATCCGTTGTCATATACTCCGTTTTATTCCTACTGATCCTCAGAGCTCGGCTCTCTAACGCTTCTCTCCAATGTTCAAACTTCCTTTGTAGTGCTCGTTTGTTCTTGGCCAACAAGATGACATCATCGGCGTACAGAACACACCATGGTGGGTTCTCTCTCACAGCTTCCGTTAGCACATCAAACACTACATTGAAGAGAAAGGAACTTAAGGCTGAGCCCTGGTGGAGGCCGATCTGTACCATAAAGCTCTCTGTCACAACCACTGTGCTCCTCACTTTGGTTGTTGCCTCTCTGTAGGTCTCTTGAGAAATCCTTACGTATTTTTCTGGCACGCCACGTTCTCATAAGGATCTCCATACTTCATCTCTTGGTACTCTATCGTATGGCTTCTCTAATTAATAAAAAAACACACCAAGCGAGTCGAGTCGAGTCGCGTCACATCAAGTCAGTGTACGTCAATTGGTGCGAGTCAAAACACAAAATCTCCGTTCACACCAACAGCGTCAGCCCGAGTCAAGTCATAACTCTGTTTACTCAGTGGCTTGCCAGATTTCAAGAACAATGGACCCATTTTCAGTTGGTGAGGCAGGTAGCTGTTCTGTTAAGGCTTTGTCGTCGTTGTAGATGTAAAACCCCAATCTAGATGCATGAACTGAACACCAAAAGGCCAGATTTTGGAAACTTCAGTCATTTATTCCCAGACTTGCTGAACCATCCAGAAAAATTCTACGAATCCTTTAAGATGACTAGTGAAAACTTGAATAAGGTGGTGGACTTGGCAGGATCTTCCATAAAGAAAAGGAACACTAATTACAGACATGCTGTTGGAGTTGAAGAAATAACGACAATTTTTTTAAGGTAAGAAGTGTCTTATTGAAAATTCCAACAATGAGTATGTGTGTAGGGCAATAATGAATAAAAGAAACATGGTAATAGTTCATTTATTCCTGTTGGTAAGTGAAAATGCAACTGATAAACAAGAAATTCACCACCGTGGACTCGCTGTGACTGACACACAAATGGGTCTGGCGCCATCGGTGACTCGACGCGACACGACGAGACGTGACTCGACTCGACGCGACGCATCCGGTGTGAACGGCTTTGCCTTACATCCATATGATTTAATGTTAACTGCGGGTGGCGAATAATGACGCATCGTGACGTACACTGACTTGATGTGACGCGACTCGACGCGACTCGCTTGGTGTGAATGCACCCTAAGTCAATGAAGACCATGTGTAAAACCTGTTGCTTTTCCCTGCACTTTTCCATCATTTGTCTGAGTGTGAAAATACCATCCATTGTACCAACTTCTTTCATAAAACCCAGTTGTTGCCTACCTATATGTACTTCTTCCCTCTGTCTTCTGTCTATTATTCTTTCTAGTAGCTTGAGTGTTTGTTACATAAGCCTTATTCCTCTATAATTCTCGCAGTTTTGGATCTCCACTACCACTTATAAGTCTTTCATTTTTTTTGTTTAATAGATGTTCAAAATATTGTTTCCATCTCTCGACAATATCACTTTCCTTCCTTATCACCTTTTCGTTTTCATCCTTCATCTGGCGCATGTGTGTTATTTCTCGAGTACTTTTGTTCCGTTGTTTTGCTAGTCGGAAAATCTTGCCTTGTCCTTCTTTTGTCTCTAACTCATTATATAGTTGGTCATATGCTTCAGCCTTTGCTATTGCAACTGCCTTCTTTGCCTCCTGTTACATTGTTTATGTGCCACTCTTTCCGCTTCTTCCCTTGTCTGTTCGTGTTTCTTTTTTTGCTTCCTTCTTCAGCTGGGTCTTCTGCTGCAGTTCTTCGTTGAACCACCAGGTTTCCTTGTTTTCTATGATCTTGCCAGTACTTTCTCCCAGGACTTTCCTTGCCACTCTCAGAATGTTAGAGAGCCATTGAAGTGGTGTAAGTCGGCACTGGAGACGACCCAACAAATCCTGAACAATAGGATGGTCTTGATGTTGTTGAAGTTCTCCCGGAGCAGAATGGCCTCCTGCCCCACAGACCCCTGGTACACTCTGGTCGCAGTGTATAAAACAAATGAAAATAAAGTAGAGGCTGGCCCTATATGCCTGGGCTACCGAAGCACATCCCAAGGAAATGGGACCAGAGCTTATTGGACCAGGGAGTCCCGGGGCCTCCGACCGCCAGGGAGATTGGGGGAAAGGCTTTGATCCCACAGCCAGTGCTGTGGGCCCAAGTCCACGTTACCACAAGAGCTACAAGTGGGGCCGTACCTTCCATAAGACCAGCCCTGAAGGGACCATAAGGGGGAGGGAGTTTACACTGCTGCATGCAAAGGGAAATGCACCCCCGTGTGCTGGCGGTCCACACCGGATAATGGTCTCCTCCCATTCTCCTAATAAGTTCACATAAAAATATTTAGAGGAAATGTATTGACGAAACCACATGTAGAATCTTCACCTGAATAACGTCGTGTATTGCTGCTAGTACAACATAAAGAAATGTTAACGAATATCTAGGAAATTCAGTCAATAATCCCAATTTTCTATGTTTGTGACTTATCTATATTTAATCGTAATAAATTAATATTACGGGGTTTTGCTAGCTAGAATAGGCGTTAGCGAAGTTCTATCAGCTTGTAAATACAGTGCTATAGCCTTCAATATAGCATGCACTAGTATACTATTCATAAAAACTGGTACAACTTTGTCACCATATGATAGTAAAAAGTTTCCATACGGAGTGGCATGAGGAAGTGTTGAAAAAGGCCGTGGCTAGCCATCACCCTGCTCTTGTGTTGAAAGTGACTCCTCTTCATCACCTCTTATCTCCATAACCAAGAGTCACAGAAAGCTGGTGTTAGCCTAATTGAGAAGATGAAGATTTATAAGTGTTTACCAAACCAAATTTACGTTTATGAGTAGGCATTGTAGTTTAGGAGTAGGGATAAGGTGAAGTAGAGCGAATTCAGCAATATATGCCGGACACAGCAGTAGATTCATGCTCACTTGCATAGCCGTGGAGAGAGGCAAGAGAGTCTAGAGAAAATTGGCCCTGACCTAAGGGGGTAATTAACATTACTGGGTAATTAACATGCTGGCAAGTCGACAAACTTAAACAGTAACCACCCTACGTATATATACACACATATACGTATATATATACACACATATACGCATTCACATAAACATACATACACATATACATACATACTTACATACATACATACATACATACACTACAAATATGCTGGGTCATCATTCTGTACAGCATAATTATAATATTATACTCCCTATACTGTCTTCACATAGGCTGCATATTATCGTTATCATTTAATTAAGGGCGCTGTGATCATATATGAGAACTGGAGACTTTTGTTTTCTCCTGACCATGCCACGAAACACGCTCCTTACATGTAGGTTGTGTTTCGTGGCAATATTTGAAGGACTCACTAACCTCTAATTTTCTGACTACATCACGTGGGTCCTTAAAACATGCCTTATTTATACATCTTTGTTTTATTAAGCTTTGTTTATAAGCTTTGTTTAAACAAGTTTGTTTTTACAGCTTTGTTTATACACCTTTATTTATAGTTTTGTTTTATACAGCTTTGTTTATACAGCTTTGTTTATACAGCTTTATTTGGGAGTGGTACACTTTTCTGGATATTCTGTTATTCATTTCCATACTGTATAATTATACTTCTTGATTTAGCTGACGTGGCAATATGACAGTGTATTGATCCACAATTGCAGGCTAAATGAATACAAGGAAAACCAGCCATGCTGCTAACCCGAGGCAAGAGAGGGTATAATATTTGTTTATCGCTTCCTCATATCACTTTTAGTATCACTAGAAATATTACACAGAGAAGATCTATACCATCATAACCTACCTACGTATGTGTAGTTTAATCTATATTAATAATATTATTATTACTATTAGGTTCTACCTCATCATAACCTAAGCAATATGTATATTTTAATCTTTATATTTTTTTACGCCAATATTATCATTTGCGAGTAGTTTTTTTTTAATCTATTGCTCCTTAGCGACAGACAACAAAACATGAAAGGTACACACACACACCTTGTATCTCTCTCTTCACATGCACATACACACACATACATTGAATCGAGGACACACCCACACACACACACATTGGATCCAGGACACACACACACACAGACAGATTGGACACACACACACTCACACAGACTGGATACAGGACACACACGGAAACAGTACAAACCTCGAAAACACAAGAGAGCAGACAAAGGATATAAACAATGAATTATTTCATGAACATACACTTAAATACACTACACGAGGTGTAGGATGGAGTACCAGAAACTCCTCCAACACCTCATGCCTTAGCTGATGTCAACAAGCTACATGAAGGGAGGCGTCTACATGGGGAAGCAAGATAGTATTGGATTTCATGGGGTGGGCAAAACAATAATGTTCTATATGGAATCAAAGCAGAGTTAAGGTTGAATTTTTGTGTTGGTAAATCTAGAGCAACTAAATCCTCCAGACTATTCCAAGCAACAGAAAACCATTATTTTAGTCCGTCTGGTCCTGTTTCCTGGCATACTTTAGAGGAATCAAGGCGCTCTAAAATAACACAAACGAATTACCCCCTTAAACATTGTACGGTTGGCCACAGGAATTCTTACACAGGCTATAATTATGGAAAGAGAGGTAAGATTCTGGAAGACCTGCAATGAATGGTCTATCAAGTGCCTGATAACTGCAAAACAACCAATCTAATAAATATGTTTTATTGCAGTTACGTAGTCTTACATTTTGTATATGTTGTAAACCCTCGAAAACAACGATTGGGCACAAATCATCTTAGACTTGTTTGTACAGTTACTAGTACTAATAAGTGTACAGCTTTGGTTAAAGTTTTGAACAGGCCAATTCACCAACGAAGATAATCCAATGGAGATCTTATTGTGCATTTATTTTCTGTCTCTAGGTATTCCAAGCACACCTGAATACTTATTAGTGATCGTGGCTGTACGTTTGCACTACTGACCTCATCATATTGTTTGAGTCTCATTTCGAAGCAATGAATGGTTTGTTAATTTATTGGTATGATATCATATTATAATATTTTAGTAGAGCCGGTTCAAATAGGTCTTTGCCATGAACAAAAGCCCACGAACAAAATTTGTACAGTTGGGTCCACTTCTGCGTTTACCGTTTTGCGTTGCCAATGTTGAGCCATCCAGAAATTTGAATCCCGAACCCAGTTTTATCATGATGCGAATCCCTCACTATATAGCTCATGAGACGGAAAGAGGTGTTGGGTTTGAAAGGGAAAAGCTTCAACAGTGATCAAGTGTTTTTATTATTGGAGAGGGGGAGAAGTACAGTCGTGGTCAAAAATAATAATCCATATAGGGGTAACTCACGTAAGATTTTGACAGCTTCCCTCTGTTCCTTAGATGATAAACTTTCCAATAAATAGGTTAACTACCATCTTTTAATTTACTACAAGCAGCTATGCACTACTTTAAACAATAACATCATATGTGAACGTGAAAACATTAGACAGTAAATTGTTGAAGTTACCCATATGTGGATGATTATTATTGACCACGACTGTATATATTACAGTTAGCACCACAGCTGTGGTTATAAGTCAACAAACACAACTCTCACCCTTTTAATAATGTTTCTTCTGATATTTAAATCCAAGAGAATGCTACATTCCATGAGATTTTTTGCTTTATTATAGAAAATTATGACAAACTTTACGAATTAATAACATTCACACGTCAGCAATTACTGATGATTAATAAATGCTTTCTTGTGTGAATCATGTAATGATTTTTATTCAGCCGATTACTAAGTAAAGGAAAGGGAATAATCATTAGGAAAACATTCATAATGGTTATTTCATTGTCGCTATGTTTTGTCGTGGTAGACAATTGTAGTATTGCAAGTGAGACTAACTTAAAAACGATAAACATAGCTTTTATAGATTTTATGATAAATAAATACCGGTATACAGTATATCTTGTTAATATTGCAGAGTAACATTCACACACGGCAATATCAGCTGAACACACAGTCATCAGGCTTTATTTCCTCGCATAGTCTGCAGGTGTTAGGGCAGATAAGGTAGTGACGTTCACTTCTAATTATGATATGGATGTACTCAACGGTTGAGCTTTTTGAGGCAAATTAAGAGGTAGAAAGAAAGATCATTATGGTTCTGGCAAATATTATAAGTAAGGCTAATTTCGTTACTGGGCAGCAGTCAAGACATTTTCTGATAAATCGTTTTGTGTTACTGGTTACCAGAGGATTGTGTTTTGTAATGGAGTGTCATATCTACTCAATAATCACTCTGTCTCATCTCCCACACTATGTCCTAATTCCATGGAGCTATATAGTCCATGCCTCGTTCAATCCATGGCCCCCTCTCCCTCACATCACTCCTTCACTTTACTCCTCTATTTTCCCACCTCACTCTCATTCTCACCACCTTCATTATCATTCTGTGTGTAGCCGAAATGATCAATCCAATATTATGTACTGAGGCCCTAATAAAACATGCTCAACCAATGCAAAATGACAGGACATTTTATTACCCTGATAAAGTCATCAGACAAAATGACTAGGTCATACATTCAGACGAGAGAGAGAGAGCACTTGAATTAAACATACTCAAAAAGTGCAAAGGTAAATAGTATATAACATCAAGTAAATAAAATTATGACTACAATAAAGATGGTCTCTATAAATTAATTCTATAATAATCTTGTAGCAAATGACACTATTAGTATTTGTTGAACCAATCACCTGTGTCGATGTGAGCAGTGTCCGAAAACCGAAGATGATTTTCCTACACTCACATGGTATCTGAGTCACTCCCCTCAAGTTCCAAGGGTGGCAGTATGGTATGGTACGGTACGGAATTATGGTACGGTATGTTATTTTTTAATCTAAAAGTACGGTACGAAATTACGGTACGATATTTCTTGTTAAGTACGGTACGTTACGAAATTACGTTATTTTGGGGGGGCCTTTTCCGTACTCTTTTCGTACCCTTTCCGTACCTTATTAAAAATTCGAATATCAATTCCACTGTCCTCTGTCAAAAATAGCCTAATATCCAGATGAAAAGGCAACGAAATAATTTTCTTGACGAACGTTCTACTGTAAGGTTTAACCCTCTTTTAGTGTGTGTGTGTGTGTAGTACTGTGTACACTGTACAGTCATCTACTCGTCTGCTCGTAGACTGTCGTTGTCATGTTCAGTTCGTGTCCAGTGTCTCGGAACTCCTCTAATAAAATGCAAAGCTTATGTTGACGTCTGTTTATATTTCCTCTTGATATTTTATTGGTGGTTGAGAAGATGTTGCCATATATAGCCATATTTTTCTTTCACTTTCTACTCACTCACCTGTACAGTTGCTCACAGATGAACCTGGGACAACGGTGTTGAGGAGCAGAGGCCAGGCAGTTTGTACAATCGTACCCAGTTTTATTAATTAACCTTCGTTGTGTTGGCTCCAACAAACGTTCAGCAGAGATTATAATTATCTCCTTATTCTCATTGCAAGTTTTATCAACTTATTTATTTTTTACGTGAGTTCTTACGATATGTATACATTTATATATATAGTACCAAAAAATATGGTGTATGCAAACAACCAATTACAATAGCTTTACTATATTTATTAAATTCCAGTATACCAACATGTGAAATTAATAATTATACTCACACGTATTCACTTCCATATGCAAAGCTAGCTAACTAAGAATAAATTACGATAATATATATGTGACTCCCGTTTTCTTTACAATGTCCTTGGAGTCGATGCGAATTTCTGTCGAGTATTATATATATATATATTTGTTTTTCAATTGTTGTCCTCCATTGTTATCGAGTCGATATGCCTATTTTACGTTATCTTGTGTAATTAATAAACAAATCTAACACTGTGTTATTATCATGGTGCTAATTCAGGAACTCCTACTCAATTTACTTTATATATTTTCAATGTCAATACACCCCGTAGCATTCGTTACGAATAATTCTAGTATGCAGGAACTAAAAATGACCGACCTTCTAACCCTGGCTCTTCACGACAGAACCAGGTTTTCCAACCTACCTTGATTGCAATTAATCAACAGTCTGTAGCAATCGATTAACGCAATATGAGTGACCGTAAAGCTTTGAGAATATTGATATGTAATCGAATTATTCATCTTCCGGCCCTCTCTCTCTGTCACGTAACACTAGAACAAGGCACGAAGGTATAGAAGTTAGAGCACCACGAGTGTACCTTAGGGCAAGCGTGAGTGAACTGATTTTCAAAAAAACACAAGAGCCCGAGCCAGCTTTGATGTGACTACTAGCGTCCGCGGCATGTCTAGGTGGAAACTCTGGTGCCATATCAAATTGTTTGAAAGCCTAATGCCTGCCTGAGTAGGTCTACATAATATCTCACATTTACACACTAGCTATACATGCAATATTAATGACACAACATGAATTATTCACCGTAATTATCCACTTCATGAATCATAGAAAAAATAAGGAGATTATCTGTGTACCTGCATAGTCAATATTATAAAGCCTTTGGAGTGGGGTAAGAACGTATAACAGCTGGAATGACAGGCTAGAACAAATTGCTGCTCACATCCTGTCCTCACGACATCTTCCGTCTCCTCAACGGAATTTTTCTAAATTAACTAACTCAGAGGCCAATGTGTCACACCGCCTGGTAAAATTCTCTATCCCTATGCTTACGACATTAATTATATATATGCCATGATCACATCTGATTCGTGACATAGGCCTTGCCTGACCTGATGGAGAGCGCGCATACGGATGTGGCTTCCTTCCACATGTACAGAAGAGACAGCTTATGTAGGAATAATGTAATGTAGGCAACTTTCACCCTGAAAGTGTTCCCGAGAGCTGTTTCCGGCGTCTTTTCCCGAAAAATTATGCCGTGATGGAGAGACCAGCATGTTGGTTGTCTTTCGCCAGAATCGCAGCCGCTTGCCGGTATAGGCGGGAAATCAAACCTGCGAACCAATCAGGGGCCCTTGTGGGTAGAAAATTCAGTTCCCTCCCAGGCGGCCGGAGTCCCAGCTTGCCTGACGTTCACACTCGTGGCGCTCTGTCCTTCGTGCCTTGCTCTCCTTGTTACGTGACAAGGAGAGGAGATGAATAATTGATTCATATCAATATTCCCAGAGCTTCAGGGTCACTCGTATTTGCATTAATCAATTGCTAATATTCACTCTCGTTCATTATTGCAAATTCATAGCTAGAATCAACGCTCGTGATTGCAGGTGGGTATGACAAGTGATAATTATAGATGTGAACATCGAAAATTAACTGAGGTGGAGAACATAGAAAATTGGAGAACATAGAAAAATAGAACATAGAAAAATTGGAGAACATAGAAAATTGAAGAACATAGAAAATCGAAAATAGAAATAACTCGATGGGAAATAAAGCGAGGATATAATACTCGAAAAATAAACGAGGATAATTCCGAGGACACCGACAGAAAACGGGAGTCACGCGCGAGGGTAACTTGATCATTTATTTAGTTAGCTACTTTGCGTGTGGAAGCGAGTGAGTGTGTGTGAATAAATTATTGATTTCTTGTTGGTGTTCCTGGAATTTTTAATAAATATAGTAAAGCGATTATGATTGGTTGTTTCATACACCATATCTCCTTTCATTCTATAATTTTAAATGCATACATATCGGAAGACCTCACGAAAAACTAAATATGTTGATAAAAAAAAACTTGCAATGAGGAGGGGATAATTTAACCTCGGCGAAACCTTCTTTGAGCCAACACAATTAAGGTTAAATAATAAACCCGGGTAAGGTAAGTCAACTGAAGAATAATTACTTACTTAATTATTATATACATTATAAGAATTCAATATTGCACTAGAAAGTTATTATTACACTGGATCTCCAGGTGGGGCTATAGATAAATTCTATCAGTGTCTCTCAAGTGTCGTATTGTAAAAGCAAGTTATTTTTTGTTATTACAATGTATATATATATATATATATATATATATATATATATATATATATATATATATATATATATATATATATATATATATATATATATATATATATATATATATATTAGGTGTTCAACATGTTGTGGTTTGAATTCATTCCTAAATTGGGCATGCAAGCCAGGCCTGCCTGCAACCTTGAGACTATAGAGCCTATGTTGAGAAAGCCATAAATCTTTGGTTGTTATAAGCTGATAATTCAAGAAACTCATATCCACCAAATATAAAATTAGACAGAGGACATTCAAGAAACTCATATCCACCAAATATAAAATTAGACAGAGGACATTCCCGGGACTACACCAGTCAGAATGGTGTATCATTTGTCAAAAGAATAAAAAAATTGTACCGGGAATTCGAACCTGGGATCTTTCGGTTAAGGCCAAATAACAGCGGCTTTGGTGCAGGATACTGGGATCCAACCCCCCCATTGGTTAAACAAAAAAATGTAGGTCGATGTTTCGAGGACACTTCCCAGGCTTCACCAATCAAAATAATGTAAACATTTTTACTCTAGGTCAAACGATGCTGCTGTGCATAGCAACTAAACACACAAACAGACAGACGGTGTGTTTTATACCAAAACCCAAGGCAGCAGTAATGATGGCTGGATCCAAACGCTGCCACCAACCCTCTCCTGGCCCTGCCATACAGCACGAGAGGTAGCGTTAAGGAAAATAAAAAGACTAGGTATGTGACTACCTAGGATAGGGAATGATGCTGACTGCGGAAGGCCGGTCACACAGCTATGGCACCAGTCAGTTAGTCATCAAACAGGATGATTAGGTTAGGTCAGGTTAGGTAAGGTAAAGTAAAACGGCACATGATATGAGGATAAAAGATGAAGATATGGAGCAGAGCCTGCACAAAAATGGAGGGATTTAAATGGGGGAGGGATGTGCAGTCCCTAGTTTTAAGATAACTACCCAGCGTTTGTGCTGATAAACTGTGAGGAATACACACACAGTTTATCAACACTGCTTGCTCCCCACATTACCTGCACCAAGCTGGCGCAGTCAATATGGGGAGGTGGATGTTGGGCGTCCCCAACCACCATGTGCAAGCTTTACAACCACAAAAGTTATCCATGACGCAACTACAGCAGAAGGTGGCATTGTAACAGCCACGATTAAATAGCAAGGCAATATCTGCTCAAAAGAAACCTTAGTTAACCTGGACTCCTCTTTATTAGGCCTTCGGAGAGGCGGGTATCATCCACACTAGTGGACTCATTGTATGTACTGTACCCAGCCTTTGGCTTGGGCTGCAGGGGTACTGGGATCGAACTCCCCCCCACCCATTGGTTATTTTAAACTTTATTATTCACTGTCCTTGGGTTTATTATTAGATTTAGGTGTTCAACATTTTGTGGTTTGAATTATTTCCTAAACTATGCAAGCCAGGCCTACCTGCACCATTGATGCTTGAGACCATAGAGTCTATGTTGCGACAGCCATGAATCTTTGTTTTTTAAAGCTGATATTTCAAGAAACACATATCCACCAAAAATAAAATTAGACCGAGGACATTCCCGGGACTACATTGGTCAAAATGGTGTGTCATTTGTCAAAAAAAAAAAAAAATGTATCCACACCAGGGATTCGAACCTGGGATATTTCGGTTAAGGCAAAATTAAGGCTTAGTGCCTTAACCATTGGACCACTTCACCGATCAAATGGGTTATTACTTTTTATTCTAGGTCAAACGATGCGGCAGTGCAAAACGGCTAAACAGACACACACACATACAGACGGAGTGTTTTATATATATAGATGGTATAATTTATCCTTGCATATGCTACAATTTGTAAACTAATCCAAGTTAATATAATTGTATTTAAGTGTTTAGTGATTAAAGTAACAAAGGAATTTCTGCCAGTATTAAAGTAACGTGTTTGACTGAGAAAATCCTTATGTTATATCTCAGAACTATAACTGTTGTGTAAGTAAGTGAAGTATCATTATTATAATTATCGTATCATTATTTGAATTTTTATTATCAGGGGTGTATTTAATTATTAATATTGCATTATTATTATTTTTATTATCATTATTATTGCTGTGTCATTTATTGTTGTAATTTACCTGTGTGTGGCCCTAGAGCTTGCAAGTCTAAGCATGCTATACAGGGTGTCCCGTAAGTATGTGCCGAAAATCAGGGGATGTATTCCTGGCACCTAGATGAAGGAACATTGCTCTCTGATTCATGGTCATCCACCTTTCGGAACTTTGGTGAAACTTTCACTGTTGCCCTCGACATATCCAAAGCTTTTGATAGAGTCTGGCACAAAGCTTTAATCTCCAAACTGCCCTCATTCGGTTTCTATCCCTCTCTCTACACCTTTATCTCTGATTTCCTTTCTGACCGTTCTATAGCTGCTGTTGTAGACGGTCACTGTTCTTCTTCCAAGACTATCAATAGTGGTGTTCCTCAGGGTTCTGTTCTATCACCCACCCTCTTTCTTTTGTTCATTAATGACCTTCTTAACTGTACCTCTTCCCCTATCCACTCTTATACTGATGATTCTACCCTACACTACTCCACTCATTTTGACAACCGTCCATCCCAGCAGCTACTCTCCACATCACGTGATGATGCAGTAGCAAGCCTGACTTCTGATCTTTCTCTCATCTCTAACTGGGGCAGACAGAACCTTGTTGTTTTCAATGCCTCAAAAACACAGTTCCTTCATCTTTCAACTCGTACTAATCTTCCTGATGTCTATCCCCTCTCCTTTAACGATACACAACTTGACCTTTCCTCTTCTCTTAATATTTTTGGAGTCTCTTTCTCTCATAATCTCTCCTGGAGAGACCACATTACCTCTCTGACTAAAATCGCCTCAAAGAAGTTAGGTGTCCTACGCAGATTCCGTGAATACTTCACCCCCACGCAGTTACTGTCTCTGTACAGGGGTCTCATCCGCCCCTGTATGGAGTATGGCTCTCATGTGTGGGGGGGATCAACCTTCACAACACTACTGGACAAGGTGGAATCAAAGGCCTTTCGTCTCATCAACTTTCCTCCTCTTACTGATTCACTACAACCTCTCTCTCTTCGCCGCAGTGTTGCATCACTTTCTCTCTTCTATCGCTATTACACTGGACATTGCTCTTTTGAACTCTCTCAATGTATGCTTCCTCCCCTCAGGAGAACATGCAACACTCGTCAAGCCTCTCGTTCTCACCCCTTTTCTGTCCAACTCCCTCATGCAAGAGTTAACCGGTACTCTCAGTCTTTCATATACACAACTGGTCAACTCTGGAACACTCTACCTTCATCCATCTTTCCACCTTTCTAAGACTTATGTACCTTCAAACGCAATGTGTCAGGGCATCTCGAACGAAATTGGACATGATTTTGGACCACTCTCTCACTGTACTATGTAGATGAGGACGGTAAGCGGGCCTGTGGCCTTTGTCCTCATCTTTGTTAATATAAAAAAAAAAAAAAAAAAAAAAAAAAAAATCATATTGGCAATTCTCAATAGTTTTCGAGTTATACTCGAGAGTTTCAATAGTTTTCGAGTTAAAGGTCCGGTAGGAATGTGTTTAAATCAAAGGATTGTACACTCACGGTCAGATATTGTGTCCTGATCCCTTGGCATGATGAATCGCAAATAGTCGAGCTTTGATGATTCGAACTACTGTGTGTTGTAGGGAGACACACAGTTGTTCGAATCTTCAAAGTGATTCATATTTCCAGGGGATCGGGACACAATTTCTGACCGCCAGTGTACCCTAATATTACAGAGACATATTAAATCACTTATCGACCATAAAGTCATACGATAGGCAGCAAAGTTGAGAGGTTAGTTAGGAATGTGCAAAAGACGTGCATTGTACAGTTGCAGTAAATAGTTCTGGAACAGAGTATAAAGGAAGCCTTGATCAAGGACCATTTGCCACGACTGTACATCATATGGTAGTCGGTACATAAGTTTGCTGTAATATTCGTAAAGGAAATATTTACAAAGGACAACTTAATTTATGAACAACGAAAACATTATTTTCAGTTTGATGATAATAACATTCGCAATAAGTGTTCGTTAATGAAACAATTACAAAGAACAAATTGATGTATTAACAAAGAAAACATGTTTTCAGTATTATGACAATAACATTAACAATAAATGTTTAAAGTTACGTCCTCCTTGTTCGATACATGCTGCTAAGCTGCCGTCAGTCTCAAAAGTGACTGTCACATACGTTCCATGTAACCAGCAGTATGGTACAAATGTCACGCTGCCCTCCACATGGCACTACAATTCCTCTCAGATTGGGAGGTCTGTAGCATACAATTCGCTTTGAATGTGTCCCCACAGGTAGAAGTACAGATGTTTGGGTGTAGTAGAAATTCTAGAGCGTGGCTATACAATCCCTAGATTTAAACACATTCCTGGCAGACCTTTAAGGTGTTATAACTCGAATACTATTGCGAATTGCCAATTGGATCATTTAGTAATGTTTCTTCATCTAGGTGCCAGGAACACATCCCTTGATTTTCGGTAAGTTACTTACTGGACACCCTGTATATTATATTTCTGTGCATATATCAAGTGCTGAGTAAGTGATTTATTCATTGAGGAATTTATTCATTGAGTACGGGAATACACGATGTAATTTAATTCATTGTATCGTGTTTGTAAAGTCATGGTCTAATGTACTGCAACCTGGTGAATAAAAGCGAGCTATTCGAGTTAATTTTATGAACCAAAATTGCACACACCAACAGCTATAGTTTCGGATCATTTTTCGAAGCCATCTCATTGGAAGGTGTTGCAGTACATTAGACCATGACTTTAAATGGTTTGTTTCAAGTGGGTATGTTGATATTGTTGCTTTAATTGAATAGTCAGATTGGCGATTCCTTATTCTCCCTCACGTAACACCATCCACCCACTACTATCAACTCTACAATATTCTTTCAACCAGACCAGCGGAGGAGAATGAGGAGGAGCGTGATAAGGATTGCAATGGTGATGGTGATGACATTGGTGTTGATCTTGAATATGGATCGTTTCCCTCTGTACAACCTCTACTCCTTATCCCAGACTGCACGTGAAGGGTAAGTTTATAAAGAAGCATATATTTATTCATATACAAAAATTGTATTGAACAACATTTAATGTAGATCATCAGTAAACATTGTGCACGTAGAGGGAAAGTTCATATATAAAAATAAAATAAAAATATTTTCGACCTTTCCACACTTAGAATGGCTTTGTTCTTCTTCGATCTAAGGGCCAGTATTAGGATTAAGATAGTCAAGTGGTCATGCTGGAGGGCAGTTTAATATTTAGAATGAAAAATAAAATTGCTACTATTTGGTTTTAACCATTTTTGTACCTTGACCTTTGACCTTAAGGGCCAGAATTATATTAGAAATAGTCGGACTGATGTACTGCATCACATTGTTAGCAAAATCTCTCTTAAAAGGGTATCATAGTATTCTAAAACATGAACAATTACTGTAAATTATCCGTTTTTTACTATGTTAGTTCAAGTGGTACGTACAAATTTGACAGTGTTTAAACATATTAGATAAATCTTTTACCCATTCCCACACACACACACACACAAAAAAAACGAAGCCCCTATGTCAGTCCCTAAAGCCTTAACAGAAAGATAAAGAGACGGATAAACGAACAGACAGACGTGGCTGAAACTATTACCTTGCGGTAATCAGAGAACAATGTGTAATATTGGCTGGTGTAAATATTGAAAATAATAATGTCATGTATTTATCGATGTGAAGTGACTATTATTCTTTTTTTTTCACCACTGGTGTAACAATTAAATTATTTATTCTATTATTAACCCAAAATAACTCATTTCATCTAATGCAATGTTAGGACTAACCTCAGACGAATTTAGCTGACAAAAGATGATTCATCAACATGTTTTTCTAGTACAGTGGTAGAGGCTGTGGCCGCAATTCTGCGGCCCAGAGTTCGATATTTGCTCGGGACACGTTGATAATGCCACTGATTTCATAGGTTAACACCCTTGTGAGCAGGGAATGGGGGGCTTGAGTCAGTTGTCTGAGGTCTTCCTGCTTACGCAGCCATAGGCGAAGCTGACTCAGGTCCAAGGGTGGCAGTACGGTACGGTACGGTACGGAAAAAATATCGTAATTCCGCACGCTTAAAAATATCGTACCATAATTTCGTACCTTACCCAAAGAACCGTACCATACTAGTACGAAAAAGTAAGATTTCGTACCGTAATTTCGTACCCAATATCGTACCAATGCCATAAATTACATCTCTAAAATTAATCAATTATATGAACCACCTCTGTAAACAGTTCCTTGTCCAGACTCAAGATTAAGTTCCTATAATTGTGTCTTTTGTTTTGTTATTAGTGAATATCACTGTAAATAGAGTAAGTGTGTGTGTGACTGTGGATGAGAGAAAGAGTCTATATAATAGCATTATAGGAGACATTTTTTTCTTTTTAGGAATGAACTTGCCAATGTATTTTTTTCTGGAACTTGCACTAAGTTACCAAGGGTGAAGGCTGCAGTATAGGATATTATTACAAGGCAATGAGGCATACATTGTGACAAAAACTAAAAGGACTCGACTTACTTTATATACACTGGAAGATTTTGCATTATGCCTCACGTTGTGAGCCAGTGTGAAAAAAACAAGATCTTGGCTTGTGCAACATTGCATATAATAATGTAGTAAGTAATTATTCATCAATTGACTTTTTTTCTATGTCTCCACCTCAGTTAATTTTCAATGTCACATCTTAATTTATCACTCGTCATATCCACGTGAATGAGTGGACGAGAGCGAATATTACGTGTGTAACCAAGGTGTTACATTCCCCAAACACTCGTAATTCTATGGTGCTATTTCAGGACCCCTACTCAATTACTTTAATCAATAATAAATATAAATCTAATAATACGAGTTCGAGTATCTATGTGATTAAGTTTCCTAGACTCACATAGACACCTGTTCTTCACATCTGTAATTTTCAAAGTCACACACATGGCACTCGTTTTTCTATATATATTACACCAAGTAG
This sequence comes from Petrolisthes manimaculis, assembly GCA_034508575.1. Classification (NCBI taxonomy): domain Eukaryota; kingdom Metazoa; phylum Arthropoda; class Malacostraca; order Decapoda; family Porcellanidae; genus Petrolisthes; species Petrolisthes manimaculis. The sequence continues at coordinate 959,787 of JAWZYT010000503.1, read as the reverse complement.
GATGCAGAACGCTACATTGGCATAAAACCCTACCTCGTATCATTTGCTTTTCTGTTGCAAGTAACGACAACAAGAGTGACTCCGTGAAGCACTGGTGAATGGCACCGAGTATTCTGGCATTCACTGTCCCCCTGTGTGTTACGTGACGAGACGAGAGGTCGAGAGAGCCACGTATGTTACAAGATGGAAGCGAACTCGGAGTTCAAATTCATTCACGTATGAGTTTTTCTATACTCATACATGAATTGTCCTCCCACTCGCAATTTTCAATGTTCAAACACACACCCAGCACTCGATCACGAATCATTAGTATGCTGAAACTGAATGAATTCGACCATTGTAGGCTGGTACTCCACGTGAGCCTGGAGCGCCACGAAGAACGAGGTGTTATGCCGAAGCGAGTAGGAGATGAACTGAAGTTTAAATCACGAGGGCCCCCAGCCAGGCTATAGCTCCTCCCCCCAATTGTGGATCGATATTCAGGCGCCATACCGCAATAGTTTGAATCCTATTGTCTGTCTGACTAGAACCTCGTATTATATATCATTCACACACCCAGCCATACATGCAATTGTAATAACGCCACGTAAATTAATCATGGTAATTATCCTCTTCACGAATCATATGGAGATTTTAAAAGAATATCTGTGTGTATGCAAATCAATAATTACAAAGCTTACGAGTGGGGAAACGAAGGATTTTTACAGTTACAGAGGGGAGAGACGCAGGCTCAAACAGGAACACTGTCTCCTACTCTACCTCACACACTCCTGCCTTTCGCTTTCTCAACCACTAGGCTATGGCTAATGAAGTATTATTCCTATACTTAATTGATTAATATGTCACGATCAAATTTGACTCGTGACATACATACACCATGATAATTGAAGGGTAAATTAGAAGTGCAATTATTTTTTTTTTTCTGTTAGCAGGTGCAGTAGTATGAACTTACATAATAGACTATACTGTACACATTTTTCATATTTGTCTTGGAATCAATAAAAGAAATCGACCAATAAAATATTAAGAGGAAATACTAAACAGACGTCAACATAAGCTTTGCATTTTATTAGAGGAGTCCCGAGTCACTGGACACGAACTGAACATGACAACGACAGTCTACGAGCAGACGAGTAGATGACTGTACAGTGTACACAGTACTACACACACACACACACACTAAAAGAGGGTTAAACCTTACAGTAGAACGTTCGTCAAGAAAATTATTTCGTTGCCTTTTCATCTGGATATTAGGCTATTTTTGACAGAGGACAGTAGAATTGATATTCGAATTTTTAATAAGGTACGGAAAGGGTACGAAAAGAGTACGGAAAAGGCCCCCCAAAAATAACGTAATTTCGTACCGTACCGTACTTAACAAGAAATAATGTACCGTAATTTCGTACCGTACTTTTAGATTAAAAAATAACATACCGTACCGTAATTCCGTACCGTACCATACCATACTGCCACCCTTGCTCAGGTCTCACGTGGGTGGAGAGGAGGTCTCTGGGCCACTCATCATCTTTGTGATGCGTGCTATAGTTGTGTTTCACACATGTAGTATGAGAAACACTCTGTCACAATGACTGCCACTCATTGGCGGACCTTTAACATTTAACCTTGGTATTCTTTCCATCTGTCAGGCCGCCGGAGAATTTCCTGCCAATTTCATCCCCAAAGCATCTACCTCCACCATCATCACTACCAATATCAAAGATCTATCCCGGTCGTTTGTCCAACATAGGTAAGTCAGTCTCCATCCACACACAAACGCTTCATCATTAGTACTGCAGCACAAAGCTGTTTAGTGGTCGTTTTGGGAGAACCTTGTCGAAACCTACCTGCCGCTTAATTATAATTATTAAATTGGTTGTGAGAAAATATATACTTTTTCCGAGTAGAGAAACTTTATTATGTATGTATTTATGCAACTTTGCACGTAACATTAAAACAATGTAAATTTGCATGTATTAATATAACAATGTAAATTTGCATGTAACAATATAACAATATAACTGCACGTATCATTAAAACAACGTAACTTTGCATGTATCAATTTTGTTTGATTGATTTTTTTTACAACTAGGCATCTGGCGGCGCAACAGCTAGGGTCATATGCCGCCGAACATAAAATTGTCATCCACATAATTAATAAAACTTAAAAACCCGACTAAATGACACACAAACTAAAGAGCACATTAATATTCGCTCCCATCGAAATCCACATGGGCCAAGACCCAACAATAAGTTATGTTGTGGCCACGACGACCCAGGAGGAGAAGCCACTCAAGAATGGCCAAGACGAGAGAAGGGGAATAGTTAAAATTGTACAAGGCTTGCAAGGCACTATAAAAATCGCTAAAAATAGTAAAGAAGGCTGAAGGAGAATATAAATCATTTGGAGGGCATATAAAATGGCGAAAGCTCAGCAGTAAAAATTGACATGACAGAAGGGAGCCTACCGCCATGGCAGAAGTCAGGAAATACAACTCCAAAGCCAACTTCAAAAGCATCATACTTTGACCTATCAGTGTGCACAAGGAGGGACTCCTTCTGAGTGAAAGCATATTCTAGAATCCAAATAGAGGGAATGAGCCACTGGAGGAGGAAGAGATTCCTTTTTGTCTGTAAAACAGGTGCAAGGGAGGGAATCAGGAAGTCGATGTAATCGATGCTAACAACGAACCATCAAGGACTGGCGACGGCGATCAAAAGGTGGTTCATTAGCGTCCACCAGGAGACTGGGGATTGTTGATGACCTGAACACTCCGGTCGCCAGACGCATCCCAGCATGATGAACAGGGTCTAAAACTGAGACAGGCATCGGTGGCAGAGGAGTACACTTCACATCTATAGTCGAGTTTTGACCTAAAAAGAACATGGTATAGAACATGGCCCGATCAGCTTCCCAGGACGTATGGCCTAGGACCCTCAACAAGTTAAAAGCCTTGAGGCAAGAGACCTTAAGTGTACAGTTGGCTCCACTCCCGCGTTGACCACTGCACGTTGCCAATGTTGAGCCACCCAGATATTCGAATCCCGAACGAAGCGAAGCACTCATGACCGAGTGAGATGGAGGGAGGGACGACTGAGTTGGGTTAGATGGAGGTCGTGAGTGCTTCGCTTCGTTCGGGATTCGAATATCTGGGTGGCTCAACATTGGCAACGCGCAGTGGTCAACGCGGGAGTGGAGCCAACTGTACATAAGTGGAGAACCCAAGTCAAACGTTTGTGAAAGAGGAGACCCAAAAAGCGAGTCTCCACGACACAGCGTATCTGATGACCACACATGAATAAGTCTGGATAGGCGTGGACGCCTCGGATGCTGCAGAAGTGCATAGCAACTATCTTGGCAGGAGAAAATCGAAACCCATGAGAACCAGTCCAACGTGACACCCTGTTAAGGGCAAGCTGCTTGCGCCGCTCCGCCACTGACATACGGGAGGCAGCAAACCAGACTGCTAGGTCGTCAACGTACAGCTCCGGACAGATCAATGGACCACAGTCTTTCCACCATCGACTTGGTACAGCTCCGGACAAAAGACTCTCGACTCGTATGGCAGCATTTGGCATCTGATAGGGTGATGGGGGTTGGAATTAGGGGAGACTTTTCACTTAATCTTAATATTCAGTGTTTGTGTATGTGTGCTATCAGTGGGAGGAACTGTGTATGTATGTATGATAGTATACTTAGAGCCAGTGTACAGTAGTTTGTGCTTCTCTCAAGATTCAGAGTTGCCAAATGCTGCCAACCAAGTCGAGAGAGTTTTGTCCGGAGCTGTACGTGCCTCAGCGGATATGGTATCACTGGCAGGTGGAGGGGGGAATTTGAATCCCTAACCACTTGTGATCATGGATGTGAACCACTCACTTGAAGGTGGTAGGAGAGGAGGGGTTGGGTAACTTGGGTAGGGGAGAGGGGGTAAAGCTTCACCAGTGATCGAGATGGAGAGAATTATTGGATCAAATAGCTAAATATTATAAACGAACAAAGCCGACTGTCGCCTTTATTATGTTTTCTTCTGTAATCTAAATTCAACTCTGATGCTGCATTCCATGGTATATTCTTTATTATTTGAAATGAATACAGATTTTAACTAATACAATTAACATGACTCCAGTCTTTGATGACTAATATATCAAGCCATGCACCACCTACTCAGTGTTGAAATAAATTTCAAGTAGCCTAAATTTTTTATCGTTACCCTTTATCATTCCCGACATTTTCTAAGAAACGTTTATTGTGTAACTGGTTACCAAAGGATAATAGTTATAGTGTAAGATGTTAATTACCCAATAACTACTTCATCTGTTCTCCCTCACCCCGTCCTCCCTTATTCATTTCACTCTTTCCTCTTCCTCCATCCCACCATTCCTTTATACACCATCTTACCACCACCACCATCATTCTGTGTGTTGCTGCATAATCTGTTAATTCGCAAACAAGACCCACTGTGCTCTGGTGTGCCGTAACAACTCTGCTGTGGTTATCTGTCGTTCCGGCTTCCACATCTTAACGATAGAACCCCATACATTTTCTATAGGGTTCATATCGCAGTCTTAACAGTCAAAACAATAACAAACACACCAACCAAGTGATGTATGATGTGTTCTCGTAGTAGTATCGGCTTGGTGGTGGTGACTGTTTCTACTGGGAATGATTTTCCTTCGTGTGATTTATTACAATCGACAAAGAAGGCTTCAATACAAGATGGAGATGAAGATACAAGACTCAATCTGATGTTTGTTGATATTCGTTCATACGCTAGCCAGCCTCGAGAGCAGCAGACAGTACGGGGTACTACGTGACTAAGCATTTTCAGCCATTAATCAGGCAAGAAACCAACACTATATTATTCTGTTTCATTACACTGTCGATAAACTGGATCATCTGACTTCATAGTGATATCAGTGGAACTGCTAAGGTGTGTGTGTGTTCGTATAAATACTAATACTAATATAGTTTTTAAATCATAATTATCGTTTGTTACCCTATATAAAATACATACATTTCTCGCGATGGTTATGGTGGTTGGAATATATTTATACAAGCACATATACACAAACTACCTCTTAACAAAAATATTTTATACTAATATCAATGAATATTTGCCTTAAAGATAGTTAAATATCTCCGTATATATGAATTGAAACCTCTGTTCACCGAGTCAGTGTTCTATATGCTCGTACTCCCGCTGACAAAAAATGCTTTATTTTCATATTAATAACTTTGCTATTAACTCATGAGATCATTTATTAAAAAAATAATTAATATCATACTTCAATACACATGTAAAATCAATAAATCTTCAAGCTGGGCCTTATACAACCAACACCAAAGAACAACATAAAAAACATCACAAATTATTATGTGAGCTCATTGATAGGTACTCTTATGTTCTTAAGTGAATCAAAATAATGTTGGTATAATATCATAACAGGGGGCCTGTGGTGAGCTAATTTCATTGTACCTTTTATAAAAAACGAAATGTAAAAATCTGGTGGTATGTGGCAGCTTTTTTTTAATACGAACGGTCGTTGATGGGGAGAACAGAGATAGGTCAAGGACGCTGAAATTACCAGTATTATCATCAACTCTCGTCGGACTACCATCGTTCAGAAGAACCAACTTGGAATCACTGATGAGCCTAGCCATCTGCTCCCCCTTCCTGTCATCCTGCGGGGAACCCCATAACGTATGATGTGCATTAACATCACCTAAAATTAATTTCCTACAGGGCAGACTGTCTTGTAGATCAAAAAAATCATCATAAGTTACTGTATCAGGAGGACAGTAGACGGAGCAGACAGTCAGGTAGATGCCACCGAATTTCACTCTGCAGGCGACAAACTCCAGAGGGAAATTACAGGGCACCCCAACACGAGTCGATAGGCATAAAGCCCTAAAATTCTTCTTCTTTTTCATTCCACTGTATTACCCTGAGGATGTCTTGAGAAATAGACGAAAGCTTGGTAATCCGTTTTTCATTTTCCTTGAGTTATTCTGCAATTATATAAATCACGTGTACTTGTGATTACTATTGAAAAAAAGGATATATATATATATACATATATATATATATACTTTGCATGTATTAATATAACAATGTAACTTTGCATGTGTCAATATAGCTATGTAATTTTTCATGTATCTATATGGCTATGTAACTTTGCATGTATCAAGATAATGTAACTTTACACGGTTCAATATAATTATGTAACATTATTATTTAATAACAAGAGTTCGTGAATGATGATTATTTAACAAAACATTTCAGATGTTGACAAACTGAAGTTGATTCTTCACGGGACTATCTACCAGAATTTGGGTAAGTTATGGAACCATACGCAGTTTGATTATAATGGCTTCTGTCGGTCAGGGCTGACAATGAATATAATACATCACAGTTATTGTGGCCATTTATTTGGCTAGAACAGAGTTATGGCTGCAGAAACCAATGTCGGAGTAACAGTTTCTGTCACAAAGCTCACATTGACGATTTCATTTGCCACAACAAAACTGTCATACCTGTATATAATAACGAAGGTAATATATATATTTGAATCTTTTATTTATCGTATATTTTGAGGTCAACTGTACTGCACATATCTTAGTGATGTAATATCTTAGTGCTGTATCTATTGCCATGCATGAACAGAGAACGGGAAGCTGCCCCTGGAAAGAAGCAATAAGATGTGGGCAATATGGGAAAAAGACGACCATGGTAGCCCCTGTAGGGAGTATCTCGTCAGGTAAGTACAAAGGGCTTGACACGGGTCTTGAAAAGAGATAAAAGTAATCTTTGCCACATTGAGAAATATCAAGTTTATTTAGTACATCTTGTGTGAAGTTCAACAAATATATATATGTACAGTCGGCAGCAGAAATTCGTTCCACTCTGCTGTAGTGATGAGAGTCTGGAGATCTGGTAATACTGTAATGAGGGAGGGAAGGAGAGAGAAAGGAGGGAGGGAGGGAGAGAGTTGTCAGTTATGGTTTACATGGCAATTACTAGAGATCGTTTGAACAGGGATACCTTAAGAATTCATTTCTAATATATACTGAACTATGTAATAAAAGTATCTATTGATAATAATATTGATACTGAAAATCATATAATTATGCATTATTCGGGTGTATCCTATGATTATTATTGGTTGTGGTCTTTCATGTTTTTAAAAAAAGAGAAAATTTGAAACCAAATCGGAGTCGAGATAACGTTCTGGGAGTCATTTGAAGCTTTGATAACCCTAATCGAGATGTGAATATTAACTCAGGAACATGCCCTCGTCCCCCCTGTTCTCCCCCTCTCTCTCCCACCCTCCCTCAGTCTCTCTCATACAGTAATACCAGATCTCCAGACTCTCATCACTACACCAGAGTGGGACGAATTTACGCTGTAGACTGTATTTTTTATACATCACAATGAGAGATCATCAACCTAAATTGTAGTTATTAATGAAATTTTATGTATGAAATATAGATCAGTCATCTGGGCTCTGAAATTCTGCAATCGCAAACATGCGCTCACATACTAATAGTCTCTCAAACACATACACACAACCTCTTTCCTACATAATCCCCCATCCTCCCACCGAGAAATACCATATATTCAACCACAACGATATAGCTGCCCTCTCCTGATGTGATTTGTATAAATAAACTGTCGTCATCTAGTGGGACAAAATAGAAGCTGCAAACATCATGAAGCTCCTGTGTCTCATTCAGAGCGACACTCAGTAATCTCAGGGCCTCACTAGAGTCACGGGCCACTGACAACCTACAGTCCTTAGGTTGAAGTTAAAAAGAAAAAACTTCTGCATTTCCCTCAGGTTCAGTAAGGGTTTGCCTCAGGTGCAACTCATGTCTTTCCCCGGCTCTGGAAACTCGTGGACCCGCTATCTGCTGGAGGCGTCAACAGGTATCTTCACTGGCTCGGTTTTCAATGACTCTCTCATCTATAAGAATGGTGAGACTCATTCACAGACTAACTCCCCCCCCCCCCATTTTATCATAATGAACCAATTCCGTCTCTTCCCTTCATTTACTCTTGTAACCTGACCAACATGCTGTACTCAGTAAGCCTACCACTTGCAACACAACATACGTAAACTTACATCAAGGAAGGGCTGGTGGGTATAGGGCCACACGTGTTAAATCTGTGTTTCATCAAACAGTATGTAAACAATCTTTGGGAATATATCCTCCATCGAAATACAAATCCACTCTATGCATAGTGAAATATAAGAATGATGTTATGAAAAATGTGGTAAAACAAGTCAGTACACTTTGCAGTCGACTGACTGATAAGGAAGGGGAGACAGGTGGTGGGGAGGGACTCCAGCACTGTTTTCAAAGCATGATTTTTATACCTTTCGCTATAGTATAGAATAAAGTTGTTGTTGTTTTTGTTAAATGGCAGTTAAAACCCTAAAGTTTTTCTGTGAACTTCTTATACATGCTGTATATAGGGTGTCACGTAAGTACGTGCTGAAAATCAGGGAATGTATTCCTGGCACCTAGATGAAGGAACATTGCTAAATAACCATATTGGCAATTCTCAGTGGTTTTCGATTAACAACGCCATAAAGATCCGATGTGAATGAGGTGAAATCTAGGGAATGATCACAAAATGTTTGAGGCAACTCACAACTTACTTAACAACAATAAGTGGAATGTGGCTAAAGTAATAAAATCTACAGTATGTCTGGTACTGATACAAAAGTCAATAATAAGACTCGTAATGATTGTTCGTGTGTGAAGTATCAGGTAGCTTTATCTCTCTTTACGATGTATGATTAAGCATAAACGACTAAAATGTTATTAGCTGGTTGAGTGAGAATGGTGTATTAGGAATCATGAGTGGGGGGGGGGGGGGGGGTGACCAACCAAGGTGTTGTCAAGGGGTGGTGAAAGGAAGGATGTTCAGTCACTCCCCAACACCAGAGCAGTGAACGTGTGGACCAGTCGGGTTTAGATAATGTAGCCCAAGTAGACATGGGATAATACTCCAACAGCGAATACGTAGATATGTACAGTTGGACACATGAATGGGTGGTACAGCCCAAGTGAAAGATGGTCAATTTCTCCCAATATCAAGTTCCTTAGTGTCAAATAGGTGACATCAGGGGCAGAAGTCAGTATTGACCATATATAGATGCTGACGTTTGTTCCTGCTGGCAGGACAGATGGGACGCAGTCGGGGCTAACAAGCTCCGTGACATCCGCCAACGCCTTGGTTTGTGGAGCTACAGTGGCCTGTCCCGCCGGTGGGAGACGGCTTTTATCCGTCTCCGCATTGGCCACACATTATTGACTCATGGCTTTTTAATGGACAGGATTAACCCTCCCTACTGTGATGATTGTCTGGTCCCTTTGACAGTGAGGCATATTATTGTTGAGTGTCCCAGTTTTGGGGACCTGCGTTGTAGGCACCTCTCCGAGTACCGAATGGGTGACGGTTCTTACAGTCTCTCCCGGGTGCTCGGGGAGGAGGCTTGTAGTGTGGGAGGGAACACCCTCTCCTATGTGGAGGAGGCTGGCCTCCTCCATAAATTGTGATTTTATTATACTTATGGCTTTTAGATAGTTTGATATTATTTAGTTTTGATTCTTTTTTATATATTAGTTAAGTTGACGCGTTCTTTTAGTAATGGTGTGTGTTTATAGTTTGTGTGTAAATTAGTTATGATACGTGTCCCTTTCGAGAGTTTGTGATTTTGTTAGTTGAGGATAATAATTTTGTGTTGGGCGGTATATGACCCTAGCTGTTGCGCCGCCAGATGCCTAGTCACATCAATAAATCAATTCAATTCAATTGATCAGAGCGCCTGTAGTGTAACGATGTTTACGAAAGCCAGACTGGGACGGAGACAGAAAATCACCCCGTTCCAAGAAGTATACCAGTCTGACATTCACCATCTTCTCATATACTTTACAGAGATTGGTTGGTAATTGAGGGTAACACTAGAGTCCTTGCCCGGCTTGGGGAAAGGAAAGATGGTAGCAAGCCTTCACCCAGAAGGGAAGACACTCTCCAAACAGATTCTGTTATATAAAGCTAAAAAAAAGTTAGATTGCCTCCTCACCTAAGTGTCGCAACATTGCATATGGTATATTGTCTGGCCCAGGAGAAGTGTCCTCAGAGAGAGAGAGAGAGAGAGAGCAAAATGCAGATCTCTCAGGGTGAATATATGGTTATAACTTTCATTCTCGTTCTCTGAGAAATCCAGGGCAGTGCGCTCCTTGACTCTTAACTCATGCCTCACAGCCGGAAGTCGAGAGTCACGGCTGGAGACTCTAGCAAAAGCCTCCGCCATGGTATTGGCCACTGTCAAATTATCCATAATCTGAACTCCATTGATATTAAGTACAGGTGGAGAACTAGGAGAAAACTTCCCCGCCATCTTACGGACTCTCTTGAACACTTGGGTGAGTGGAGATTTACTATTAATTGAAGACACATAGGCCTTCCAAAATGCACGTTGTGCCTCTTTTAAAATTCGTCTAGCCTGAGCCCTGGCCTCCTCTCACTGCGGTATTATCGTCTCACCAGATAAGAGTTGAATATACACCTGCCGCCTTACTCACGCTCGGTCAGTGTTCACTATTGGAAGGACTGTCATTCCCATATGTTCCCAGTACCGCTACCTGGGCGCGCCAGTCAATATTTGGCGAATTGTTCCTGCCAGACCTCAAAACCATCCTACTGTCCAGGACTTATTGGGTCGTCTCTAGCGCCGACTTACACCACTTCAATGGCTCTCTAACAACTCCTCGGGCATCTCCATCCCAGTAGCCAGGAAAATCTATATTGCTTTTATCCGTTCAGTTGTTGATTATCTCTCCCCTGCTTCAATTCAACTTCCCAGGGCTACTCTTGAAAGTTTAGAAACATTTCAGAATAGAACAATGAGGATAATTCTCGGCTGTCCAATGCCGACCAGGATAGTGAACATGCAGCGTGAGTTGCGTCTTCCCCCATTAGTGGAGATAATTTATTCTAATGTTACTTGCTTTACTGTCAAGTGCCTCCATTTCCCACATCTTTCGCCCCATTACTCTCAGTTAGTCAGAACTTCTCTTTGACAAAACTACCCGGTCCCTCCCATACTGTCTGCTCGACATAGACTTATAAGGTCTGTTTCCACTATGCTCCGTAGTCTTAATATTGATACTGCAAACGTCCCCCGAGGGCCCCCTCCGTGGAGTCTACCAACACCTACTTCCAAGTCGGAACTGCCTTCTCTACACCGGCAGATGGCTCTGGAAAACATTGACACAGTGATGTCCTCCATCACAGATCCATACTGCCTGTACACTGATGGCTCATTGCAAATGGATGGTACAGCAGGTTTTGCCGTTTTCTCACCTGACATGGAGTCACCTCCAGGGGGAAGGGTTGGCCGTCGTCTCTGTAACCACTCCAGCTCAACATTGTGTTAACTGTATGCTATTCTGGATGTTAGTCTATTTTGTCAACGTGGAGTGAATGATGCCATTTGTTGTGACTCCAAACCTGCCCTTCATTTCCTCTCTAGTGTTCAGGGAACACACTCTTCTGTTATTCAGCAGATTTTATCGTTTTTGGCCTTATTACGTCATCGTAACTTGACTGTCAAATTCTTATGGGTACCATTCCATGTAGGTTTACGTCACAATGGTACAGTTTACAGACTCGCAAAGGAAGCCTGCCATCTACCTCCTCGTGGTGTTGGACGTCCTCTTTCCCTGACATGTTACCTCTCTAGAGTTCGCTCCGCCGCTCTCATTCCTGTATGGTGAAGCAGGGATGCAGAGAGGCCCTTCAGCATCTCCATCACACATTATGAGTCTGTCTGCCGTCACAATTATTCCTATCGTCGTCGAGGCCTCATGGTTCGGAGGAACAATGTAGTCTCTGTTCGTTTGAGGCTTGGCTACCGGCCACCATGGCAGGTTGCTGGGATGCAGGGTGAGCCTCCCTTCACTGAGTGTCGCTTGTGTCGAGCGCCTCGTGCTAACACCATAGAGCACTATTGCCTGGCCTGCCCCACTGTCCGACACTTGCTGCCCCTGGGCCTGCCACTTGATGTGGCTTGTCGACACCTGCTGAACCATCAGGTTTTGGAGGAGCTTCTGGTACGCCACCCTCGTTTTTGTGGATTTAATTAGGTCATAATGTAAATATTTGTCTGTGTGCTTGTGCTTCAATCTCTTATGTCTTCGTGATGTGTGTGTGCGTGTGTGAGTGTGTGTGCCTGTGTATGTGTGGTTGTAGTAATTGAATTCCTATGGGTCCCACCTACCCGTATGAATTGTTGCCTGCCATTTGATTGAGGCTACGGCTCAATGAATGATAATAATAAAAAAAAAAGGACACGAGTGATGAGGGAGTCGACGAGCAACGGGGAGAAGAGGATGGATAACGAGGATGAGAAGGGGGAGAAGTACTTGTTTTTAGGAATGGTTTAGGAGGGTGTTGGAGGGGGGCCAAACTTTCCTTCGAATGTATCAATATGACTGGCCAGCTTTGTGTTATTTTTTACGAGTAAAGTCCTCGCATAACAAATATAGTAATATGGTGTGTAAGCCATAAATTAGGTCCGGGTGTTAAAGAAAGTGTGCTGAAATATTACATTGATACAACGATTCGTTTAGGAGATATTTGCTAAAAACAGCGTCTGTCCGGTGCTGAAATGTATAGTAGTTACATATAATAGTTTCTACGTATTTTTTTTATTATAACAGAGTGTACAGTATCAGTGTATTAAATTAGTGTCACACACGTTACTACTAGCTTAGATATACTACTACTTATACATTACTACTTACTTATCTGACATTACAAGAAACATGATCTCCGTTTGCTGGGAGGGTCCAAAGGTCTTACAGGAGCGATAGGACAGGATACTGAAATAAGATTGTGGACGGAGGAGCCCAAAGGAGAGAAAAGTTCAACAGTATAAGCAGAAGGATGAGAGGTTAGGAATAAGTCAAGGATATTGGGCTGATCTCCAAGGAGGTCTGGAATATGGGTAGGTCGTTGAGGATAGAAAAGGTGAATCAGTGAAAGGAGATGAAAGCCAAAGGAGGTGGTGAACGTTGAAATCTCCTAAATTGGAGATTTATATGAAAGGAGAATGGGATAGAATGTGTTCCACTTTTGAAGTAAGATAGTCGAAGAATTTTGTATAGTCAGTAGAGTTAGGAGAGAGATATACAGCACAGATGTATTTAGTTTGAGAGTAACAGGTTAGCCGAATTCAGAAGAGTCAAGTTCGGGAACACGAGAACAAATGAGGTCGTTGCGTACGTATATGCAACATCCGCCTTTGGCACGAAACTGAGGATAGAGAAAGTCAGAGGACACATTGTAGGGTTTGTTGTCAGTTGATGCCGGGATCTGGGTCTCGGGTAGGAAGAGAAGATGAGGTTTAGAGGAGTTTAGGTGGTGTTCAACAGAAGAGAAGTTAGAGGAAAGACCACGAATTTTGCAAAAGTTAATAAAGAGTGAGTCAGGCAATGGTCCAGGGCATCTCAGGGGGTCGTCATCAAAGTGTCCAGACTGAGGGGAGTTTATTGACCAATCCCCAGGGGCCTCTGAGGCTTGATTTTTAATTGTAGTCATATATATTTTTTCTAATTTAGGGGGGATGTAATTTGGACAAAGGGTGTAGTGTGTAGCGTGTTTGTATATATTGTGTAAATAGAAAGAGAGTCATGTATTTGGGAGTATGTTGGACTGCTATCAGTGTATGTGAGACACGAAAAAGATCAGCAAAGGTGGACAGACAGGTGAAACGGGAGTTCCAAACCCTCCCTATCACCAGTCCAGCATCCACCCTAGGAGTACTACTCTGTTTGGCTGGTGTCTCCAGCTGTGTTGGTTTTTAAAACGTGCGAGTAGCAAGATCCCCACCCACAACGAAACAAGACACACATAAACAAATAGCACTGTACAAACTCTGATATAACATATAACTCAGGCATGATAGGAGAACAAGCAAAACCCGATGATGGAAGGACGCTGGTGCAGAAGATTCATGGCAGATTTTTCAAGTCTTCCGAGTTGCCCACTGTTCCAGCAGTCCTCCTGATCCGTAACCCAGCCAAGTAAGTCGAACGTTTCTTTCCAGCCCAGCTGGTGTCGTGTTTATTGTTCTATTAGGTCGTAGTGACAAGATTAGAATTATTGCGGCACCACCTAAGTTGTGCTCCATTCAGACTTAAGGCTGTTCTCAAATCCTTTGAGCCAGATGGAGGAATGATGAGGGTTAGTCTGACAAATTGATGGAGGAAAAATAGATGTGCTCATGTAACACTCACTTGTCTAATGAAGTTGGTCTACCGTGGCCATCATTTAAGGGATGGGAGTCCAAGCCTGTCCAAGTGGTGGCATTACATGAGAAAGATCTTCTGTGTAGTACCTCTCAGCGCCTCAAACCTAGTAAGATTGATAACCACAGAATTCCACCAGGACCATTATCTGTTACTGTAAAATCTGGACATCTCCAGACGATTCATTAAGCCAAGGTATGCCAGAAGTTAAAATGAATTTCAGTTGATCTCTTTTTCCTGGCACTGATGAATTTTGTAGGTTCTCCCTTGACAAACTCTAGATGATTTCATTTTTGAGAAACCTATGTGAATGAAACGAGAGACAGTTAAGGAGTTATATAAATCTATAGTTCACAATGTAGGGTCTGGTGCACCCAGATTAAACCATGCAACAGATTATTAAATTGGTATATTAGTAGGAAATTACATTGTAGCCTTATTTAAAGGAATCAATGGCCCTCCATATAGTTAACAAAATTGCTATAATCTTCTTAATATTATGACGTCGAAATTGGAGAGCTAGTATAGATTTTCTCCAAATATTATATCACAAAACAGATCAGCTTACTCGTACACTAAGGCAGACAGCTTCCAGACATACTGTATGTTAGAGAAATTAGCCTTAGATGACAGTAGAGCATTCTGCCCCTACCTATGTCCTTCTTCTCTTCTCCAACAGAGCCATCATATCCTGGTTCAAGCTTAGAGTAACCCGCAGTCAAGTAACTCAGATTTCATACCAACTCTTTAACACCTCGAGTATGTATCTATGTATGTATGAATATGTGTACAGTATGAATATATGTTTTAAAACAAGGATGCTCGCAGATAAGGAAATTAAACTTGAGGACAAAGTAATAGAGAGGGTTGGTTAGGAAATGATTCGTGCGAAATTACTATGGGTTTCAGAAGCTGTATGTCACTGTTTTTCGGGGATAACTTATTAACCAACAGTCTGATCAGTATGATATTTTGCCACAGATTGTTTCACACCATCTGCTAATTTTCGGCGATATACACAATACCAAATGTGGGTAAAACGGGTATTTTACTTAGAGTCGAGGGGATAAAGTAACACATCAGTCATAAGAAAACAAACAAGGTTTTCATGACGTACAGTTGGCTCCACTCCCGCGTTTCCAATGTTGGGCCAGTCAGGAATTCCAATCCCGATTCATAAGTTTAAATATTCGAAACATTCATATCTTTCACTTTAAGGATAAGAATGTTTCGAATTTTTTAACTTGTGGATCGGGATTCGAATTTCGGACTGGCCCAACATTGGCAACGCGAGGGGAGAAACGCGGGAGTGGAGCCAACTGTACCTGTGAAGATAATCCTTAAGCTCCACTCACTTCCCTCTCTCACCTTCCCTCCTGTTTCTCCCTCCTTCACCCCTCTTTCTCTCCACCCCTCCTTCCCCCATCTCTCTGTCTCTTTCTCTAATACAGAAAATACAGGCACTCGTGCACATAATATATACATATAAAAATTATGCATACTGGGAACACATGGGAAGAAGTCAGGATTGATGGGCCAGTAGATGCTTTGTGATTTTGTTCTGGTCATGTACAGTACGCGTAGGGATATGGCCTGGGAGGAAGGGTAGTATATAGTAAGTAAGACTCTTACGTCAATAATACAAACAAAGGTTTTATTAATATGCCTTTGTTTACGACATAATTGTTAGAAAAAGATAAAAGCAAAATACACAGCGCACGTTTTATTTTAGTCCTCGTCGCTATACAGAAACAACTCGTCCATGATTTGAATTGATTGATTGATTTCTTTGATGTAACTAGGCATCTGGCGGAGCAACAGCTCTGGTCATATATCGACCAACATAAAATTGTCATCTACATAATTAATAAAACATAAAAACCGGAAAGGGATACGCACCACGATTAATAGACACACAAACTAAAAAGCACATTATGACTAAAAGAGCCCGTCGACATAACTAAAATATAAAACAAGAATCGAAACTAAAAATATATATACATCAAAAAGACCATAAAATAGTCTCATGATCTTTCCCAGCTCATTTTACCTACTTGACTGCATTTCAACCCAACCATACTTAATCTAACCTAACTGAATGGATTGCATTGACCAATTCAGACTTGAAAAATATGCCTCCGGATAGGGGTCCCTCTGAGTGTGCAGCGTGTTTTAAGCAATTTGTTTTTAATTGATGGATATTAGGCGTCGCAACATTTCCCCACAGCCACACACCGTTCGTTATCTCTGGAATAAATCCATCATTATGTAAACAGTGTGCAAATTTGGTAGATCATCTACTACTATGCATACATTAATGTATCTATTAGCAAAACTTGGGGTAAGCTATTAGTAGGTTAAACACGCATTTGGTCGTTAGGAGTGATCCCTCTTCCTTGTTCTTATCTGGGTTTAAAACAAACATAACCCAGTTAACAATCAATGCGTGTTGATTATCACTGGCAAAATGATCACTTATTTCGACACTATTAATCTATTTATTAACGTAGAATGTCAGGGAGCCAGGACTGATTCCACAGTCATTTTGTCAAACACACTTGTAAGGCTTCGTTATTTCCCAAAAGCTGATTATTCCTATTCACCAAAACTATCAATTGAGTATTTGTATTGTTACTATAGTTGCATACTTTACTCATCAGATGTTTCCAATAAATCAAACATAAGTCATTTACACAGTTTAGTTTCTTTCGTTTGGGCGCTAACAAATCACAACGAACAACTGTGGAATTGGTCCTCACTCTCTGTTCGATTTCATTAGTATAGAGATTGAATAAGATAAAATGGTGTTTATTTGAGAGAGAGAGAGAGAGAGAGAGAGAGAGAGAGAGAGAGAGAGAGAGAGAGAGAGAGAGAGAATTACAGTTGACTTTAAACCTTTTATTACGAGAGAGAAAGTATTTAGCAATGAAGGAATTTTACTATGCATGTAATACATTGTAACTTGAATTACAAATAAAAAGCGAAATCAAAAGTGATCTCAAATTTGGCCTAAAGAAATACTTATTTGGCCGATCCTATTAACCATTTCAGGCCCCATGTTGCATCGTTTTTCGCAAAGATCTTGAAGGTTCGTAGTCAGATAATTATAACATTCTAACACAATGTTTACGACACCCCGCCGTAATTTATGGCGGTATAGTAGTTAGGCAAATTTGTATACTTAAGGAGTTTACTCTTATGATCTTAAGTTGTAGTCAGTGAGAACACAAAATCCTGAGCAAATGTTCGGACAAGGCGAGGTACCCCCTCTTCCTAAATCCCCCACCAGACAACCTCCTCACCATCCCCCTACAACACACCTCATTCTATCCCCCGTCTCTCCCTCTCCCTCTCTTTCACTCTCACTCTCTCTCTCAATTACACAACACACGGCAATATATAAAAACATGATTAAACATTATTATATCGCATGATTTTCTCTCATAAGGCTTACATTATAACTCAAATGTGATACCCCAACAATGAGTTGCATGGTTTTTGCATATGAACTGCTCTATGATATTGTTCAATCTCATTGTACTGCTTTGCTTTAAGTAGTTACGTAGGAAATAATAATGATAACCTTATATTGCAAGTTTCCATATGGTTGTTTTTCTGGACATGTTTGATTGTCCGTATAATGTGATGAGATATACAGTATTGGCCAATAGGTATATTCAATAAATAGAAGGAAATAGGTGTAATTGTAAACAAAATAATATTACTTGTATAATTAATGGAATAATGATACAGACAATTATTCATGTAATTTATTTTAATCTTCATCGCTCTCAAGGAATAATATTATATCATCCTCATCATCATCGTTATCAGTGCACCAGAGTTCATCCCACGGTTGAACATATTAAAAAGTCGTATTGCAATCACACCTTTACACCCACGAGAGCATCTCAGCATATTGGCCATTGG
The DNA here is from genome assembly GCA_034508575.1 of Petrolisthes manimaculis. Classification (NCBI taxonomy): domain Eukaryota; kingdom Metazoa; phylum Arthropoda; class Malacostraca; order Decapoda; family Porcellanidae; genus Petrolisthes; species Petrolisthes manimaculis. Next base: position 941,534 of record JAWZYT010000503.1, on the reverse strand, counting down.
CTTGCAGGAATGTAACACACCTTCAGTAGCCTACGTTCACACCACCTTCTTCAATCACATGCCAGTAACCATCTACATTATATTTCTCAAATTGCCGCGACAATACCACACAGTGAAAATATATCAAACTGACAACCAAGCCATCAAGGTTGTGTCCATAAACCATCAATTCATTACTACACACAAAATATTTATTTCTTAATCTATTTTACGAAATTACTCTAGAGTCTAGAATAACAATGTGTAAGAGTCAGTAAGACTTTATATCTCCCTGTGTGCAACTGAGAGAGAGTGGGAAAGAGAGAGTGTGTGAGATAGAGAGTGAAAGTGAAAGAGAAGGAGAGGGAGAGAGACGGGGGATAGAATGAGGTGTGTTGTAGGGGGATGGTGAGGATGTTTTCTGGTGGGGGATTTAGGAAGAGGGGGTACCTCGCCTTGTCCGAACATTTGCTCAGGATTTTGTGTTCTCACTGACTACAACTTAAGATCATAAGAGTAAACTCCTTAAGTATACAAATTTGCCTAACTACTATACCGCCATAAATTACGGCGGGGTGTCGTAAACATTGTGTTAGAATGTTATAATTATCTGACTACGAACCTTCAAGATCTTTGCGAAAAATGATGCAACATGGGGCCTGAAATGGTTAGTAGTTGGTAGACAAACAAGATAACAATCGAGGCAACGAGACGTGAGCTCTGTCAGAACGGCTGAGCAATGTTGCATGCCAAACATGATAACCATTAAGAAGAAATATTCACTGTTCAGGCTACGAACAACTATACCTTACCTTCACCTACTCATTGTGTAATATAGGTTCTAAATTTCTATATCAACATTCCTCAACCACTCTGCCTCTGGTTACCCGAAACTTCAACCCTGCAGTCCACATTCCTTCCACAACTACACAGCGCCATCTATGGAATGAACTTTGAGGCAGAGTCATGTTCATTACAGAGGGAGAGGGTTGACGATCCGTATAATTTTCGAGCACACACACACACATACTGCTGCCACATCTACGATCTCTCGATACTGGGTGGCCCAGTCGGAACTGTAACAGACTGTACGTCATAGATATCTTGTTCGTTTTCCTTTCATGAATAATGGCTAGCGTATGACTTAAGGCTCGAGACTCTAAGTAAAGTGCCCTTAATATCTACTTTCGGTATTGCAATATATCGCCGGAAATTAGCGGACGGTGTGAAACAATCTGTGGCAAAGTATTATACTGATCCTACTGTTGGTTAATAAGTTATCCCCGAAAAACAGTAAAACACGGCCTCTGAAACCCATAGTAGTTCCCGAGAAGGAAATGTATATTGGAATTGGAATGTGATGCAGTGCACCAATAACAGAATCTTATCATAATATACAAATTACCTCTCTCTTTCATGAAAGGTGAGTAAGTATTCAGTCAGTAAATCGTAATTATGGTAGCCTTGTAACCAAAGTATCAGAAACCTGGTTCCTTACAAAACTAATCTATACGACCTTGTTTTTCCTATTTTTCTAAAAGATCTTTTCCCTTGTTACTACCGGAAAATCTTCCTCCTACTCAGAGAGCAGCATCTATTGTTTTCTAAACATAAGTAAACCCATGCATTATATGTCATTCTCATCTTTTCCCATTGTCAGTATTCCACCAGTTAGTGCCGGAATATTTGGAGAAGTGGGAGATGGTGGCGATGGACAGTCTGCTAGAGAAAAAGGCACCTGTTTACTTGGTCTACTACGAGCGTCTAAAGGAAGACCCAATTTCAACACTGAGGGTCATCTTGGCATTCCTGGGGTAATATATAACAAGTATACCTAATTCAAAACATGCTCTATATACTCGTTAATTATATGCTCACTATAACTTTCACTTCATCTATATATCAACATAATATTATAGGTATTAATAAAGTGCTTGTTTATAATCATTACCATCATTTATGTTTTGTCAGATACATTTTTAATGCATGTACGAAATTTCCTCATAGGTTATTTCCGTCGCAAATGCATGAATCAAATATTCCTTAATCCGCGTTGTGCACAACAGCCATATTGGTGTGTATAGCCAATCAGCATGCTTGATTAATACGCTTTAATATCAACAGCCAATCAGTGTACTTGTTTGCAATGGCTTCCCTTTGTACTGAGTGTTCGTCAGTCCACGAAGGTATTTTATAGTGCTGTTTTGGGAATAACGAAGCCAGTTTAGACTCTTAAAGTGTCCATGGAGTATAACTGACATTGGTGGATTTCCCCACGTGTAATAAGCCCTGTATTTACCACCACTATTGATTATAATGCTACCGTAATACCCGGTACCCCGTAATACCGTAACCCCGGTAGTTTATCCCTGTTAGGTTACTGTAGTTTGCCGCAGTCCTGATTAAGTTAGGTTAGGTCAGATGAGGTCTTCCTAATTCTTTTTAATTCGTTGTAGTGTTTTTCAGACCAATCTAGTTAAAATATGGCGAACATGAGAGATGTTATCGGAGATTTGGTTGCGGAATATATCCCCAAAAAAACACTAATTTGTTAGAGATGTGAACAAAAAATCATTAAAAACTCACAATAAAATCTGAAAACCTCGAGTCGAAATGAAATTATTGACAAACGCTTGACTATTAATAATATATACTCTCTAATTTAACTCTCTGTAACTTTCACCTTACACCTGTGGTGACAAGTGGTGTATACCTGCCTGTACTGACCGTTTTACTCTTGCCAATCTGAAATTCAGGGATCATATAAATATAGAGATGCTCTGTATGTCTCTCACACCTAGATACATCACTCTCACAAACACTACACAACACACACATACACTTCCCACTGCACCCACATACAGTAGACTCCACTCATTGACATTGTCCAGGGGGGATGACTATACTCTCTGTGAATACTAGCCATCCCCAAAGGGCTAGAATAAATATTGTTGTAGGATCTGGTCACTTTCTACTGGATTTGATGAGATCTGCCGACATGGATTAAAAATATATGTGTGGTGTACAGCAACCTGACATGCAACAGTCTAAACTCCATCCCCCTTTATGGTCTCTTCTGAACTGGTCTCATGGAAGGTGCGGCCCCACTCGTAGCTTTTGTGGTAATTTCCCTGGCGGTCGGAGGTACCCACTCTGTTCCCATCTTCCTGGGATTTGCTTCTGTAGCCCAGGCATATAGAGCCAGCCCTTTCTTTCACTTAATTTGTTTTGTTTTTCACTGCGACCAGAACTTACCGTGGCCTCGGGGTCTATGGGTCAGGATGCCATTCAACATACACATACGGACACTTCTCCACTTGCACCCACACCCACCCACAAACACGGACACTTCTCCACATGCAGCCACATACACACATTCTATCAATATAGAATTATATTGCCTTAATGACTATCATGAAGTCGATAGGCTCAAAGCCCAAAGAACAAATTTTCTCTCTCCAAGAGACCACGTGTCGGCAGCAAAAATTCGTCCCACTCTGCTGTAGTAATGAGAGTCTGGAGATCTGGTAATACTGTATGAGAGAGACTGATGGATACAGGGAGAGAGACAGAGTGTGAAGGGAGGGAGAGAGTGAGGGGGGAAGTTAGCGTTAAAACAGAGTTAATATTCACACCTCGGTTAGGGTTATCAAAGCTTTGAATGACTCACAGAATGTTATCTCAACGCTGAATTTCTTTCAAAGTTCCTCTTAAGTTTCTCTCTCATACAGTATTACCAGATCTCCAGGCTCCCATCACTACAGCAGAGTGGGACGAATTTCTGCTGCCGATTGTATCTCGTATTGTATACCAACTATAACCGGCACGTGTTCACTCTGTTAGTACAGTATGTAAACGAACACCAATGACAAACTTTGGGAATATAACATTTAGCGAAATGTGAAAACATGATGTTTTGAATAGAGCATGGTAGCCCAAGTCAGTGTACAGTACTTTGTAGCTGACCGAACACCGACTCCCTATTAACTGCTGGCGAATCGGCTGCGCGAAAGGCCGCGAACAAAAAAATGAATGATTCGTTCTTGATTTCTCGTTCTGGAAATGGGGAAGCCAAGGCTCTTAACAGAAATCGTCAGTTTGAGCGAACCCCATCGTATTGTCCCTCCAACGCAATCGTTGGAGATGAGGTGCAATATATTCGAGGAAAGGTCACAGTCAACGGCTATTGATTGATTGATGGATATTAGGCGCCGCAACATCGAGGTTCAATAGCGCCAGAAAAAGGTGATGGAGAGGTGTGACAGCAAGCAGGAAGGATATAAATAGAAAAGAGGGACAGTTGAAGAACTGAAAGATGGGAACCATATAGTCTGATATCTTACTAGCAACCTTTCTAGCATGGGAAACCCTCTCTCAAAGAAATCGGGGCAGAGCAGGGGCAAGAGCCCCCTCTAGTCTAGCTCGCCAGGTCTCAGAGACATACAAGCCCCCCACCACGACAAGGTGGTTCCCGTTAGGGGGCTACGGCGATGCATCCCTCAACTTGCGATGGCAATGTATCTTAAGTCTGGCGAATTCACTGCGATGTGATGCCATTTAGGGTGATAATTTGCAATAGATTCTGAAATGGATTGAGATTACCCTATGTTAGTCTAGCGATAATTCGCTAGATATTCGTGGGCTCGTTGTGGGTGGGTTATGGTGTATATATGGTGAGTGCCCAGTATCTGGCTATACATTGCCCAAAATATCCCTTCAACAGCTGCATTGCCATTATGGAGTACAGTCACGAGCACTAATAAGTATTCAGATGTGCTTCGAATGCCCTGAGACAGTAAATAAATGCATAAGATCTACATTGAAATATGTTCGTTGGTGATTTGGACTGTTCAAGGCTTCAACCAAAGCTGTATACTTATTAGTGCTCGTGAATGTACATTAATCTTATCACTGAAGACATTGTGGAGGATCCTGAATTCGTGAAAGCTTTTTTTTTTTTCAAAGAAGCAACCTAATAACCATGGTCAAGCTCTGGTTGCACCTCAAAAACCGTAGGAAGAAGAGGAAGACCCGAAGTGTCTGGATCATAGAGGTCATCATCATATCTTTTCATGCCACCACTGGCACCACTGTGAGGCTGATTGGTTTGCATCCAGAAGATCTTGGTCGGTGCAATGTGGACCCAATGTGCATTCTCGGAGGATGTGGTCCATTGTTTGGATGGGTTCTCCACAGGGACAGGTTGTATAGGTGGAGGCGCCATTGCTCACCAATCCAGGGGATTAAGTGAAGCTGCCGAACTGTCATTGTCGGCAGGCATCAATATGGCGGACACCAAGATATGTTTCAGCATATAAAAAAAAAGTTGGACTTCTGACCTGACTTATGACCTGTTTTTAATAGATATGCGCCATCTTGAAGGCGCCGGAAATGACAGATTGGTGGCTTCACAAATCAGGTCCTACTGGCTCCTCCACCTATATAGCTCCATGGTCTGGAAACGTCCCTCCCTAACCTTAGGCCTTATGAGAATCTCATGCTTGAATAGGCAGAAGACCCCCTACTCTATAGGAACTTCACCTGTCTGGATGTTGACCTATACAATAAAATTATTAAACGAGTACGACCCCACATTTCTTGCCATTCCTTGACATTTTGGTCATGATGGTGGGATGGGGGGACGTGTAGTAGGTCACTGTAGGTGGCGAGGGAACGTCTGTGTATCGCAGTGGCTGGGTGGGAGTGAGAGACAGAACGTCGTCCCCTTCGTCAGCATGGGCGAGTGAGCTGAGCATGTATGGAGATGCTTCGTTAACACCGTCAGTCCCTGCAGTTGCTCTATACATCCGCGCAGCATCGCTATTATTGGCGTTTCTATGGAGATAGAACGCAATAGGGACTCTATAATAGCGCCGGTAATGGCTAATCAATTGCGATAATATGCCATAATCTAATTATTCGTGGCTGTTCGAGGCTGGATTGCGAAAGTTTTGACATTTCAAAAATTTCGCGCAGTCTGGCATTCCCCGGAGATGGCTCACTATACTCGGCAACACCGATTCGAACCTAGAAGAAGACAATCTAATGAGCAGGCGAAATCCTGGTGTTTTGAACGCAACGGACCAACAATCGGCCATTTTTGGGCTTCGCAGCTATTCGCACAGCCGATTCACCAATGTGTGATCCCAGCATATCTCTCCCTGCCTGCCACTTGCCTTCCCATTCCTCATCTGACTGATGATCACTGATGACTGATGATTATGACTTGATTTGACAATCACAGGCTGCACAGCTACCACACCTACAGACCACTTACATCATGAAACCAAAGTCCTTAAAATCAAGGACCATCTTGACATGAGAGGCACACAAACACTTGCTGCAGCCTCCACAAACCCACAACATCCACTACACTACATGGCACAACACCCACACATGCCAAGAAACATCAAAACTACACCTAGCACACGATACCACACACAAATACTACCATCTCTTACACCATGCCCAGCCCAAACCAATCTCCAAAAACACATCCATACTCAAATCACTCATCAGTCCATCCAAACACTCAAAAACAACTCACAGCTGCAT